>OZ035964.1:2733606-2941106 GCA_964034945.1 Chrysopilus asiliformis
AATTTTTCGCTGGCCGTAACTATGTTTGAGGAAAGAGGAGACGCGATTGAGCGGAATTTGGAATTACGCCACAGCCGTAATTATAGGGTATACAAGACATAGACGCCAATCTTGAAGCGGGTGATTCATTGGATAATTTCATGGCAAAAGAAATTGTTTAAGAGCGTTGATGAAAATCGGTTCTCTTTCTTAGAGAACTTGTAGTTCTGTGCAAAATATATACCGACACTTCGCCTCCCCCGCCCGCTCCGACACCATTTTTTGTTTCATAAATTCTCAAAAAGAAATATCCCAACTGGACTGGTTCTCAGTTCTCACAGGTGGGACGATTCTCAGGGGCAGAGGTGAGAAATTTAACGAAAAAAAGTTTTTGGTCAAAGATTTTTTTGTGAAAACCGAGGGTAGAAAACTGCGTGACATACTTTATAAGTAGGGTTTTTTGTTCTGTTCGAATCCGGGGTGAGCGGGGCGGGGTGCGGAAGGGCAAATTTTTAATGCCTCACAATTGGCCGAAAAATGTGAAACAACTGCTGAAAAACTATCTTATATCCCAACTATTTTCCAAAAGAAGTGAATTTTTCTGTCACTTTTTGTGGTGGTGTTTTCCTTTAGAATTCGAGACAAGTTGCGCCGCAGGCAACATTTTCAGAGAGAAGTATAGGTAATAAACAAAAACCTTATAATAAAATCCACAACAGGTGATTTTTTTTAAAATAAAGACAAAATATAAAAGAAAAAAAGTTCTCCTTGGAGGCGAAACATCAGCAGTATGAGGAGACGAGACAAAGGGGGGGGGGGGGGGGGGGGATTATTTACTTCCGGTGCCTTTTTCTACCGATTCCTTTTCACAATTAATGGAAAAACAAGAATTGGAAGTATAGAGACTTATGAAAAGATTGCACCGCAGACGAAAACTCTCGGTTTCAATACTAAATCGACACAAACTTAGATTTCCGGGGACGCCGAGGCAATATGCCTAAATCCGGGACGTATGGTCAACCGCCGCCTTTAGTGGCTGCCTATAAAATACGTCAAACATGCAAATATTTAGGATGGAGAGGGAAGGGCCTGCAATAAAGTGACGACACGACGGTATTAAACCTCATGCCAAAAATCGTGAGAAAGCGTTGGTTTTTTTTATTTTATCAAACACGTTTGTTTCTTGGAAGAGGTTTGCATACAATGTATTTTCCTTTGCTTGCTCACAACTCAAATGGTCGCGTACGAAATTAAAATTTCCCATCTAAAAAAAACTTTTCTTTTTTGTTCATTAAAATTCCTTAAAATTATGTCAGTGACTGTGGTTGAGCAGTGGTTGAGCAATGCTGATATTTTTTTTAACATTTCTAAAAATTAATTTTAATTTTTTTTGAGCTCTTCCATTCCTAAAAATTCATTTCAATTTTTTTGAGCTCTTGCATAAACACCAACTGCGGCCATTTTAATCGGGGCCATTTTGTTTAGGTTTTTTCAAGATTTTTTTTTCAATTTTTTTAATTATTATTATTATTAATATGTTTGAAGAGAGAGATTAAATATTTACCAAACTTCACACTTATTAATCGGATTCATTCTTGAGCCTAATGGACAATTAAATTCTTGAGCAAATTCTTTTAAATTAGACAGTGGTCCAATGACACGGTATTTGGGGGGCGAATGTGGATCCTTCTCTATTTGTAAATTGGATGCTTCCTCTGTTACTGATGAGCACCACACCTTTATTCGAGAAAAAGTCAATAAGAAAATTTGTTTATTTCTAATAAAAAATAAAATTAAAAAATAAGTCACAATATTTAGCCTATATTCCCGAAATACACTCAGAAAAATAATAAAGTTGATCCATTCTGGCTTGTAGCAGGAAAACGGAGTTATTACAACCTGTGAAATACTTATCTCCGGTCAAAGAGCCTGTAAGCTTCTGTATGAAGTGCCGTGTCCACGCTTGAGCACACGAGGTCTTCTAAAACTAACCTAATATATCGCAGATCAACCAGTGCAGCTCCTTGACCACTGCTTCACCCTGCTGCAGGTTAAATTTTTGAATTTCTCCCGCCACCAAGTAGACACATTTTTATTTTTGCTTGATGCAGGTTAACGCGCGCCTACCAACGGCTAAATTTACCTCCAGAAAGCCAGTAACGCCGTACGCAAGTCGACGACGATTTTTACCCCATTTTTTCTGAGTGTAGTCACAACATATCTCAACCGCTAACGTCACGCATGACAGATATGCTGCTTCGGTTATAATTAGGGTGACCATTCGTTCAGGATTTCGCTATGTTTTCCCAACAACTGATTTTTTTCTCGGTTAATTTCGTTTTATAATACTTGCAGATAAAAATTGCACGCGAATTACACCACAGTTCGGCGACCTCAAAATCATCTTTCCGCAGGTTTCTTCGGGAAGGGGGAGGGTGGGGTATGTGGGTTCACGTTAGCTTTGCAGTACCATACCTGAGATTTCAAATACCAAATCCAAATCTAAGAAAAACAACAATGGCTAGGGGCCAATTGTCAAATACCTGATAAGGACAGACAAAATTTTTGTTTAAAAAAATCCATTTGTGCGGGGAGAGGGGGGAGGGAGTGATCCGATGGGATTTTGATAGTATGGACCGATAACGTAAAATCATTTGTCCTTTTCACCAAACGACACCGAATTAGTCCCTCTTTTTCTTTTTAAATCGAATCTTTATGAGACATCAGTAGAGCAGCAGGAGACGAGCCCAGGGGGGGAGTTGAAGAAATTATTTAATTATTTACTTCATGTTGCTTTTTTTACCTACTCCATTTCACAATCAATGGAAAAGCCAGAAGTGAATAAATGATTTTTCTGGATTTATGCTGGTAAAAATGGTTAAATTTATTGGAATTTTGTATTTTGTGAACATTTTCCGACTATTTGGAGTAATGTTTTTAAAAAATTTCAAAATTGAAAATTTTTGAAATTTTCGAAAAAAAAAATCCTCAAGAAAATTTCACGTCTGGAGAAAATTTGTTTTTTTTTTTTAAAAACGTTCTACAGCTTCAGGAAAAACAGAAAATACACGTCCTTTAGAATCCTTTAAGCTATCAAAAACCATTTTCCGTGAGTCGATAGGCCAAAAATTACGAGAGAAACCGTCGGTTTTCCTAATGTTATATCCTCAAAATTGAATCCTTTTATCTCGAAAACGGCTCAAGGGATTTTCATGAAATTTGGAATCTTATAGTTTTCGGGGACAAGGAATCGATATCCGGTATCCTTTTTGGGGACAAAAGGATTTTTCAAGGACCTCGTCCTTGTACCGCCCACACCGTGCCGCCCCCCTCAAAAACGACACCGGATATCGATTCTCCATACCCGATAAACTCTAAGTTCTGAATTTCAGCCCGATCGGAGGACTTGAATTTTTCGTCCTTAAAAAAAGTGCAGGGGTACCCCTTGCGATATTTTCAATTTTTTGAAACGTCTCCGATTTAGCTGAAAATTGGCATAGGGGGGTTTTTCAGGCATCTGATCAAGTTTTCCGATATCACCGATGATTTGGGCGGTGGTGCAGGGGGCGGAGGTTTCTTACGAAAAATTGAATTTTCACAAAAACGAATTAGGCTCCCTTTTTCTTTTTAAATCGATTATCGCTTTCTTCAAATTTTCCGGATATAAATCTCATGTACCCCCACAGTGATCTTGTAAGCCCTCGATATTAGTTTGACAAAATCAAAGGAATTCGATTAAATTGTTTGCCGTAGCACATTTCTTAATTTTTATTTTCAAATGACCTTTTCAACACGGAAAAAGATGCGATTACCGGAGCTGGATAAAAAAAATCTCCGAAATAAGATTCTAGCCTTTAAAAATTGTATCCATTATTCCCCGGTCCCTTTTTAAACCTCTCTCCTGCTATCTCGCGGACCGCTGAAGGGATTTTGATCGGATTTCTAGCAGACAATTGGTTGTTTTAGTGTAAGCAAAATTGAGCTGTTTTGTGTAAGCCGCCTGCTCTCACCTTCCCACGCCCACCATTATCAAATCCCCAATTGTGACAAAAAAAACTGTATGGTCACCCCAATTACAATAATCATGTCTGTCTTTACAAAAAGCAGTCTTATAGTCTGTCAGAATCTCGATTTTTCTCGAAACTTCTTGGTGAATGAAACTTCAAACAAAAAATCTATATTAACTTGACTATCCCCTCACCCCACACTTACTTGGGCAAATGACACGAAAAACAGCTGACGATGCGTCATATTTAGGCCAGGCAGCGTCAGTTTATCAGCTTCTTTTTCATTTTTCGAATTAATGTATGCGTGAAATGCTGCCTTCAGTCCGCCGTTATCTGCAATATTTTCACCTGGAAAAGATTTTTTTTTAATAAAAAAAACAAACAGGAAAAGGATTTTTAAACTCTTTTAGAAGGGGAATTTTTTTTAAATGGTCTTTAACCAATGTTGCGCGAAACCAAAGGAGCTTTTCGAGCCTCTGATTAAGAATCCGTTGTCCGCTTTTCGATATAACTAATGGTTTGAGCGTTGTGACTGACGACAGACTGACAGACTGACAGAAATTACTTATGGGGCAGTCCACAGAATACGTCACACATTATTGGCGGATCAGCGCGTAAATGCGTGTCGTAGGGAAGGCAAGGGGAGAGGGGGAAAATGTGAAAACAACAACATAAAAATTACCTAAAGTCTGTTTGCCATTTAAAGTCTTTCCATTGATTTGATATCCCGAATATTGTTTAGCAAAGCAATCGGTGCGCTCCTTGAACCTTTGGATTGTCCGATCGTTCCACCATTGATGCAAATTACCAAATTTATCGTATTCCCGGCCTTGATCATCGAACGCATGCGTCAGCTCGTGTCCCATAACCACGCCCATGGCGCCAAAATTCAAACTCTTCGGATTGTTTATATCGTAGAATGGCAATTGGAGAATTCCAGCCGGAAATACAATTTGATTTTTTGTTGGCGTGTAGTATGCATTGACAGTTGGTGGTGTCATGCCCCATCGTGTCTTGTTAACCGGTTCATCCAATTTCTCCAGATTCTTCTTCAAATTGTACATATTGACACGGATATTATTATCAAAGTACTCTTTCGGATTGATCTCCAGCTCATTGTACTTCTTATCCAATTTCGTTGGATTTAGAATGCAATCGGGGAATCCGATCATATCTGATATGGAGTCGGCCTTTTCTTCGGCGAGCCGTCGGGTCTCATGGTCCATCCAATTAAGATTCTTCAGATTCTTCTTGAATGCCGTACGCACCTCATTGATCATAATCTCCGCCTGTGGCTTTGAGTCACCATGGAATACATCCCGTACAAACATCGCACCAATTGCAAATCCAATCACGTTATTCGTGTCCGTTACACAATACCGCCACGGCTCCTCGCCACCATCCGAACCGATAAGGGCTTTCCGTACGCCTTTGTATGCATCCCGGAACGGTTTCGACAGGCAAGCGGTCAGCGTCCGAACGGCCTGCCACACTAGATAATTATTTAGGATTCTAAATTTGTACATCATCCAATCACAATTCGGTGTGCGAAAGCGACAGCAGCATCGATCGAGAAAATAGAAGAATAAAAAAAAGAAACAAAAAAAAATGGAAACGTCAATTAAATCGTACTCTGGATACAATCGGATTTTTTCAACAAACATTTTACCCTCCGACGTCTCATCGTACTCCTGTACGATTTTCGTGAGCCGCTCGAGGAATTCTGGAGCGTAGACGACAACACGTTCATTCTCTGATACTGTCCGATTGACGAGACGCATAGCATCGGCAAAATGTCCGGTCCAGTCGATAAATGGTGCCTTCCTTTGCAATTCGGAGAGTTTCATTAAGTGGTAAAGAGTCTCTTCATCGCGACGATCTTCGGCGGGAACTGGAAAGGATTTTTTTTTAAACAAAAAAAACACATGAAATTTTACTCGAAACACAAAAATTGACTGAGTTTCCAAGAAATCCTTGAAACTTCCAGGAAGTCCTTGAAACTTCCAGGAAACCCGTTGAAATTTCGGAGATTTTACTAGATTGCACTAAAATTCTGTGTCCCCATCTCCCGTACCCTATTTTAAAAACACAAGCTCGCCTCACCCACCCACCTTTCCCTTAAAACTGAAACAATAATAAATTCAAAATGTCACTTACCTGTTATATTTGCGATTTTCGTTTCAAATTCGATAACGTCATTCATTTGACGTTTCGCGTCAGTCTCATTGCCGCCAAGTAGGACAGCAACTTTCGTCATGTAGTCCAAATATGCGGTCAGCACCTTCTCATGTGCCGTTTTATTCAAATAATTGTCACGCGTCGGCAATGTTAGGCCCCCCTGATCAATTTGAATAATATGACGTGTTGAGTTTCGATCGTCTTCGCCAATTGCCCATGAGAATAAACCGCCCATATTGTACCTGAAAATCGTTTTTTTAGATTCATGTTTTTCTTAAATTTTTTTATAGGTTTTAAGGACGATTTTACTTAGGGCGTTTAACCCTCCGTCTACCAAAGAAGTCCTGTAGCAATTCACTGGACCCCGTTGTGTTTGCCAATCAGAGAATGTGGCGCCCGGAACAAAACCTGAATTTTGAAAATTTTAAAAGACCGACCAGAAAAGTTTAATGCTTGAAAATTTTAAAAGACCGACCAGAGAGAAGACGTTTCTCTCAATTTTTTGGTTATGATTAGTTCTTCGGTATGCAACATAAATTGCGCAGCAGGCAAAATATTTAAAAAAATATCAGTTGTGGTCAACACAAAACTTTCTTCTACAAAATCTACGACCCTGTGCAATTTACGTTATAGCCCTGTCGTCAACCTAAGACGACCTCCCAAAAAATTGTTGGTTCATCCAAAAATATCAAAAACGTACAAAATTTGAGATAACTTGAGAACTGTAAAAGATATCAATTTACGGTAAATGGCAAAAATGTAGAAAATGTTAACATCTTTAATTATTCTTTTAACTGATTTGTCGAAAAACCGTTAGTTTGCAAATTATTCGCAAAAATATGATTTTTTACATATTAATGAAAATATCTCAATAACGGTACAATATAACGGATAACGATAAAAGACAAAATTGTGCAGAATGCCATTCTCATTAATTCACTTCATACATTCAGTCAGCAAAAACCCGTTAATTTTCGAGATAATCGCAAAAAACTGTTTTTTTTTTGGGAAATGTTTTTTAGGCAAAATTAAGAGGTCGAAATTTTTCATGAATACAATACTTTATTATACTCCGTAGAAGAAAGTAAAAACGCATATAGGCAGAAATTATAAGAAAAATCAGCCGCATTTTTTTATTGAAAAAATGCATACATGTAGAAATCATTGGGCCGCAGACGAAAAATTCTAAACGCCAAGGTCAAAAATACCTTTTAATTAGGTTGCTATCCCGCCTTCTTTTTGCCCCGGAAGCTGACCTCTATTTAAGGGCATCCGGGGGTATATTTGTCCTTTTCGAATGCATCCAGGGTCAGTAAAATGCAGCTCTAGAAAAACAGGGCCCCGGACAGCTTAAAAAAATCCCCAGTCGCCTTAAAGAGAGGACAATGTCAGCGGAAAAGAGGACGGGGAGGCAATCCGACCTTAAATTGACATAACAGTTGCTAGAGAAGGGTATCTCCATTTTTTGTCCCTTCTGGTGTCCGTTTTTAACGCAGCAAACTTCAAAAAGTCTGAAAATGTTGCCTGAAACACCGCATCGCCTCAAAAAAAAAATGACGTCCGTCTTTTATGCCACAATCGTGCCTCAATATCTAGCCACCGGTTTGAATTTGTTATACTTGTCGAAAATTTACATTTTGTTGCACTACATTCTCCTCCCCGACTCTTCCCCTCTCTTATCCTCGACCCCGGTGGTAGACGGAAGGTTTAAATCCCGTTTACTTACATATTTTGTAATTTTTTCAACGTATTCTCAAGTGTCCAATTTGCCAAATTGAAACCGCTATCCGTGACATTCCAACCGCCAATCTCGCGTAATAATTTCTCCATTGGTTCAGCTCCCAATTTCTCCATTATCTCATCCTCGTCTAGACACGATTCATAATACAATTTAGCCTTTTTCTCAGCTTCCGATTTGAAATATGAATCCGGTTTTTCTATCAATTTGATTTTTAAGTATTGTCACGAAAATCACAAGTAAATTTCGGATAAAACTACTACATTATCATAAAGACCAAAATTGATTCTCAATGCATACCAATTATGCACCGTAATTGTATCCAGCAATTATATTTGCTTGTCCGAATAATCAATTTTCGTCCATATGAATAGATATGCCGTTTTATTTACCTAAAACATTTTTAATTACAAGTTGATTTTGCTGTTCTAATTTACCAAATGTTCCCCAAATTGATTTCCCATCCGGTATTGGATTATTTTGGATCCATTGATTGCTTTTATTGAAAAAATAAATATAGAAATACACTTCTTTTTAAGAAAAAATCGAAAAATATACGAGAAAAAATCGAGCAATGCAATAGAAAAAAGCAATCTTACCACGCAAAAGCATAGAAATCATCACATGGATTTATGTTTTTATCGATCGAATTTAATATCTCACTCGACGCATGTATACAATGCTCGTTTAGACAAGGAACTTCTTGATCTGAAAAAAAAAAAAAAACATTTTTTCGTAAAAATTTTTGATACTCTAGCATTTCAAAGCGGGAACAAAAAAACTCCTGAGCAGAAAAACGTCACAAACTTTAGGGCCCATGTCCAATAAAAGCTTTACCTACAAATTTTCATTTTGCAATTACGGCTAACGCCATCAAACAAACGCGAGAAAATTGAAGCCAGCAGTTCTAACCTCCAAAACGTTGGCAGAATAACAAATATCGAGCAGAACTGAACGCTTCGCTATGCGCCATTCAATATCACACCCCCGATCTGTCAAATGAAATGTCCGTCCATCTGTCAGTATATCAGTCTGTCTTTCCATCCATGGTGGTCATTCGAAAGGATTGAGCTAGAGATCTGATATTTTGTGCAATTGCATTTCTAGTAAATAGCAAGTGAAAATTCAATTTTTCGTGAGACACCTTCAATCTCCCCCCTCCTCTGTGCCCGGCCCCTGTTCCTTCTGCTGATTTTTCTCCTAATCCTGTAAGGATTCGATTTAAAAGGAAAAGGAAAGCCTAATTCGGTGTCCTTTTTGTGAAAATTCAATTTTTCGTGGGATACCCCTCCGCCCTCCACCGCCCAAACCATAAGTGATATCGAAAAACGGACATCGGATTCTTAATCAGAGGCTTACAAAACCCCCCTATGCCAAGTGTCAGCAAAATCGGAGACGTATCGAAAAATTGAAAAAATCGCAAGGGGGACCCCTGCGTTTTTTTTAAGGACGAAAAATTCAAGTCCTCCGATCGAGCTGAAATTCAGAATTTATAGGTTATCTGGGATGGAGAGTCGATATCCGGTGTCCTTTTTGAGGGGGGCGGTACGGTTTAGGCGGTAAAAGGACGAGGTCCTTGAGAAATCCTTTTTTCCCCAAAAAGGACACCGGATATCGATTCCTCGTCCCCGAAAACTATAAGATTGCGAATTTCATGAAAATCGTTTGAGCCGTTTTCGAGATAAAAGGATTCAATTTTAAAGGATACAACCTATGGAAAACCGTTCGTTTCTCCGGTAATTTTTGCCGTATCGACTCAAGGAAAACGGTTTCCGACTGATAAAAGGATCCTTAAGGATGTGTGTTTTTTGGTTTTTCCCGAAACTGTAGAACTTTTTTTCAAAACACTTTTTTTCTCCAGACTTGAAATTTTCTTGAGATTTTTTTGTTGAAAATTTCAAAAATTTTCGAAATGAAATTTAAAAAAAAAATTACTACAAAATGTTGGAAAATGTTCAAAAAATACGAAATTCCAATTAATTTAGTCATTTTTATTAGCATAAATGCATAAAAATCATTTATCCACTTCTGGTTTTTCCACTGATTGTAAAATGGAATCGGCAAAAAAAGCACCGGAAGTAAGTCATTCCTTCAACCCCCCCCCCTCCCCATGGCACGTCTTCTGCTCCCTCTGTTGATGTCCCACCTAATCCTGTAAGGATTCAATTTAAATTCTGTGTCGTTTTTCTCTATATCTAAAATCGTTTAACCTGACTGACTGACTGACTGACTCATCAACGCCCGGCCCAAACCCCTGAAGCTAGAGACTTGAAACTTTCACAATATGTTCCAACCATCGCGTAGGCGCTCACTAAGGCGTTTTCTGAGTGAACGGGTGGTAAAGGGGGTTTGGGTGTTTTTAAACCTTGATTTTCGTCTGAATCCTGCTCAATAGGAGACTGAAAAGTTTCACTCGCGGGTTTTCGGGATTGCTGATCACGAACCCGGTGTTAGACTAATTCGCAACGGGGAGCCCTGCAAGGATAAGATTTTTCTCAAAAGTTTTTAAGTTGTTTCCGGTTTTCTTAGTATTCTAAAACTTATGCAAAAAACTTAACCCGGCAACGACGGGTATGCAAGCTAGTATTTTACATAACCGGTCCATACCATCAAAATCTAATCGGACCACTACCCCCCGCCCCCTCCGTTTCCTATACAAATGAAGTTTTTTACATAAGAATTTTATCGGTCGTCATAAAATGGCAATTGTAACTTTTCTCACGCGTTTTTTTGTATTATTTGATCGATTTGTTAGAAAAACTCAATTGTCAAAACTGTCAAAGCACATAAAGCAAAGCATTGAATAGAAGAATGAGCTCAAATCAAAGCTTTGTTTTGCTTCAACATGAAAAATGCCTATCTATAAAGCCTTTATCTTTAGAACTGTGACACTCCGAACTTTTTTGTTTTATTTTTCCATCGATTTGGTGAAAAACTCTTTAAAGACAGCCAAACAAATTTAGTCGTTTCGCCTGTTATATATATATATATATATATATCTGCACAACCAAGCAAATTAAATGAGCAAAAGAAGAAGAAGAAAAATAATATTGGAAATAAAAGCCGTTTGTAGAGCGCAAAACGTCTAAATTTGCCAGGCTGTCTTTAAAAATCGCGCAACGCATCCGGTATACGATAGCTCTAACAGGCAAAAAGTAAATGATACTCACTATGTGGCTGTACATGAAGTATTCGCGGCGTTGTCCCATCACCGACATTTGTTGAAATTACAGCAACTAATATTATAATAACAAGCACCATTGATAATGTTGTAATTAAAAGACATTTTTCTAATGAGCTTCTGACTCGCCATAATGAGGTACCCTTTAAGAAGAAAAAATATATACATATATCCGATTTGAACGGCCAATGATATTCTTATACAAAAGTTCTGGCAATGCGCAAACTTCATTCACTGCTTTATTAATATTGTGAAAACTGGGTGAGCAGATGTCACAAAAGGCAACATTTAGCATGACAAAACGGTGAGATGGTGGGAAGGGGAAATCATAAAGGGGGAGGATAAAGGGAGAAGAGAAAAGCGGAAGCGGGAAAATGGAAGGGACGTAGAAACGGTTTTTTTAAGCCTAATCCACACGGCTAACAAAGTTAGTGAATAAGAAAGAAAAAAATTAACGTTTTACTCTTGATACGTGTTGATGGTTTACGATCAACGCGTTTTTGGTTGATCGTGTGAATTTGGCATTTACAGTGAAAAAAAAAACAAATATGGCGACTGACTTACAAGACTTACCCTTGCTGTGTGATATCTAATGTGCATTGCTGGACTACTTGTCGCTTCATTTAAATGAATTGTGCCAATTGAACTTGTATCCTCATCGGCGAATTCCGCTTGCTTATATCGTGTCATCTGTAATTAAGATTTTCATTTAATTAGACTGACAGACTGACAGACTGACAAATTGGCAAACTGACAAACTAAAAAATAACACTCCAATCGCCTCAGGAGAGTTCGGAAAATATTTTTTAGGCAAAATTAAGAGGTCGAAATTTTGTATGATCACAAATACTTTGTTATACTTGGTACAAAATAGTAAAGAAACCAAAAAAAAAGCAATCTCAGAATAATGATATTCCTATTAAAATTTTCAAGTTAAAAATTAACACGTTCGCTGCCAGTCGTTTTTTTACGCAAATTAAAGAAAGGTGTTAACAGATCCATTAGAATTATGGAGAAAATTGCGACGTTCTCTGATTTTTCAATGGAGGTAAAAACAAAATTATTATGGATAATTAAATTTTTTTTTTTTTTTTTAAACTTACCGCAGACGCTGTTATTAACAAATTAATGAAGAAAAATAACAACAAAACCCGTCAAAATTGATCTAATTGTGAATGCATTTACGAATTATTTCAAATACATTTTACCATAAATAAATAAATTTCAATTCACTTCGATTTTCGAAAAATAAAAACCACTTGATCGTCTGAATTCAAGCGATCAACTAAAATCGAAAAGAAAGGCGCCATCTAGGAAAACTTGCAAAAAAACACATAACAAAAAAATGGAAAATTCGCGGAAAAAACTCTGCCATGCAAATAAGAAGATTTAATGTTTATTGATTTTATTTTCAAAGCGTTTTGTTGTGTTTGTTTATTCCTCCACAGAATTTTCATTCTAATTTTAGACTAGTTGCGGGAATGGACAGCAATTTCCAGGGATCGGCAACATTTTCCAGGGATTTTCACCTAATTGAAGTACTTTTTCCTCTCTAACCTAAAAATCTAAAAGCCGGCTTTAATTGGCAATTTGCATACGATGTTGTTAACACTTATGTAGGAAGGGCAGGGGTGCAAAACCCTTTTATGCGAAAGAATGGCAGGTATTGTGAGATGGGAGGGTAGGGGCGGGGGGTCTAAGCGGCTAAACTAAAGATTTAACCTAAATTTCACACTATCGAATTTTACGATGTATTTTAAACGGTATCTTTCTCGTTTTATGGTTCTTTTATCTCGACCTAAAGTGGTTTTGGCGACCGTAAGCATTGCTATTTTCGCGCTGGGCTGCTCGAAGAAAAACTGCCAGAAAAACTACAGCGGTTACCAATATTGACAGTTTTTTCTTCGTGCAGCGCAGCGGAAGTAGCCAGGCCTGATCCAGGCATTAGAGACTTGTAAACCTCCTTCATTTTCCTACGCTCCTGTGGATATACAATCATATCCCCACGTTTCCCCGCAAAGACAACACTTTAATAGCCCTTTTCTCGATTGGCATGACCGCCAAACTGTTCTGCCCCTGCTACGGTCACCAAAACAAATCGAAAACAAAAAAATCATCCCTGAATAATGACATTGAATTGAGTGGTTTTAGTACACTGCTAATTCCAGTTGTCACCGCCTGTCTATGACGAATTACATTTGCATGAAAAATCAATTGACGTGTGCACACTTCGAGATCCTCGCGCCATCTATTCGATTATTTTCAAGGACAGGAACCCGCAACGCCACCGATCGGTATCGGAACGAACTTTGAACTCCGACAACAAGCGCGATCACTGGCCGGACGTTACGCCATGCGATTGATTTTCATTTTTTTTTCTTTTTTTTTAAATTTTATTTATTTATTGGAACTCACAACTCACGTGAATTGCGGTAGCCGCAATCGCAACCAGTAGAACTTCTAATAAGAATTGAATGACGGCTAAGAAACCGACGAGATTATGTCGATTTTAGAAAAAAATTCTCTGGAAGATGTGGAATATGTGTAGAAACAGAGAAAGAGAGGGTGGGAGGGGATCGGTGTGGTGACAATAGAATCGCTGCGATGACCGGTTGTGGCGGCACAATAAGATTCGAGATTATCGAATTAGATGCCGTATTACGTAGAAGTATGTAAATTATGTGCGATAATCACATAAATAGAAACTCGCCAGCTTCGGCAAGATAACAACATTAAGATTTTAGCGCATCAAAGATTGTGTAAGAAACGCCACTTATAAGTACCTCTACGCAAGTGTCCCACTCCGAATTTCAATGAAAATTCCCTAATTTGTAGAAGTATGTATGAAAAATATTTGAAGCGTATCTTTTTTTTCTTTATCGGCTGACATCCTTTTTGGCATCCCTGTTAATTTTCGCTTATTTGCATTATTTCATGGAAAAAGTTATTGCATTAAAAAAAATTTTTTTTTTGAATTATTTCAAAAAATATCTATTGTGAACAGCACATGACTTTCTTATGCAAAATCTCATTTTCCTGCACAATTTACACTACAGGGTGGGCCAGAATAGACGCAGGGGTTTGAAGTCTTTATACCTTTTTTTTTATTTTTATTTTTTTAATTTTGTTTCAGCATTTTGTTAAGAAGACTTGGGCAATTTAAAATGGACCTGTACACAATAGAACAACGAACCGGTGGGCGGTGGGCTCAATGGCTCTTTTACGGGACATGTTTGGCGGACGCATTATTTCGAGAAGTTGCGATTTCAATTGGCCTCCGCGTTCACCTGATCTAACGACTCCAGATTGTTTCCTTTGGGGATATTTGAAAGAAAAGGTGTACGTCAACAAGCCAACAACCATCAGCCAATTGAAAACCAACATTCGCAGTGAAATCGAGGCCATAACACGAAAGGTTATGGAAAATGTCTTGGAAAGAGCACGGATTTGCGAAGCAGAAAATGGCCACCACTTGCGGGATATAATTTTCCATGTTTAGACCAAAAATATTCCCCATCAATCAACTACATGTATTTGAAAAAAAAATTATAGGTTTCGCTAAAATAAAAAATTTATAAAGAATTCAAACCCCCGCGTCTATTCTGGCCCACCCTGTATAATCCAACGAATAAGATTTTAGTTTTTATAAAAATGTGAATTTTTATTTCACAAAATCAAATATATCTCGGTGAAAGATATCGATTTACGGTAAAATACAAAAATGTAGAGAATTTTCATATCTTTAATTCTTTCTTCAATTTTTTCAAAAAAAAAAAAACATTTATTTGCAAGGAATTTGCAAAAATTAGATTCTTCACATTTCAATGAAAATATCTGGATAACGGTAAAGGAAAGAGAATAACGGTGCAAGGAAAAAACGTAGAGAACTTTAATATCTATAATTCTTTCTTTAATCGTTTTTTTTCCCGAAAAACTGTTAGTTTGCAAATAATTCGCAAAAATCTTATTTTTTCTAAATTTTGATGAGAATATCTCGATAACGGTAAAAAATGGCTAATTATTACAAAATTGAGGAAAATGTTATTCTCTTTAATTTATCTCACAAAGTGTACCACCAAAAACCCGTTAGTTTTCGAAAAAATCACAAGAAATCGATTTTTTCTTAAAATAACGGTATATCTTGATACCAGTTTGAGATATCGAGTTCCGGTCAAAGACAAAAGTGTAGGAAATTTTACTGTCTTCAACTTGTGTAATAAAAAAAATTACTGAAAAATGCATTGTTTCCGAGTAAACAGCAAAAAACTAAATTACGATTTTGAAAAAGCCGCCATTTTGGTCACTTCCGGTTAGCAGATTTCCATCCAAAGTTGATAGGATCGTCTCATTCCAGGACCCAAAACGACTTAAAAATTTCATGGCTCTAGCTCTATTAGTTTTTGTACTCCGACTGACAGACTGATAGGCTGACAGACCGACAGCCAGAAAGACTGACAGATATGAAAGCAAGCTAAAACAAAGCTTTTAATAAACAACGAAAAAAAGACTGTTTTATTTTTATAAGATAAAATATTGCCCATACATCGCGCACTGGTAAATAATGTGTTAACACTCTAACTGCCACGCCAGTCAAAAAGACCTGACACCTAACTGTACACAACGGCCACAATGAAAATAATTAAAGCGTTCGCTGCAACCGCAACGTTTTTTTTTGTAGTTGCACACATTTTATGGTAAGTACCAGGAAGACCGAGCCATGCTCGGCGACCTCAAAATTCTACTTTTGCTGATTTTTGGGGAAAAACTAAGTTCAGATTATCTTTACAGAGCTTTTCCAGAGTTTTTAAATTCCCGACCTAGAAAGCTAGAACTAAAACTAACGCGCGATAACAAAATTTCATAGAAATCGGTTGAGTGGTTCTTGAGTAATCGCTGTCACCGATTTTTGAAACGTTTTTAGACACCAGGTGAGGGTTATTGAGAGGAGGGAAAAGTCAGGTTTAAGGTAGAAAAATCGAAAGTCCTTAACCCCATTAGTAATACTGTAAAGTTTCATTAAGATCGGACCACCCAATTCGAAGGTACCAGGCGCGGGGTATCGAGGGGAGGGAAAAGTCAGGTTTGTGGTGGAAAAATCGAAAGCCCTTAACCCCATTAGTAATACTGTAAAGTTTCTTTAAGATCAGACCACCCAATTCGAAGATACCAGGCGAGGGGTATCGAAGGGAATTTTCTCAGGGGTGAGACCTATCTAGATCGATTCCTTGTCCCCGAAAATCCCTAACCCCCAAGTTTCGTGAAAATCGTTAGGCGGGTTTTCGAGATCGTTTGTGCAGACAGACAGACAGACATTCCTCGTATTATATTATAGGATAGGATAAAATAACATTAAGGTATAATTTTGTTTCAATTTTTTTATCTCTTAGTGCCTTTTTGACTGACAACTAAATATTCGAAAAAGGCTTAAAACTGTCGTGGCAGTTAGAGTGTTAAGATTGGGAATTCCAGACGAAAAGGTTTTACAAAACGAATTTCCATGGCAAGCGATGGGTTAAGAACTTCAACCAAGAGATGTCTTTTTTCTAGCGATTGCAGTGCATCTGCTTTTCCAGTGCATTTCCCTCGTTTTAAGTAGTTTTTTACGAGCAGTCATTTTATTACACGATTTAATGTTCGTTTTATGGACTCATGCACAATTTTACAAGGGATGGCGTGATGGGGGGAGGATGCGGGAGGGGGTGTGTGGTTGGGGGCGCCAGCATATGCAATTTTAAAGCAATAAACTGTCTGTTGAATAATAGTTGCAATAATTTCTGTAATAAACTTACCTTAACAGACATTTTAACAGCTATTTATGGCGTAATAAATGTTAAATTGTTGATTGTTTATGAGAAAAAATCCCGATAGGTTATCAAATAGTGATAATTTTATTACATATTCTGCTATTATTATTATTTTTTTAATACTGATGGCATCATTTTATGGAAAACATTGGAAATAATTTAAAGAAAAAATTGAACAGCATTAGAAAATGTCTAATCCTTGATAGTAATTTTCACACTAAATTTTTTATTTTTAATATTTTTTTTTTTTTTTCGGGGATTTTCTATAAACAAAATTTCGTTTTTGTTTGTTTGCTGTAAATTGTGATAAATTCCACGTAATTTTATGGACACTTGGCTAACAATTAATTTCACTTGTTTAGATTTTGCGTCGAATCTAAATTAGTTGTAATAAAATACGGGTTTTTTTTATTGTAATATTGATAAGAAATACAAGAGGTTATCATTGGAAGAAATTTCGTCACATTGGCACACCAACGATTGTTGTTGTTGCTGTTGCTGTTTTTCTCTAAAAGTTGAACACCATCTGGAAAATCTTCATCTTTATTTATATCGGGAAAATGCAATAAAAATGAGTGAAAATATCCATTAAATTGCTGGAGAAGTTTTTCGGTTTGTTTGTTTGTTTTTTTTTTTCGAATCACAAAACATTTGATTAAACTGTAAAAAAACAATACCTTTCGGAAAACTCGAATTTCCCTCCCATAGGGCAATATTTGTAGGTGTAAGGATGATAGAGGGGGAGGGCAAAGATTGTACAAAAGTAAAATATAAACAAAAAATTAAATAAAAAATAAATAGAAATCTTCTAATCGTAATTTACGCGTAATTTTCCCCCCCTTTTTTTAATTTATTATTTCTTGATAGATATTCAAGCGCACAGCACGGAAAAAGAAAATCGAGAAAATTTTTTGACCGGCAAAACAAAACCAGCCCAGCTGCCGTTTAATGGTGGTTTCCGTATAATTTTCTGTATTGGGAAAAAAAGAAAAGAAAAAAAAAACTTTTATCGAACGGAAAATTGCTACAATGTTATGCCGACATACATTCCAATTACACATGGAGAAGCAAGCTTTCATTTTACGAGAGTTTTCCGATTTTCTTCGATTTTCCATTTCTCTTTCTCTCTCTCACTCAACCTTCCTTCCTCCCCACTACCACCACACCCCCCCCCCCCCCCCTCCTTTCTTCCACACAACCCCACAGCAGATGCCGTGCCGTTTTTTTTTTTTGGTGTTTTGCTATTTCCCTGTTCGCAATGGGAAAAATGGGGAAATTTTTCACATTTTTTTGTAGTCAAGGCAAAGGAAAATCCTAATGTTGATTTTCTTTACATTCCCTTACAACCCAGTCCGCAACCAGCACGCCTGTTCTTCCACTTCAAGCCACCGTCACAAACAATAAACTGGAGTGGGAGATGAAAATTCTAAATAGTAAAATAGGCCTCGGAGATCTTCAATGTCAACAAAAGGATAGCAATTTTCATTTTCAAGGTGAACGGAAGATACACAGAAAATTTTCACGCAGAATGAGAGAGAGAGAGAGAGAGCGAGAGAGATAGAGTGAAATACCAATATTAACAAACTGTGGCGCATTCAATTCACAGGCAATTTGGTTATTTTTTTTCGGGAAAAATAGATTATAATTGAAAATACGATTTTTTTTAAAAATCGGTATTGCCATTATCCGGATATTGCTATTAAGTGGGGGCCTGAAACTCTACTATTCAGGAATCTCTGCAGAAGAGAGGGGGGGGGGGGGGGGGTTGCAAATTCCAGCAACCGAAATCGCAGAAAAGTTTTTCCCGGGAGGTTTTTTTTTGGTTTATTATCGGGCTAAGTGGGCCGAAGGATCTCGATCGTTTTTGGGGTCGAAAAGATGTCAAGCGAAAAATAAAAATAAAATTTTTAGGCTGCCGACATTTTGGAAAAACAATCACAGATGCTAAGCAAATGTTTTCTGTGCGTGGCACGATTTTGGTTCAATGGCAAGTTGGAAATCTAGTTCTGGTTTTGGCTCCTTAAATATTTGAAAAATTTGGGTCTGGTTTTTGGATCCCAAAAATTTCAAAAATTTGGAATTGGTTTCCTAAAGTTACAAAAATTTGGAACTTGGTTTAGCGTTCCTAAGCGTAGGCGCGCACTGCGTTAATAAAAATGTAGAATGGTACTAAAATGGCAATTTTAGTTTTTAAAAACGCGTACAAAACCAATATGGGAACTGGCAATTACCTGTATTTACCACTTGCTCATTTCCACTTAAGTCTACTCCGGTGCACGCTGAAATATTAGTTAAAAGGTGGTTTAAACATTCAAATTGCCAATTCGACACCATTCTATTTGCTTGGCTTGCCACCGGGATGCGCGCCTGCACTAAAATATCAAAAATTTGGTACTGGTTTTTAGTTTTTAAAATTTCAAATATTCGAGTCTGGTTTTGGTTCCCTAAAATTTCAAAAAATTTGGTCTGTATTTTGTCCCCCTGTCCCCCTTATACAATGTAAGATTTTCAAATTTTCTCCCAGCTAATACTAATACAACTCCATCGTGTGAAGCTAGCTTTAAGCTCACCCTAATTAAATATTTTGTTATCTTTAAGATTTTGTGTACTTCTTTTATTGCCTGAAACTTTGTTTTACTTTGTATACCGGTGTTACGGCGCAAGTCGTAAATTTTTTAAACTTTCTCACTGGCGGTTATCTACTGTATGCCCTCTCTCTCTCTCTCTCTCTCTCTCTCTCTCTCTCTCTCTCTCTCTCTCTCTCTCTCTCTCTCTCTCTCACGCTCTCTCTCACTGTCTCTCTCTCTCCCTATCCTATTCAGTTCTAACGACGTTAACTTATATGAGCGAAACTTTTCCCCCGGATCTATTACTACCCCTTAGCAACTCTGGCGGATTCCTTGGGTACCTCACAAGAACTGCGTTTCAACTTCACTGCCGCCGCCTGCCCGCAAATAGCAAATTCCCCTCCTCCTCCTCTCCCTTCCCTCTTCTTAAGCGAGCGATTCTCGTACGTATCGAATGCCTAGTTCAGGTGGAGATAATTTAAATGTGTAAGGTGGCGGAGTGTGGGCTACGAGAGGCTACGGGGGCGGGGGTTGGGGGTTGTAGTGGGGTACAGACATCTAGTGGATGCACGTGAAGAATTTTGAACAAAAATGAAATATTTCCCAAATTCTCAATAAATAGTATAACAAGTGTGGAAAAAAAATCTTACCTTTGAATCTTAAATGGATGTACGAATCCCTGGCTAACGGACACGTTCGAAACACAAAATAATAAAACTGGATTCTTTTCCGTGTGCGTACGTAATCCTTGTGTTTTGATCTACAACTGACTAAACTCAATCAGTAGCGGGCGGACATCCCAAATGACAAATTATACAAAAGTTGTGTAAAAGGTATTGCAATGGTGAACGTGCCACCGACCGCCGCACAGTCGGGCCATTTTTCGATTTTATCACTAAATATGGGTCCCGGATTTTAGCATATTGTCCCGGCGTCCCGAAATCGAAATTTTTCTCCCGACTTAATCTTGAAAACGAAACTTCTCGTCAATGTCGGAGTTTTTTCATAAGTTTTTACCTCCATTGCGACTTTATTTTGAAAAAAATCGCCTGCGGCGCATTTTATTATAATATTCTTGATTATAACGTATATGTCTCCATAAAAATTTTGCCTGCGGCGCAACTTGTTTTGAAGGAAAATTTGACATGTTTTGACAAAAATTGTTTTCGATGCCGTTTTAAGCAGGAAATTTTTTTTCCGACTCCTTAAAGGCAATTTCCAACCAAAAAAGTTGTTTCCGAGAACGATTTCAGCAGGAAATAATTTTTCCGGCTCCTTACAGAAAATTTCTAAAAAGAAAAATTGTTTTCAAGCCGTTTTAAACAGGAAATATTTTTTCCGACACCGTGAAGGCAATTTCTAACCACAAAAATTGTTTTCGAGGAATTTTCAAGCCGGAATTATTTTTTCAGCCTTCTTGAAGGCAATTTCCAGCAAAAAAAAGTTGTTTCCGAGAACGATTTCAGCAGGAAATATTTTTTCCGACTCCTTAAAGAAAATTTCTAAAAAGAAAAATTGTTTTCGAAGCCGTTTTAAGCACGAAATATTTTTTCCGGCTCCGTGAAGGCGATTTCTAACCACAAAAATTGTTTTCGAGGAATTTTCAAGCCGGAATTATTTTTTCAGCCTTCTTGAAGGCAATTTCTAAGCAGAAAAACTGTTTCCGAGAACGATTTCAGCAGGAAATAATTTTTCCGACTCCTTACAGAAAATTTATAAAAAGAAAAATTGTTTTCGAAACCGTTTTAAGCACGAAATATTTTTTCCGACTCCGTGAAGGCGATTTCTAACCATAAAAATGGTTTTCGAGGAATTTTCAAGCAGGAATTATTTTTTCAGCCCTCTTGAAGGCAATTTCTAAGCAGAAAAACTGTTTCCGAGAATGATTTCAGCAGGAAATAATTTTTCCGATTCCTTGAAGGCAATTTCTAAGCAGAAAAATTGTTTCCGAGGCCGTTTTAAGCAGGAAATATTTTTTTATATATGTGAAATGTACATAATGTGTAGAGTTACGTGGAATTGTAGGTAGTCTAAACGATAAAAGTGCAGTTTTGCAATTTTTTGACAATATCGTTGCCAGAAAAAAGAAAATTGGAGATTTTCTTTTTGAGTAAAATCTGGAAGTACGATTTTTCTTATTAATTTTTTACACTACATAAAATGTAAAGAAAATCAGAGAACCTTTGACAAAAATCAGAAACAATTTTCCCTATCCAGAATTTTTTTTTTAACAATTTCAGTTTCCAGAAAGGATTATTTATTTATGGTGTAATTTACGTTGTGGTACTTTACTTAAAATCCCTGAAAATTTTTCTATGTGACAACCCTTCTCCTTACCGCCGTTCAGCTTCCATTAATCTCTGGACTCTTTATTCAGCTTTTCCTGTGGGATAAGTCTGTAATGTGGAACGGGAATTTCAGAAAAGTGCTGTCAGAGCAAGGCGTTTTCAACCGAAAATTAATTTGAAAAAAATGTTCTATCCGAACCTTTAGAAATTTTAAAATAGTGAATGAATCCATGCAGTATATATTTTATGACGTTGTGCC
This sequence comes from Chrysopilus asiliformis, assembly GCA_964034945.1. Lineage (NCBI taxonomy): Eukaryota > Metazoa > Arthropoda > Insecta > Diptera > Rhagionidae > Chrysopilus > Chrysopilus asiliformis. The sequence goes on from OZ035964.1 coordinate 2,755,608, forward strand.
TACCAAGGTTTGAAAAAACGTTTTTTTTTTTCGATTTATCTGTCAGTTTGTCAGTCTATTAATCTGCCGTCAATTTGTCAGTCTGTCATTCTGTCAATTTGTAACTTTGTCAATTTGCCAATCTGTCGCTCTGTCAGTCTGTCAATTTGCCAGTTTGTCATTCTATCACTCTGTCAGTGTGCCATTCTGTCAATCTGTCAGTTTGTCAGTAAAATTTTCCATATTTTTCACTAGTGTTTCAGTTTTGCGGCGATTGTTTGACGATTTTTAAACACTTTGAATGGCAGGCACTCTAGACTTACATGATTTCGATTCTGTGAAAATCCCTCATTGGTATATCGACATGGATCTGACAACCCGACTCCCAAATTGGTATAGCGGAACTTTAACGAACGAAATGAAAACGGAACGAAATTTTCCCACACATTTATGAGTGTTTCGATTTCTGTTTCAGTTTCAGTTTGGCCAAATGGTGTTTCGTGTTGTGAGGAGAGTTTTGATGGCGGATTTCGTTTTTTTAAATAATAGAAAAACTATCGTAACGCGATCGCCGAGGAAAACCCCATACCGCCTAGAACTGTAAAAATCACATTTTGCAAAAAAAAATCACACGGTCGTGGAAATTACAGTTTTCGTGGCTCGCGGAAAAGCAAAAGAAAAAAAGTGAACTGGAAAGGAGGAAGAAAAAAAAATACCCCAGGATTACGCTTAGTACAATATACGAAGATATGCCTCCGACCAATCGTCCCTCAACTCCGCTATAACACTTAAAATAATAAAAAAAAAATCATGCGAATTTTCTTGTTTTTGTGAAGAAGAAATCACAGCTCGCCGCCCGCGAGACTCGTTTGGTGCTTCCAGTCCGAAAAGAGCGATATTTTTTTTTAAAGTTGTATCTTTTCTGTTAGATTGTTTGGTTTGCTGCACCCATTCCCCTCTACCCGCTCAGGTGAGAATCATTTCTGTGAAAAGTTCCAAGGGGTGCGTTTAAGAAAAACACAAATTTGTAGCAGTTTTTTTTGCACAAACGATGGCTAAATGTTTTACCATAGAACTCATCGTCGAATTCCGGGCACATAGGCTAAAAAACTATTAAAAAAAAACGGCCAGCCAAGAGATTCCCTTCATCCCGTGCTGCGCAACAAAAAAAATTTGCTGCTGGTAAAATTTGTTCGCATGGAAAGTCGTGATTATCCTTACAGGATATGTGAGGTGGATTTGTGATTTAAGAAGAAGAAAAAAAGTGTGAAAAATTTAAGGAAAAAGTTGACAGTGTAGCCAAGCAGAGGCTTCCTGTTTCAGTGCAGTGGCGAAAAACGGCGGAAATAATTCGCGTTCGGTGGTTATCGTCAGAGATTCGCCTTGAGGTCGGCGAAAACAAAAACAGCAAAAAAAATCCCGTTCGGCTATTGCTCGACAGGTTTCGGCCCAGCAGGGCTTTTATTCGTGTGTGCGCGGCGCGACACCTTCGCCAGATTCCCCCTCCTCACACCCCTCTCTATCAGCAGCAGTGAGTGTGTACACAGTGCAGTGGAAATCAAAATTTCACCTTTTCGCCGTTGCCGCCCTCATACCCCTTACCCTTGTTTACCAGTATTTCGCGGCATATTCGTCCTCGCAGGAATCCTTTTTGGGATTTTGAAAAGGAAAACAACAAGGAAGTGAAACAACAACAAAATCGAACAACATATAGTGAAAGAGAGAAAAACAGATAGGTGGTGCGAAAACTAAAGCAAATTGAAAAAAAAGAAGTTATAGTTAAGAAATAAAAGGTGTTTTTTTTGTGTTTTTCCTGGGATTTTGATTCCTTGGACGATTTTAATGGTGTAACGGTACCAGAGAAACTTAAATGAGTCGAACCTTAAAATCCTGGAGATAGAATTTCCAGTGCAAATCATTTCACAGTGCTTAAAATAATGATAATAATAAAAACGGCCATCGAACAGTAAATATATATATCTATCCGATTTATACCGAATTCAAGACGATCCCATCCGAAGCGTATGCTGAAACGAGAAATAGATATCGGTGCGAGCGAGAGAAACCGCCATTAAGATATTTTTTTTAGCTCCCGTTGCTCCGGGTAAATTTTTTGTTGCCAACTCCTTTCGGATTAGGGAACGACCTGGACTAGGAGTTCCATACGTAGTCGAAAGGTTCAGTTGTGCTGCATAGCATATCAGAGTGAAGTGGAGTGAAGTGAGATAGCGAGGCAAGGTAATTGCTCGGCTGTCTGTGCTTACCTGCCTGACTGCCAGCCAGCCTGCCTACCTACCTGACAGGTTTGACTTTTGTTGGACGAGTGAATCTCGCTGTTATCTGATCTTGGATTCTCAGCCCATCGTCATCATCACGGCAGCGGGCAGTCGCTGAGATAAGAATAAGAAAAATTAGAAGAACAGAAACTCCTCGACAAGGAGGACAGAGAGAGAGAGAGACAGAGAGAGAGGGAGATAAAAAAAACCAACAACTAAATTCTACCTGAAATCAAGCCGGGGTTCCACCTGGCTGCCAGCCTATACTCAGTATGCATTAAAAGCAAAGCAGCCTCTTACCTGCCCCATGTTGCATACCATATACATACATACAAACAGAGAGACAAACGTATATGAACATCAATACTATCTGAAGGTGTCAATGGCTGGTTCCCACTACCTCCCCCTGCCCTCTCCATGCTCAGAAGTTCGTTGATTTACGTTATGCTGATATAAAGAAACATTTGGATATGATGCTGAGAATGAGAAAATAAAGCAATACAGAATCAGAATAAAAATTCAAAAGAAAAAAACAACAACCAACAAGAGAAATGTTATGGCGCCCAAAGAATACGATCCGACAATGTTACATGTAGATGGACAACTTCTGTATTGATAAGATAGGAATTTTTTTTTTAAATAACTACGGCGTATAACAAATGCAATAAACTGCAAAACAAAACCAGATATACTTGAAGAAGCAACAAAAAATTAAATTTAAATCAAAGACAAAGCTATAGGAAAGACTTACAAACGCAAGAATAAGCCTTGAATGGTAAGAAGACCATCCTTCCAGGAAATCATTGCTCCTAAAACCGATCATTAAACGATCAGTCACGATCCTTTAACCTGTAGGACGTTGGAACGTGAAAGTCGCAGCGGCCGCCGCCAGTTGCCTGGAAGATCTGCGGCGCAATCGGGATCCGATCGAGAAACACTTGTATTTTACGGAAATTTCCAAAGAGGATAAATTACGACCCGATCGCTGATCACAATGATACAATCACAATAAGAAATTTCATAAAATTGTCATACCGATGATTTGTTTCGAATAAAATCGATACCAGAGTTGTACTCTGAAATTTCAAATAGGAAACCTGCAAAAATGCGTCTTTTTGTACCCATTCTAGTTAACATGCCGATTGTTCGTACGCAACGAATTACGAATATCAAACCGAATATTATTTATGAAAATATCCTGAACAGGTGAAAAGATTAATTGACAACACAATTTTCCAAAAAAAAAAAAAAAAAAATAATAACAATAATAATAATTCGTAAATAAGTCAACCCTATAGCATAATTATACTAAATTCTATGGGCGAATTGGTGAAAGCCATGTTTTGACATTCCAATTAAATCCCTCTTTAAGTCGCCATAGGGGTATCTACCCTGTTTTTGACCGGTCCAGGTAGCAAAAGATCAGCAAACCAACAAGTCTACTGTTTTTCGCCAAAACAACGAAAATAAGATTCCGTATTGTGTGTGTGTGTGTTTTTTTTTTAATCTTTCTTTACATTACCGTTATTCAATGTGGACATGCTTGATATCCTGATGAAGGATCACAGAAAATTCAAAAATGCACCATTCTATCATCGATTGAAACACTTTGACGAATACTCATCCAAAGGCCTTATGGATATTGCGAATTATGCAGCTCAATTGCTATGCTGATGAATGGAAACAATTCAAGAAGCTAACGGGTCAAACGCGCAAAAAACGCCACAAAAAAATCAATAATCGACGATATCGAGAGATTTTCGTATTGAGAAAAACTGTACGCGTTCTGAATCGAGACAGCACAGAACAATTCACTGCAATTTGTCAAAAAACAAAACAAAAAACAAATTTGAGACAATAAAATCGTATAACGGTTCTTTTTACGATCACAAAATTCATCCGTAATCGGACTGTTAAACAAAATTGTTCACCCATAGCTTAATTCCTTTCCCTAGGGATATTCATTTTTGTATATCCATCAATCACATACCGTTAAAAAACAAAAAAAAACCAAACAAAGCGAGCCGCCATTTCTATTGTAACCTCAAAAATTACAAAAATTCATTGAAAAACGCGTCCTTTTAAAAATTATATCTCCTAAATGCACGAAAAACAACAAAAAAAAAATGGTGAAAATCGAAGTGAATTAATCGTCGAAAAATAGTTTAAAAGAAAAAAACACCAAAACAGACACCGTCCCCAAACGCATGTTTTATTAGTTTAAAAAAAACTCCTTAAAAGTGATAAAAATAAAACACATTTAATTAAAAGCTTGCACAATAATAATTTTGAATTGAAATCATGTCCAGTGAGTCTTCTTTCAAGTAAGCGAAAAAACAATAACCTCAAAAAAAAAAACTAACCTCAAAAAACAAACTCCAGAGAGAGAGAGAGAGATAGAGAGAATATGAAATAAATATTAGTATATATTCGTTAAGAGTAGCTGAATTCATCATTTTCATAAAAAAAAATATATGAGTTAAGTGGAAACAAAGTATTATAAATGAGATTTTTTTATATTTAAAAAAAAAGTTATAATAAGTACCTATAGATTTTTTTTTACAAAATAATAAATAATAATAATTAATTGGCCGCTACAACGGTGTGTTGATCGACCGTAAAATTCAATATACAAATTAATGACATAAATTAGATAAAAATATATAAATATAAATTATTAACAAAAAAAAAATAAATAAATAAGCGTAAAATCAGAATAATTTATAATAATATAATAAATTAAATAATTTAAAAAAAAATCTAAATAAGTTAAATAAATGTTGGTTAAACAAAGTAAAGCAATGGATTACCGAAATACCGTTAAATTTGTTATTTGGATACTAGCCGCCATCCATTTTCATACAGCTGGTGCTGATCAAGGTTTGTTAATCGACTTAATTAATTTTAACCCTTTTACCAGGTAGTAATGTTAATTTCAGCGTATAAAAACTCAATGAAAATATTTCCTGCTTACAAAAGGCGTGAGAAATATTTTTCCTGCTCAGAAATGAGCTCTAAAATTTCGAAAAACCAATTTCCTGCTCAGAAAAGGTCTCAGAAATATTTTTCCTGATTAGAATTAATGTCCAAAAATTCGAAAAAAAATATTTCGCGCTTAGAGAAGGTCTCGGAAATATTTTTCATGCTTAGAATTGGTGTCCAAAAATTCGAAAAAAAATTTCGCGCTTAGAAAAGGTCCCGGAAATATTTTTCCTGCTCAGAAATGGCCTCTAAAGATTCCGAAATAGATTTCCCGCTTAGAAAATGTGTGGGAAATATTTTTCGTGCTTAGAATTAGCTTCTAAAAATTCGAAAAAAATATTTCCTGCTCAAAAAAGATCTTGGAAATATTTTTCCTGTTTAGAAAATGCCTCTAAAAATTCCAAAAAAAGATTTGCTGCTCAGAAAAGATCTCGAAAATATTTTTCCTGATTAGAAATAGTGTCCAAAAATTCGAAAAAAAATGTTTTCCGCTTAGAAAAGGTCTCGGAAATATTTTTCCTGCTTAGAATTGGCGTCCAAAAATTCGAAAAAAAATATTTCGCGCTTAGAGAAGGTCTCGGAAATATTTTTCATGCTTAGAATTGGTGTCCAAAAATTCGAAAAAAATATTTCCTGCTCAGAAAAGATCTTGGAAATATTTTTCCTGTTTAGAAAATGCCTCTAAAAATTCCAAAAAAAAGATTTGCTGCTCAGAAAAGATCTTGGAAATATTTTTCCTGTTTAGAAAATGCCTCTAAAAATTCCAAAAAAAGATTTGCTGCTCAGAAATGGCCTCTAAAATTTCGAAAAACAAATTTCCCGCTTAGTAAAGATTTCGAAAATATTTTTCCACCTAATAAAATGCTTATAAATTTTGAAAAAAATATTTCCTGCTCAGAAAAGATGTCGAAAATATGTTTCCTGCTCAGAAAAGGCTTCTAAAAAATTCCAGAAAAATATTTCCTGCTCTCAAAAGATCTCGAAAATATTTTTCCTGCTCAGAAATGGCCTCTAAAGATTCCGAAAAATATTTTCCGCTCAGAAAAGATCTCGAAAATATTTTTCCTGATTAGAATTAGTGTCCAAAAATTCGAAAAAGAATATTTTCCGCTCAGAAAAGGTCTCGGAAATATTTTTCCTGCTTAGAATTAGCTTCTAAAAATTCCAAAAAAATATTTGCTGCTCAGAAAAGATCTTGGAAATATTTTTCCTGTTTAGAATTAGTGTCCAAAAATTCGAAAAAGAATATTTTCCGCTCAGAAAAGGTCTCGGAAATATTTTTCCTGCTTAGAATTAGCTTCTAAAAATTCCAAAAAAATATTTGCTGCTCAGAAAAGATCTTGGAAATATTTTTCCTGTTTATAAATGGCGTCCAAAAATTCCAGAAAAATATTTCCTGCTCAGAAAAGATCTCGAAAATATTTTTCCTGCGTTTCGAGAGGGGCTATTTTTAATGCTTCTAAAATTATCGTGAATATTATTTTTCGTTTGTGACTTTATTTATACTAGCATTAGGACTAGGGTCCCTATACCCATGCTGTCCCAGCGCGTCCCGGAAACAATGTTGTAATTTCTTCATTACTAAAAAATTGAGCGCGAAACCTAAAAAGTTTTGCCTGCAGCACAGTTGTCTCAAAAATTACTGCCTCTTGCGCATTTTTCTAAAAAAAAACATAACAAAAGCTATAATTGCCAATCTGGCTATTATTAAAAACCCGTGTGGTGGTATTCGTATAAAAATTCGAACAGTTGTACCAAAATTCCACTTTGAAGTCAAACTTTCCAATAAGATTTTTTAAAATTTATTCCAATCGGATTTTGATGTATGGGAGTTTTATGTAAAATCATATCCTAAATAACTTTTGTTCTTGGACTTTTTTGATAAGATGCATCGTTTTTGAGATATTCGCAAAAAAAATGTTCATTCGTATGGGGGGTACCCCCATTTTTGCCCATGAATGAACTTAGCCTCGCATTTTACGAAAAACGGATCTGCGCAAAATTTCAAGTCTGTAGCTCAATCCGTGCGCCCGAAATCCGCGCCACAGACGGACAGACGGACGGACGGACGGACAGACAGACGGACGGACAGACAGACGGACGGACAGACGGACGGACGGACAGACGGACGGACGGACAGACGGACGGACGGACGGACATGCTAAATTCAACTTTTTTCATCAATCTAAACACACTGGTGTAATTCATTTTTGTGTGTGATGACGGGATCTTGGAGTTACAAACGGTAAGGCAAATTTAATATACCCTTTTGTTAAAAAAAGAAGAATTTTTCTAGCGATGTATTCATTGAATAATTTTCAATAGAGGGACGTTTGTTTGTAAAAATTATGCCTGCGGCACGGTTTTTTTTCTGCAAAATATGGCTTAGACATCTGGCAAGGTTATAAGCTATTTGCGGCTTTATTCCCCGCACCCGCTTTTTAAAATGGGAACTTTCTACACACACATTTCCCCATTTTGGAACATTTGACGGCATCGCAGCTTTCGAGACAGCGAAATTTTTTGTGATGACTCCCAAACAAAAAGGGAATTCATGCAAAAAAAAAATTCTTTTTTTTAAATATGCCTAAAAAGGAAAAAAATAATTATTTGGGTGCAGTGTGTCAGAAATAAAAGCGAAGTAAAGGCATAAAAATAAAATAAATATTTATCTCGCTTTTATTGCTAATACACATCACTCAAAAAATTATTTTTTTTCTTTTTAGGGCATTTTTCCTTAATAAAACCCTTTTTAAATTTTTTTTCAATTTTTTTTTTGAAGTTTTTGATATTTTTGAGTCATTTGGTGTTTGTATAGCATTACTTAAAATCCAAAATGATGCTCAGATATAGTTTTTAGTCTTCGAATAAATATCCTTGCCTTTGAGATATCCTTACAAACTTCTTAATGTCAGAATTCAGCGCCCTAAAAACCACCAGATGAGATTTTCTGTGGAAAATTCGAGGAAAAGGTTAATCACGACTTTCTTACAGGACCTCTCGTTATGTTTACAAAGACGATGTAGTGAAAATATGGTATTGCTGACGGACTTACGTATGTGTACAAGATTTCAAGCCAATCGGATGAGTGGAAGTGGGTCAAAATTAGATTAATTTGACCCTGCAAGAAAGCCAGACAGACAAATAGACACGCAGGCAAGCTAAATAAAAGCTTTTAAAAAATAGGAAGTTTTTTCCTAATTCTAAAATAAATTCCGTATTTCCGTATTTTATTGCAGAAGAGTCTACTGTCTCGTATATTGTCATTTGGATTTCTCTCCGTGCAATGAGACTTATTCCGCGGACTACCTAAAATTTCATCGCGGTCGACGTCTTAGCCACCCCTGGTAATATATTGGGTAAATCAAGGCAAATTTAACATTAAGTGAGCTACACACACACACACACAAAAATTGTGTCTCTTGAATTCTTGTTTGTTTGTTTTTTTTTCTGGCAAGGATTTGTGTAGGGTTTCAGTGGTTTACTTGATTTTTATCAATCCCTGGTGACCATACAATAACACCTTCTACTTCTTCTTATTCTACTACTACTACTTAATGCAAGCCATCGCACTCTTTGGTGTAGCAAAATTTCTTTCTTGGCGCAACATGACAAAATCTTTTGCCTAACGTGACCGAGAGGTGTCAGCCTTGCAAATTTTCATACTGGTGCTCGCTACCCTCCTTTCGACTAGTACGCGCCCATCTTCTTCTTCTCCATCCCCTCCCCCTCCGTTCAATCATATAGATTAGAGTCACAGGATCTTCTGCTTGCAGGTGAAATAAATCTCTTTATTTCAACTAGCACCATCCCCTCCATTACCGCCTGCTGCCACCACCCTCCAGCCACTGTTTCTCTGTTACGTGTATACCACCGACAGGACTTTCCTGCGACATCCATTTTTATTAAGCGTCATTTCTAACACCACCGAATGAACGTCAGACGGACTGAGTGAGAATCCGGCGAATACAGGTGAGGGGGGGTTGAGTCCATTTTTTGTGTTCATCCGATCGATATCCCATGAATCCTTCAGGACTCGACAGCTAAAATTCTGGATCCCTTCCCTCCACGAATCTCTCGACTCGTTTGCGTTTCAGGAATTTTTCGTGTTTCTCCGTTTTTGTTTTTTGTTTTCGTTAATTATTTTTGGGGACTATGCTTAAGTACTATCAGCATTTTAAATTGTGTAAGGCAAGAACTTATATCAGATATAAAAAGGAGAAGAAGAAAGCTTGCAAAAAAAAAACGAGGACCATCCACACAGGAGTAAGAAAGGAACCCCGGGAGAGGGAGATGAACAGTAGAAACTTACACGGCCATCAACCTATTCACACACAAAAAAAAAACACACAAAACGACGAAAAACACCCAAAACCAAATAAGATACAAAAACAAAAATGTTGACAAAAAAAAACCTACTCGAGAGGTGCATCACCTTTCAATAGCCCGGTTAAGTGTAATTCTTAAAAGATTTGACAAAAATATGTGCACGAAAATCGGCGAATGTGTGTGTGTTTATGGTGGGTGAAGGATGGGGGGTGGAGCATGGAGCGGCATTTTAAACTCTGAAATCCTTTTAGCTTTTGACAGGATTTTTTTTAGTCATTATGACCGAACAAGTGATCAACTTTTTTTTAAAATATATTTTAATGGGAAAACCCTTTAATTGTTGACAGAACAAAGAGATGAGTTACACAAGAGCCCCCCCCCCCCCCTCACCCTTTCAATACCATCAATTTTATATCGTGGTCGCTCACCGTACTAGCACAAGTGGTTGCAGAATGGTCACCGCGACCAAAAATTCAAGGCCCGCAACATTTTTTTAGACAGCCTAAAAGGGTTTTTTTATGAGCCCATAAATTTTTTTAGGAGCCCATAAATTTTTTTAGGGAGCCCACAAGGTTTTTTACACGGTCCGCAAGGTTTTTTAGGGGGCCCACGGAGTTTTTTTTAGGGAATCCATAAAGATTTTTTTTAAAAAGTTTTTTTTAACAGTGGGGATGAGAATCAATGGGATTTGGCTATGGTTGGTGGCACGCTTGGAGAGGATATTAAAGTTTGCCACCCGAAAAGTTTTTCTGGGGAAAATTTGAAGGTATTTTTTGTGTTTCCGACAACATTTTTGTGTGATTTCCTAGAGTTTGCCATCCTTGAAGGGGGCAGAAGGAAATTACGAAGGATTTGTATAAAAACAAATTGTTTTTTTTCTTTTTAATCGACTTCCAAAAAGGAAAAGGTTCTCAATTCGACCTGAATGTGTGTTTTTTTTAATGTATATTCACGCCTAACTATTTACTGAGTTGACCGATTTTGGTCGTCCGAAAGAGAAAGTTCCTGGTTGGGCCCCGCTGCAAATCCCCTCTCCTCCCCCCCCCCGCCCTCGTGGCGCTATGCTTTAATACCCCCTCGCCTGCCAGATTCTACATCGCTTGGAATATCGAGCTGAAATTTTTTGTGTTGTGTTCAGTACAGCACCGGGCAGGTTCTTTTATATATTTCCCCTCTGTCGACTTACCCCCTCAAACTCACTCCCCTGCTAGATTTTACATCGCTTGAGATATCGAGTTGAATTTTTTTACACTGTATTCAGTACAACACAAGGAAGGTTCTTTTATATATTTCCTCCGTGTTAACCTACCCCATTAAACCCCCTCTGCTGCTAAATTTTACATTGTTTGAGATACCGAGTGGAAAGTTTTGGTGGGGTGTTCAGTACAATACCTAGAAGATTCTTTTATATATTTCCCCTCTTCGGACTTATCCCCTCAAACCCCCTCCCCTCCTAAATTCTACATCGTTTGAGATATGGAGTTAACCTTTTTGTGTTACGACACCGCGGAGGATATTTTACATATTTATCTTCTGTGGCGCTTCCCCTCATACCCAGTCCCATGCTAGATTCTGTATGGTTAAAGATATACAGTGTGGCCTCGGTAATCGCAACTATAGTAGACAGAGCCTGTTGCAATAACCGAGTCAGTTGCGTTAACCGAGTCACAACATTATCTGTCAAAAAGGGAAACATAAGTTCTTCCAAAAATACGATAAATTCTCTACCATTTGTAACGTAATTTTTACGCTGCAAAAATATTTGCACTACTAAATAAATAGTAAATACTGCAAAAGTATTTACACCAAGTTTTTCATGCATCAAAGTTCAGTCGGATTAGCATCCGATGATCCAATTCAAAAATTCCACTATGAGAGTTTATAATCTCGCCATACACAAATTGTCTTAATATATAATATATTTTACAACGATTTTATTTAGTGTAAATTTAACGCCACTCCCAAAAAGCCGAATTTTAAATACGCTATTAATGGACATAGTTTTGAGTAATTTTTTTGAGTGTTTTTTTTTTCTTCTCTTCGATTTCGTCTGTCTCTCGAGCTACAAATGAAAACCCATATAATGTTGGAAAATTGTAAAAAAATTTTTAACAACAAATTCTTTTTTCTTTCCACTTTCAGTGGTCCTCCTTGACACAACAAAAGAAGCAACGCTGGAATGGACGAGATATCCTTATGGGCCACAAGCACAAACCCCTGGGGTAAGTGAGAATTTTAATAAACCGTTTGTGAATAGAATAAGATTGATTTTTCAAATGTTATCGAAATAAGTTTGGCAAAACAACTAAAAAAATCTAAATTGATTTCACAATTCTTTCAGTGGGTTGAAGAGTCCTTCACGAATTTCGGTAAAGGTATTAATTGGCGGAGCTATGTTGTCTGTGATGTTGCCTACCACAATGTTAACAATTGGCTGTGGTCGCCGTTTATTGATCGAGGCCCAGCTAACCGGCTCTACATCGAAATCCAATTCACGATACGTGACTGTTCCCTGTTTCCAGGTATGTATTGGGAATAAACTCTAGTGGGGTTATGTGTAGTACATGGGCGCCCGCAGGAATTTGAAATAATGTAAAGAACCAATAGATTTTAGATTTTTTTCAAAATCCAGGATGCGGGGAGGGCAAAGGGTGGGGGGGCACGAGACTCCCTTCGCCCATAATTGCGGGCGCCCATGGTTTAGTATGAGTGCTCGAGCAAAGTATACTGTGGTATGCAGGGTTGGCCACACTCGAGTAAACTCGAGCAATTCGAAATGTAGAGAAAAACCCGGATATTCAGCCGATTTCTAATCGCTCTTCATTTTCAGGCAACGCGTTGTCATGCAAGGAGACATTTAGTTTATTGTTTTATGAATTCGATGCAGCAACACGAGAGCCACCGCCATGGCAGCCAGAAAGCTACAAATTGATCGGTACAAATTTCAATGCGAGAAAATGACTTTATTTTAACCAAAAAAAATCTTATTTTTAGCTCGGATAGCAGCTGGTGAGGGACGTTTCAATCAGAATTCCGATGTCGATATCAATACGGAGGTGAAAAGTATCGCCGTTACGAAAAAAGGTGTCTATTTCGCATTCCGCGATCAGGGAGCTTGCATTAGTGTATTAGCTGTTAAGGTATACTACATAACATGTCCAGCCGTTACCGAGAATTTCGCCCATTTCAATGAAACGCCAACTGGCCGTGAGATCACAATTATTGAAAAACAAACGGGCATTTGTGTGGAAAATGCCGAAGCCATTGATCCGCCGACATATTTGTGTAAGGGTGATGGAAAATGGACGATTTTGACCGGTGGCTGCAAATGTAAGGTTGGCTATGAACCGGATATCGAAAAACAGACATGCAATGGTAAGTTCGATGGTGACAGATCGGGATATCACAGTGACTAGGAATACCATTTGATTGGTTGGTCTTGGACGGGTGGAGAGGCGTGGCCGCGTCACAATTAAATCCTAACTACCATAATAAGAGACAAATTTTATTTCCACAACTCACATCCACGCGGCGCTGACGCGACATTTACACCCCGATTCTGATTTTCGTGTCGTGTTCGATAAAAGACGGTTTACGTGTTGTTGCTAGTGCTTTTCTACTAACAAAAACACGTAACACGACTCTCGTCGAAAACCACACGTCTATCAGAATCGGGGTATTAATGACTGTTTCTAATTCATATATAAGTTGTGTAGCCCCAAAATTCCATTATTAGTGGTTTTTGGGGTTCGCTGATCAAGAATTCGGTACCGGAATTCGAAACAGAAGGTCCTGCCAGGAAAACCTAAATGTTGTTTTTTTTTTAATTTTTTCCCTTTACAAAATTTTATTCAAAATAAATTACAACTTCACTAATTATAATTCGAAAATGTGATTCGAAAATTTTAAAATTGAAATCCGAAGATACTATCACGACGATTTTTGTAGGTTTTTTGTTTCTGTTCAATGCAGGATTTTGTCGTATCCTAATTTTTTAGAATACGTCATTATCTTTCAAACGCGACCAACCCTATGTGCCTACCCCCCGTAAGAGCTGAGCAATAAGGATACAAAGTGTCCTTTGTCCTTTTTTGACTTAAAAAAAATCCCGGTTTTTCTGTTAACGTAACAGCAGGATATTGTGGCATATTTAGGTGAATAAAGTTAACACTACAATTTTTGAATATAGAAAGACCTTCTATTGGAGTAATTGTCGCTTAATTGTCATGGTTTTGTTACTAATTGTCGCTTAATACCTCAATTCCCAAATCGTTTTTCTTATTTTTTAAAATTTCATTTAAAAGAAACTCCGATATTTCACAGAGAAAATAAAACTTGTAATCGATTTAATTTTTTAAAATTGATGAAAAATAACGACTCACCAACACTGATTTTGCTTTCCATTCGAAAAACACAGATTTCGAAAATATTCGCCGCATATGCGTATCTAAGTTTTCAAAAGCTGCGAAGAACATTGTTGTTGCTCTTGTCTCCATTGATGTCAGCTGAAAAACAAAAAAAGAGAATTAATTTTATTTTCGTTAGTTTTTAATTTTGTTGTCTACTTTGGACCTGGCTTCGCCTGGCTAAAAGCGTGAGTAGAACAAAACTTAGAAAATCAAAATTCAGTTGGTTATAATTTAGATAGCTTAGAATATAGCAGTCCGTGCTTTTCTTTAATGTTTTTTTTCTTCGAAAAATGGTTTTCAAAAATTAATATGAGTCACAGGAAAAAAAAGCGAATTTGAAAAAAAAATGCTAAATAATATTTTTACTGCACCATCCGATTTCGAAAAACGTATGAAATTTTCGGATGATGATCCAAATAGACGCGCGCCATAGAAGATTTCATTTTTCCCGTAAAATGAAAAACCAGAAACACCTACCTGGATTTCCAGATTTCCACAACGCAAACCCATTCCTCCGATATCCGATATGCGTGTCTGTTTTCACGCCACTGCAATAAAACCACCGGAAATTACGAAAATTTCATTGTCTATTCGCGACCCGAAACAAAGCTGAAGCCGACAGCCACACGGATTGCACTTGCGTACAAATTATTTATCGACGAGGTGGCATTTTACGATTTCCCGAAAGCAAAACGACCGATTCTTTGATGAATTGAAAAAAATCGCCGGAATTTAGATTTTTTGCACGCGAATCCGATGAAAAATTATCAAGACGCTAAAAAATAACACTCACGAATGCCGCCATAGAAAAACCTGCCAGGTGGTTAGGGGGAGTCGACTCGAATTACTTTAGATGTAAGAATAGCCTTCCTGTGGCAGTCCTATCAGCGCGAAACTTTTGAATTTTTCGACCAGTTTCGATTTTTTGTATTTTCTCTGTTTTGACTGTAAAATACCAACAGCAATTTATGCGAACGAAATATAATAAACCTTTTTTCCCATTTTCGGACGGAAATTGTAAAAATTTTCATTATTTTTTATTTAGCGAAAAACTTTACCTAAGAGTTCTCAGCGCCATCTAGTGGCAGGAATCGTAACCACGTGTTTTTGTTTTCATTTTTTTTACAATTTTGCAACTAAATTTAAATGAAAATCATGTGCAATTAAACGTTATGACCGGAAATTGGTTGCAGAACATTTTCTTATAAAAAAACAAAAAAAAAATGTTGAAAAATGTTAAATAAATGTTAAACAAATGTTCCTATGCCTCCAACTTGATTGGGCGATGAGAAAGTCTTCTACTAAAAAATTACCCACCATAATGAAAATAATTTAAATACGCAAAATTACAAATTTTGAGTATACGAAAATGATTCGTTTATATGCACATGATTTTTGCAGGTATTTTCCCGTAAAATCAAAAAACGAGGAAAATCAGTGATCATAAAACTTTCCGTATTTTCCCTATTCAATAAAATTGCTTAGAAATTTGTATTTTCAAAGCGATTTTGCATTTTCACATTCAATTTTTAAAAAGCTTTCCGAAAACGACAATCTTTTTTTTATGAAATCGATTTTGGTTTGTTTTTCCCGGCGATTTTTGTTTTTGCGATTTTTTTTTTGATTTTTCAAACGACTCACGCTAGAGATATGAAATTTCGTACAAATGCATGTCTCGTAAAGAGAAAAAATTTGTACAAAAAATTTGGTTAAATCAGATCACCGCCTTCTTCCCTCTTCCCGCTGAAAATTGAAGTTTGGACGATTCTCTCGAAAACGGTTTATTATCATATAGAGTTTAAAAACAGTCACGCTGGTTACAATTCTGAGCAGTGCTCGTCGGTTTTATTCTGTATCTCTCACTTCTGCCATTTTGCTGTCTTCCCTTTCATTACTCCCTTCTTTCCGTCTTCCTCCCTCTCTCCTTCATCCGACCCGCACCACAGTGACGATCAAAATGATCACTGTTTAGATAAGCCGATCCAGGCGCCAGGCATTGAACGAAACTGTCAAAATTACAGGCAAGACGAGGAAGTGGGGGGTCCTCAAATAGCGCAAAAAAGTGGATATTCCTGAGGTCATAGTGATGAAAATGTTTATGGTTTTTTTTTCAAATAAATCTTTGAATAATTCGAACTTATTTTTTATTAAAGTTTGTCCAGCTGAAACATTCCGATCAAATGAAGTTAACAAATGTACATCATGTCCATTGAATTCGAAATCATCAAAAATTGGTTCCGCGTATTGCCCATGCTCACCAAATTACTATCGTCATCCGCGAGATGGCAGGCATATGCCATGTTATAAACCGCCTGGTCCGCCAACAAATCTAACATTACTATTTATGGATCAGACTAGCGCGATATTATCATGGAATGCGCCGGTACGATCGATTGATGAGCAAACCGATACGAAATACCGGAGCGATATTGTATTTAAAGTGAAGTGCGCCTTATGTAGCTCAAATGTTGTACTAAATCCACCCACCGATACCTTCAACGATACAAAATTAACGCTAACGAATCTCGAACCGGTAACAACATATACAATACAAATACATTCGATGAACGGTATCTCATATCCGATACCGAATGAACAAAATGACACAATAACGGACGGTGATAGCTATAACGGTGGTGGTAATTTTAATACAAATCAAAATGGCGGCATCGGATCAAGTGGATCGGCGAATAATATTAATGGCATTGGAACGAATAGTAATATCGGTACATCGTCCTCGTCTTCCGCTCTCAAAAATAATAATAATAATAATAATTTCATTGAATATCTCGATGATAGTGTAATTAAAACTGAATATGCCGAGATAACATTCACCACAGAATCGGCGATATTAAGTACCGTTTTTAATGTACGCGTCGTTTTAATAACCAGTAAAGAAGTCGATTTGGCATGGGATAAGCCATCCCACAGCGATTCACCAATTGAATTCTATGAGGTCCGTTGGTTCCCGAAACCCGAACTTGACGCGATCAATAAAACGGCCAAAGAGACAAAAGAAACAAAAGCACATATTGAGAACTTACAAGAAAACACCGAATATGGATTTCAGGTGCGATGTAAAACATTGAATGGCTACGGAACGTACAGTAATATCGTCTATGCGCAGACACTGCAAAGTGTTAGTCCAGGTAAGCGTACAATTTTTTTTATTGAATTATTTAATCAAATTAAAATCAGCCATACGAAAATAGTCCCATAGCAAAAATTTGTACAACGATATCTAAGGATGGCATCGAGTTGATGATTATCACCTGTCAATTTTTAGTATCTATCAACATTTTGGCAAAATTTTTCGAATAAAAAAGCGACAACTACGCGAGTGACTTGATTTTGATTAAAATTTGTAAAACTTTCGCAGTACCGAGTCCCAATACATTGACGGCTGACCGTCACTATCGCATGTCACCGTACGCGATGCCACCCTAGATAAGCCGGTATCGCTTTTTGTACTCTAAGCGAATTGAAGAGCAATTCAAATGTACCGCCTCTACAATTACCGCTCATCAAACTTGCCGATCTGTACAATTGCACAGCTCGCCCCCCGCCCCTTGAATCGAGACCTGTGGAAAAGGGGGTGGTCTTCAATACTCGGACGGCGGCTATCAAACCCCATACAAAACATAAGAAAAAGTCCAATCGTCAAATACTCTATATGAGGACAGACAAAATGTGTATTTGAAAAAATCCATTTGTGCGGGGGAGGGGGATAACGAGTGGTCCGATTGGTTATGCAAAATCATATTCCATATAGATTTGGAATTTTCACAAAAATAATCCCGAATTATGATATCCTTTTTCTTTTTAAATTGACTCCTTGCAGAATTAGGTGGGCTATCAGCAGAAGGAGCAAGACACGTTCTCGTGATTTTGGCAATAATATTTACCATGACTTTTCTCATATTGGGGATACTTAAAACAGTGAGAGCCACTCCGTAGGAAATTGCATGGGATGTACTTTTAACAGGTTTTATCTCGTAAACGGTTTGAGATATGGAGTTCCAGTTACAGAGAAAACTGTAGGAGCTTTTATTATCTTCAACTTTGTTCATACATTAGACAATAAAAAAACTCGGTTTTTTTTGAAAATTTCATATTTGAATTTTTAAAAAAAAAATCTCAAGAAAATTTCAAGTCTGGAGAATAAAAATGTTTTAAAAAAAAGTTCTACTTTTTGGGGAAAACCAAAAAACACACATCCTTTAGGATCTCTTTATCTATCAAAAACAGTTTAGCGTGGGTCGATAGGCCAAAAATTACGCAGGGACAGACAGTTTTTCAGATGTCGGATCCTTAAAAATTGTATCCTTTTATCTCGGAAGCGGCTGAAAGGATTTTCATGAAATTCGGAATCTTAGAGTTTTCGGGGACGAGGAATCGATATCCGGTGTCATTTTTGAAGAAAAAAGGATTTTTCAAGGACCTCGTCCTCGTACCGCCGAAATCATGCCGTCTATCTCAAAAAGGACAACGGATATCGATTCTCCGTCCCCGATAACCTCTAAGTTCTGAATTTCAGCCCGATCGGAGGACTTGAATTTTTCGTCCTTAAAAAAAGTGAAGGGGTCCCCCTTGCGATTTTTTCAAATTTTTGACACGTGTCCGATTTTGCTGAAATTCGGTATAGGGAGGTTTTTCGGGCCTCTGATTACGAATCCGTTGTCCGTTTTCCGATATGACTAATGGTTTAGGCGGTACAGGGGGTGAGAGGTGTTTCACGAAAAATTGAATTTTCATAAAAACGACACCGAATTAGGCTTCCCTCTTCCCTTTGAAACGAATCCTTACACGATTAGGCGGGACATCAGCAGAAGGAACAGGAGACGGGCTAAGGGAAAGGGGAAGGTTGGAGGTGTCTCACGAAAAATGGAATTTTCACTTGTTAATTTTACTAGAAATGCAACTGAACAAATTTTTAAAGCTTTAGCTCAATTCTTTCGAAAGTTATGCGGTTCACGGACGGACAGATACATAGACGGAGAGACAGACCGACGGACGGACATGCTGAAATCAATATCTTTAATCATCCCAAGCACTCTGGTGTAGTTTATTTTTGTGGCGGGTGATTGATTCGATCCGTTACAAATGGCATGATATATCATACTAATCATACTAATATATAAAAATGAGTTGGTGTCTGTCTGTCTGTCTCTTTGTCTGTTCCTCTTTCACGCAAAAAAGGCTGAACCGATTGACTTGAAATTTGTCATGAGTGTCTGTGGTAGTTCTGATTCCAACATAGGCATACGGAAAAGTAGTGCGAGGGGTTGGGGGGAGTAAGGGGAGGGTTTAAAGTGATTTCGAAACTTGGTTTTTACGCTATGTTACCCTTTCGGGGGGAAACTACCGAGCCGATTGGCCTGAAGTTTAGCTCCAAGATAGACCATCAAAAAAAATTGAAAAAACTTAACCCGGCAACGACGGATATGCAAACTAGTAGAGTATAAATATCGCAGAAATGTGGATGAGGGTGATCGAAATTTCAAAAAGCCTACAAGTAGCTTTCTATATTTTATGTATGTATAGCCCTAAAGGTCACATCGAGTGGATATGGAAGATGCCACGCCCACTCAATATGGCCTTTTTGGCTATGAAAGACCCGCTACGACAGAGTGGTTGCCATAGTAAGCCATTTTCAATAATATTATGACGTTTTCGACTGGCAGATTCAGGGCAGATTCAGAGCACGCTCTACCCCAGTTTAGAGCAAGGTATTTCGAGCAGATCTCGAGTAGATTTCGAGCACCTCTGCTTGGGAGTCGAGCATTTCTCAAAGAACAAGAAGAAGCATAAAACAAATTAAAATTAATTTTGATATATTCCCCTTAAGTTGACACTGCACTAATATATTTCTGACCAAATGAAATTCTTCTTCACTAGATGAAGAAGAATCCAAGAAATCAAAATCATAAATATCTTCCATTTACGATTCCACACGATTTTGTTAGCCTTAACCTCAAAAGAGCAACTCAAATCTGACTACATTAGGCAGATCACAAAATTGCTCGAAAAATGCTCTTTTAGTGCTCGCATACGGAGTACTTGCGTCACTCGAACACGTAACTCTTTTTCGAGCGATCAAAAAATCTCAGTCGAACACAAGATCTCAGAGTGAGCAAATTTAGAGCAACTTCAGAGCAAAAAGAGCATGCCAGTCGAAAACGCCATTAGTAAGTAATTTGTACATGATCTTGGAACGCTACTAATATTAAAACTCACACATTGCATTCAGTCTCATCAAAACGGTTACAAACAACAACAAAAAATGGCCGTTAAGTGGTCGCCGCGACTTAAATTCACATCAAATCTGTGACAGTGTAGTCGCGGTGCTCAATTCGCGACCATGTTTTCTTTTTACAACAATATAAATCTGTAATGTATTTTTTATTTGTTTTTAAATAGTTTACGATGACTCAATGCAAATGAGAATCGTAGCGGGTGCAACCGTTGCCGTTGTATTTGTTCTAGTCCTTGTGATTGTCGCCACAGTACTGTTTCTACGATCGAAGAATCACGATGAACTTGACAAGAAGACCAACAATCATTTGCCATTACCGTTAGATTATGCCAGTAATGAAGGTAAGTTTTGCTCTTTATATAATTTTTCTTTTCGTTTATTTGGAAGAAAAAAATATTTAAAAATTTTATAGAATGTATAATTTGATCAAAGCAAAGGCATTTTTATATCATATTTTATAATACCATTAAAATTATGTTTATGCAGATAATTTTGATAAAAAAAATAAATAAATAAATGCGAAAATATTTACATGAAACGGAAGTGAGGGTCGTTGCATTTTTTTCTTTTTACTTTTTGACCGTCTGTCAGTTTATCAGTCTGTCTCTCTTGACCGTATGTCAATCTGTCAATCTGTCGGTTTGACAGTCTGTCGGTTTGACAGTCTGTCGTTTTGACAGTCTGTCGGTTTGACAGTCTGTCAGTTTTGTAAAAGAAAGTCATATGCTGTTCACATGAGATAATTTTAATTTCATGTTGAAATCAAGAAGTGTTAAATTCAAATATCACACAAAATGGCGCAGTGCTCTTCGGTTTTATTCTAAACCTCGTACTTATGTCGTTTTGCTTTCTTCCCTTTCACAACTCCCTCCTTCCTATCTTCCTCCTTCTCTCCATTCACCGACCCATTCCTCTTCTTCACCCCTACCTTCACAATAACGCTAGACCCCTTACCGAACGACCCTCATCGATTAACCACGAAACCTAAAGCTGCATTTCCATTTGTATCGAAATTATCGAAAAAAAATATTTTTTTTAAGTTATTTAATAAAAAAACAATTCTTAACATTCAAAATTTCTATTTTTTTTTTGTCTTTCGGTTCGATATTATAAAAAAACCAAAAAAATAAAAAAATTAAATAAAATCTCCAGGACTGGTTGTTACTTATAGTAAGTCAAAATTATCCCAAAATTTTCTCAATATTTAAAAAAAAAATTAAACAAAAAAAAATATTGGAACATTATTTTTTTATGTGAATATTTGAAAAGTGTTAAATCCTTTGCTATATTTTATTATTTTCGCAAATGTTTTTCATTTTTATCATTGATTGTTGCTTGTTTTGTATAAAATGTGACTTTACCATGGAATTTTCATCCCTTTTACTGCCGGGGTAGACCCAAACGAAGGGCCACACAGAATCTGGGCAACTTCGCACAATATTCCAAATATTCAAAATAAAAGCTCAAGATTTTAATGAAAAACTGCCGGTAGTCTGATGGTTAAAAGGGCACAGAAATTATTATAAACAATTTTCTATCGTATGTCATCTGAATAAGGTAGCTCTCCGCATAGCACAATAATATGTTAGACATAATCCAGATGATCCAGTATATGAGTTGTCAAATTTATTTGACGTTTCTAGGCGTGGAACCATCTAGACAGTCAACTTTAGTTGATATAAAGTAGATTTGATAAGTCAATTTTTTTGGATGAGGTTCTCAACACAGTTTTCGTTTGCTTATAAATATCTGAACTATTCAAATGACATACGATACAGTATTGCTTGACAAGACTTGCAATGTTTTTGTTCTCGATATTTGCATGTTTTTTTAATTTTTAAATAGTTATGAATGTCAAGAGAAACCGTTTCCGCGATTGTAATCAATGTGGTTGTCGTAGTTTTAGTATCTGCACTTGTTTGTGATTGTTTTTTGTAGTTTTTATAAGAAAAATGTTTGCTCAAAAGCAATCAAAAAAATTTCATTTGTCAAAAAAAATTTTTTTTTGGCTAAAGTTCAGTTTAGCGACAATGACGCTAGAGATTTTTCGTGTATAGGGAGAGGTAGAGAGAAGCATCCCCTATCCAAAATGGACGTTTTTAGCCGTCGCTCGCCCCCCTTGCCCCCTCCAGAGGTCCTCAAACTTTGTAAGAAACATTTTTCTGGGGGGGGTGGTAGGGGAGTGTGTGGTACCTCAAATAAAAGGTAATGAAGAGTGCATTCCAACCCCCACCCCCCGGAAAAAAGTTTCATACAAAGTTTAAGGACCCCTGGAGGGGCCAAGAGGGGCGAGCGACGGCTAAAAATACCCATTTTGAATAGGGGATGCTTCTCTCTACCCCTCCCTATACACGAAAAATTTGTAGCGTCATTGTCGCTAAACTGAACTCTTGCCAATTTTTTTTACGAAGGTTTATTCAATTTTATTTACCATACAGCAGGGTGGAAAAGAAGGCAAGATTCGCCTTGAGAAAAAAAAACGCGCCAATAGTAGAAATCAGATCGGAATTTCTTGGTGACTCAGTTTATCAATCGGTTAGTCTGTCATGTTTATGAATTTAGAGGGTTTTTCCAGAAATTTCTAAAACAAATCTATCAAAAGCCTGTCAAAACTTTTAATTTGATGTGGTGGGATGGGGGATGGATTTATAGTGGATCCGTCACTGCGTAAAGACAGGGTGACAGAAAAACAGATTCACGGACTACTTTGATGATCGTTTTTGTTTCGCATTTAATTACGTGTTGTAGTTGTAGTAAACATAAGCCTCTAGCATAGTTTACTTTTTTCGTTTGTTTTGTTTTCGTTTTTGCTTATGATTTTTGTTTTCGTTTTTAGTTCACGCTATGGACACAACACCAATTGTTAAAGCAGTAAAATCCAATGGTAAATTATTGTCTTTTTTGATTTGTTGTGAAAATTTCGACGATTCCATTTTAATATGTTATAAATTGAATTTCCCAAATCTTGCGATTTTTTTTATTATTGTTAAACTGTCGAAAAATAGCAAATCGTGTTGTTAATATTTATACAAAATTGGCACCCATATTCGGTGAGTTTCATCACAACTAATATAAACGTTCTAAAATGGATCCGTCAAAAATTTTCTTCCATGTAAAAAAACATAATTTTTCACTCGTAATTTATATAGAATTCGTACAACACTTTCAACACCTTCTCTTTTTTTATGGCAATGTAAAAAAAATCCCATTTGTAATAAGTAGTGTTTAAATACGTACAGAAAACCACAAAAAAAAAATACCATTTCTCCGGGGAGTTGTTTTTTGTTAATAGAAATTTTGTTGAATTTCCAGTGACGACACCGCTTTTTGGTACGAGTCGCAGCTACGTAGATCCACATACGTATGAGGATCCGAATCAGGCCATTCGTGAATTTGCTAGAGAGATTGATGCCAGTTACATAACAATTGAAGCGATCATCGGTAAACGTTCGCCATATTTGTTTGTCTCGATCAAATAATTGCAACTTTTCCCAATAGGTGGTGGTGAATTTGGAGACGTGTGCCGTGGTCGCTTGAAAATTCCGCCCAATTTTGTACAGGACATAGATGTCGCTATAAAGACACTTAAGCCAGGTTTGTATAGATTCTTAATACAACAAAATCTCGCATAGTTCGGATAATCGATTGCACGCCACTTTTTTTTTGCAATTATTTCGAAAAATAACTAATCGTTGGTTGTAAGCCGGAGATAAATTATTGAGAATAGCTTCCTTTACATTTTTGTCATTTGCCGTTATCCGTTATCTTTTACACTTATTGAGTAATTTTCATTAAAATGTGAAAAATTAGATTTTTTTTCCGAATTGCTTGCAAAGTAACAGTTTTTCGAAGGGAACAAAATTAAATAATACAACAATAATAGTTGACTCGTTATTTACCACGAAAATTAATTTCTAGGATCATCAGAGAAGGCACGCTGTGATTTCTTAACGGAGGCATCAATAATGGGGCAATTTGATCATCCGAATGTTATTTATCTGCAAGGTGTTGTGACACGATCAAATCCCGTTATGATAATAACGGAATATATGGAGAATGGTAGCTTGGATACATTCTTACGTGCCAATGATGGTAAATTCCAGACACTGCAGCTAATTGGTATGCTGCGTGGTATTGCCAGTGGTATGGCATATTTAAGTGATATGAATTATGTACATCGTGATCTGGCAGCACGAAATGTATTAGTAAATGCACAGCTTGTATGTAAAATAGCTGATTTCGGTTTATCACGTGAAATTGAAAATTCAAGTGATGCATACACAACAAGGGTGAGTTGATTTACTTGGCTTTTACTTTCCTCTGCTATAGAGTCTGTCAATCTCTTAGTCCTGCCAGTCCTTTCAGTCTGTCTGTCAGTTTTTGTCCTCGAGATTTTTGCAGAGGAAAGTTTTGTGTTGATCACAACTGATGTTTTTTTAAAATAATTTCTTTAATACATTTTTTCACAAAAAAAAAATCCCTAGGGAGGCAAAATTCCGGTCCGCTGGACGGCGCCTGAAGCAATAGCGTTTAGGAAATTTACCTCAGCGTCCGACGTATGGTCGTATGGCGTCGTACTATGGGAGGTGATGTCGTATGGTGAGCGGCCATATTGGAATTGGTCAAACCAGGTAATAAACTTATTAGTTTTTTTGTGAATTATTCTGATTTTTGTTGATTTTTTTTAGGATGTGATTAAAAGTATAGAGAAGGGATATCGATTGCCAGCTCCCATGGATTGTCCAGAAGCATTATATCAATTAATGCTTGATTGTTGGCAGAAACAACGAACACATCGGCCAACATTCGCTAGTATAGTATCAACATTGGATAATTTAGCGAGGCAGCCGCAGGCGTTATTAACGACCAGAAATTCACCAGATAATGATGGTACACATATGATAGACGCCCAGCGTGGCCACAATATATTTATTAGCACTGATTTATGGTTAGAAAGCATAAAAATGTCACGATATTCACAGCATTTCAAAGAAGCCAATCTTGTCACTGCCCAACAGGTATTGTCATGTGATTTTGAATAGATAATAGATTTTGATGATCAAGCAAGGGGGTAACGGTTTAAATCCGAAAAATGCAATATCTAATGTTAAATAAATTTTGTATTTGCAGATATCGCGACTAACTGCTCAACAGCTGTCCGATATGGGAATAACATTGGTTGGCCATCAGAAGAAGATCTTACATCAGGCCAGACAGCTTGATACTATAATTTAGCACTTGTATTGAGCACTAGTAATAATGATTTTCTAAAGAAAAAACCAATTTAAAAAAAAAACATAATTTCAGTTGATAAAATAAAAATAAAAGAAAAAAATCTTTATATATAAATATATCTGTGGCAAAATGGCAAAACATTTGTGGTCGGTTTTCAGGCGAAGCCAAACTCGTCTGTATTTGCATATCCAGACAGATGCCTTTGACGTCGCCTGAAATTCGACATGAGATGTTTTTGCTTTTTTGCCACAGATATATACACGTATATGTATATATAAAAGAAACTACAAATAATTCCGAGAAAATATACGTGTACATATATCTATCATACGCGAGTAATAAATTGAACAATCAAAAAAAAAATTTAAAAAAAAAACGAAAAAATATAACGATACAAAAATATTTTGACTGTCTACGTTTTGTAGAAAAATCTTTCTTTATAAAAAAAAACTGCTCTCTGTCGTTCACTCATTCATTTAATTCCATAATCTCCATACTACTTAATTAAAAAAAGAAAAAAAAACTTTTTTGTACAGTTGCATTTAAAATGTACAGATGTAAGACTCATACACACTCACACACCGACACACACTATCGCAAACACACACGCATACACATCTTAAAATAAGTTTATTTCCAATGTTGCATTTAATTCTACTTAATTTTAGTAAAAACAAAAAAAAAACTATTTATTAAAATTTTAACGGAAAGAATAAATTTAAACAAAATAGAAATTTTCGTAAAGATTATTAATTATAAGAAGAAAACAACAACAACAATGACCCTAAGTTGAATTAATGGCTTCCGAAATGACAACTCGTTGTCAAAAAAAATAACGAAATAACAACCACCATATGTTTTATAGTAACGTATATTTGAAATTCCCCCCCCCCCTCGCAGCCCTCCTTCACCTCACCCGTGACCCTATTTCCGGATTGCGACGGCGGACGGCATTTACTGTCAAATTTGAGCATCGACAGATAGTAGCGCTGTTCATGGTGGGTTTTGTAACGAATTCTCCATAGTTATTAGCGCCTATCGTCGATGTCGGTTTTTTAACTAAAGGTTTGCCGTAAAACTAAGCGGTGGCGGTGCCGTCACTGTCGTCATTCTGTCGGCATCAAATCAATTGCGCTCGACTGGTTTAAGAAAAAAGGGACACGGACGCCCGCCATTGATGCTCGCATTCTGTTTACTTCTTTAGTCTTACGTGTAAACATTGTGTAATAAATTTTTCGTCGCCGGATTATTGATTTTATTTTAGAGAAATTATCCCCCCCCTCCCCCGCCCCACCTCCCAGATAATTCTTTTTAAAAACAATAGAAAGAAACAAAAACAACAATTTAAACAACCAAGAAAAAGACGTAGAAGACTCAATTTTGTTTTTTTTTAAATTCATGAAAAAATATATAATATTTATATTATATAATTTTTAAATTATTAAATTTATGAAATTAATTAAAATATATTTGCATTTATTTATAAGAAACTGTAAAAGAAATGTGATTTAGTTTTTCTTTAAAATTTATATTTTTTATTATAATTACTATTTTTTTTATTATTATTATTATTTTTCATTTGTAATATTTTGAATAAACATATTTTTTTATTTTATTTTGGCATTTTTATATACTTACATATACATAATATACAAATATCATTCAAGAAAAGGAAAACAAAAAATAAATAAATAAAAAAATATTTAAGAAAAAAAAAACTTCTTTATTTCAGTTATTTGTATGTTAAAATTTTGAGTTGATTTTTTTTAAATTTATAACAAAATACTTCATTTTCCGATCTATATATGTATTTCAGCGTATATAGGTCATTTGTTAGAAATGGATTGATAGAATGTATAGCGTTTTATATGATAATAATCTAGTAATATATTTTATAATGTAATAAAAGATGGAGAAATTAACAAAAAATATGTTTAAGAATACATAAAATCAAAAAGTGAAAAAAAAAAACAAAAATTATTAAATTAATTAATTAGACGCGACACAGTTGATTAACAAAAAATAAATAAAAGAAACAAAAAAAAAACAAACAAACGAAGAAAAACTTAAAGCAAATAAAGTAAAAACAAAGCAAAAAAAAAAAGATCGACTTTAAAATCAAATGCAGAAAAATACAAAAAAAAAAAACAAAAGAAAAAAATATTTATATGAAAAATGAGAAGAAAAATAAGAAAAATCCAATTACGAAAAGCAATTTTACAATATAAAACTATATTTACGAAATTCGGCATTTCATTTCTGCGTTCCCACCCGACCGGTATACAAAAACTACTGCCAAGTACTCATGATTCAAAGAAATACAAGATTAAGCCTCGACCACAATTACGCGTTCGTGCGTGCGTGCGTGCGGCACCCACGCGGTGAAGGTAAAAACTACGGATTTATATGAGTAAATGTATAATTGCGCGTTGCTCAGACGCGTTGCCCCGTCCCTGCCGCGTAGAGTAGGCTCAGTCTCTACTTTTAGACGCGGTGACAACTACTAGATGCCAGAACTAAATACTGCCGCGAGCACGCACGCGTAATTGTGGTTTAGGCTTTAGTTTCGCTTTTAGGTAAGAAAAAGTAACTCCATTCATCAGTGATTTTAATTATTTTGTAATATGTAGGATATACCACCAGCCATTCTATGCTATTAAAAGACGACGCAGCCCCTTCGCTTTGGCTTACCTTATTGAAAACAAAAAAATATATAAGCGACATATAGCAACCAGCAAAGAACAAAAAAAAAACTCGAAAAATGAGAAAAACTTTAACATAAATCTTATTAAGTCATTTTATTTACAATATTTTATTTAAGTCTCCCAAAATAATCGTAAAACTCAAATATGTAACCACTTGCTGATTTCAATACTCACAAATGGGTCACCCGATGACGTAATGCGCAGAACGTCGACCGTTTTTTCAGCGAACTGTCGCAATCTTGTATTTCTTTGATTCATGCCAAGTACTGGGGAATTCTTGCAGCTAAACATCCTCTCATTCCCACACACACACACACAGTGAGAGAAAGAGAGGGAGAGAGACAAAAAGTAGCAAATCTAACTATTTTATAATGGGAAATCGTCACTATTACTCAAATAGTTAATTGCACTTAGTAGTAAAATTTACTATTTTGCGGTTAAATTGACTATTTTAAAAGCTTTTATTTAACTTGCTTTAGTATCTGTTTGTTCGTCTACCTGTCTGTTTGTTGGTTTGTTTATCTGTTTGTCTGTCTGTATTTATATCTGTCTGTTTGTAACAGCTTTCCGCTACGACTTATAGTGTGTCCATTTTAAAACATAGAAAAAAACATATAAGAAAAAACCTCAAATACTCTATATGAGGATAGCGACATTTTCTATTTAAAAAAAAACATTTGTGCGGAAGGGGTTCAACTCGATTTTGACCGGTTGTGAAATTTTTGCCCCCCCCCCCCCCCCCCCCCCTATGAGTTCTTCAAAAATAATATTCCAAATGCATTGGGAATTTTCGCAAATTCCAAATGTATTTGGAATATTATTTTTTAGGCGCTCTTTTTTCTTTCGAAATCGACTCCTTACAAAATTAGGCGGGCTATCAGCAGAAGGAGAAAGACACGTTCTCGTGATTTTGGCAATAATATTTACCTTGACTTTTCTCATATTGGGGGTACCTACTTAAAACAGTGAGATCCACTCCGTAGGAAATTGTATGGGATGTACTTTTAACAGGTTTTATCTCGTAAAGGTTTGAGAGACACGGTTCTGGCGCTAGACAACAATCTAGGAAATTCTATTGTCTTTAACTTTCGTCATAAATAAAACTACTGAACAATGCGTAGTTTCGGCGTAAATCGCGAAAAACTACTGGTGCAATTTTTACCGATTCTATTCCACAATCAATGGGAAAACCAGAAATGAATAATCGATTTTATGTATTTATGCTAGTAGAAATGGCAAAATTAATTGGAAGTTTATGTTTTTGATTTTCTGGAAAACTAACAGTTTTTTAGTAGTAAGAGATAAAAAAAAGGTGACAAGATTCCCCACAACATCCTTTTTACAGTTAGCCACTATCTTTATTCGTTCTCGTGATATTGGCAACAGCGGGGGTACTTAAAACAGTGAGAGCCAATCCGTAGGAAATTCATATGAAATGCACTTTCAACAGGTTTTATCTCGTAAACGGTTTGAGATACGGAGTTCCAGTAACCGAGAAAACTGTAGCAGCTTTTATTATCTTCAACTTTGTTCATACATTAGACAATCGAAAACTATTTTTTTTGAAAATTTCATTTTCTAAATATTTGAATTTAAAAAAAAAATCTCAAGAAAATTTCAAGTCTCAACAAAAAATTTTTTTTAAGAAAAAGTTGTACAATCTCAGGGAAAACAAAAATTGCACATGATTTAGAATCTCTTCATCTATCAAAAACCATTTGCGTGGGTCGATAGGCCAAAAATTACGCAGGGACAGACGGTTTTCCTAATGTCAGATCCTTAAAAATTGTATCCTTTTATCTCGGAAACGGCTCAAAGGATCTTCATGAAATTCGGAATCTTATAGTTTTCGGGTACGAGGAATCGATATCCGGTATCCTTTTTGAAGAAAAAAGGACTTTTCAAGGACCTCGTCCTTGTACCGCCAAAACCGTACCACCTATCTCAAAAAGGACAACGGATATCGATTCTCCGTCCCCGATAACCTCTAAGTTCTGAATTTCAGCCCGATCGGAGGACTTGAATTTTTCGTCCTTAAAAAAAGTGAAGGGGTCCCCCTTGCGATTTTTTCAATTTTTTGACACGTCTCCGATTTTGCTGAAATTCGGTATAAGGGGGTTTTTTGGACCCCCGATTAAGAATCAATTGTCCGTTTTCCGATATCACTAATCGTTTGGACGGTGCAGGGGGCGAAGGTGTCCCATGAAAAATGAAATTTTTACGAAAACGACACCAAAGTAAACTCCCCTTTTCCTTTTAAATTGAATCCTTACACGATTAGGCGGGACATCAGCAGAAGGACCAGGAGACGGGCTAAGGGAAAGGGGGAGGTTGGAGGTGTCTCACGAAAAATGGAATTTTCACTTATTTACTAGAAACGCAACTGTGCAAATATTGAAGTCCTAACCTCTGGAGCCCAATGAACGCAACGCGAACGCAACTCCAACGCTGTGAACTGTCACGCAGCGCAACATTTCAGCGGCAGAGCCCAATGGCATCTCGTAAAGTATTAAAAGTGGCATAATATAAAGTGGTATAAAGCTGGCAAAATTACAAAAATGGATAATTTTGAAGCGATAATTTGTTTTGTTGGTTTTTATGTTTGTTATTTGTTGTTTTTTACACTAAGGCTATGAATTTTTAATCGAACGACATTTCCCCAACCTCACTTTATGAACTGTCAACGCAGAATTCTGCGGCAAAGTTAGAAGTTTGCAAACTTTTGCGTTCTAGTTGCGTTCACTGCGTTCACTATGCTCACTTCAAATGATTTCTATGGGACAAACTTGTAAGTGACAGTTTCTGCGTTCGCGTTGCGTTCATTGGGCTCCAGGCATTAGCTTGATCCATTCGAGAGGGATGGTGTTCATGGACAGACAAACAGAGTCATGCGAGGAGGATGGGGGGGGGGGGGGGGGGGCACAAAGAACAAAATGGCCCAAACCACCTCATTCGACAGGAAAATTCCCCAGAGCAAAATTTTCTATTTTTGGGGCCATCGAGAAAAAATTTTGAAATTGGATATTTTGAAATAAAGAACCACTGAATTTCTAGTTAATGCAGAAACCTAAGCAGTAAGTGATAAATAAAATAAAATATTTTACACGATCTGATCTTTATTTTTGTACAGATCGAATATACAGATGTTTCAACTGAGCCTCTTATCATCAATCCATTGGATGTAACTCTAGTCTGTCAGTCACAAGGAATAACCGCTCAAGTCGATTTTCGTGGTAAACCAATATGACCTGTATTTGAATCTGCAAAATGATTAGTTTAGCTTCACTTGAAAACCGACTTAAGCGGTTATTCCTTGTGTCCACACATCTGCGAAGAAGCGATTGACGTACTGGAAACAGAAGTTCTTGGTTCAAGAGACTCTTATTTAGAATTCAATCATCAGCAAACACAAACTGAGGAAATTCCAAACGTATTTTCCATGGTTATGCTGGAAGAAAAACATGACAAGGGGAACATCTACTTTGTAAAGCTTTGGATTTAAATAATTTTCCACTCGTAATTTAAGTCTGCAATGAAATGTATTACAAAAAAATAAAAGTTTTTTTTATTATTGAAATATTTGTTGTGGGAAAAACGTTATTTCTTAGATGGAATCTATTAGAGCTATAAAGGCTTAAGAAGAAAAAAAATAATTTTGATTCTCAATTTTTCGGATTCAGGTAGGCTATCCCGAGATTTGAACAGGGCCGTGCAAAAATTGTATCTTACACCGTGTCTTCACTTGGGATTTTTCATCGCAGAGATTTTATGATTGACCAATCAGAGCCCGAGTTGACAACTCGGGCTCTGATTGGTCAATCATAAAATCTGTGCGATGAAAAATCCGAAGTGAAGGCACGGTGTTAGTTTGGTTGGTATGCAACCAAATTGTGCCGCAGGTAAAATTTTTATTTCAGACATAAGAGAAGCTACAATTGCTAGGTGACAATCCTCTTTTGTCCTGTAAAGATCAGAAAAACTGGTTTTACGGGGTTTTTGGGTTCGCTGATCGCGAATCTGGTGTTTGAACTTCAAAATTCGAAACGGAAGGTCCTGAAAGCATAATAATTTTTTTTTTCAGAAGTTTTTCTTTGTTTTTTGGTGAAAAAAAGGTTAACCCGGTAACGACTGGTATGAAAGCTAGTGTCAAATTTGTCTCAAAATGTCGTCTAGAGCGCTGCGGGCGACTGTAGTCAATGAAATAATTGGTTATTAAGTCGCTCTAGGTTACACAAGCTGTTTCTTGGTGTAACATGTTGACAGTCACTTATAACCTAACTTTTGAGAAAGGTCGTGAGTAAATAAGAATGTGTGATAAATTCGGGTCGGAAAATCCTGCCGTAATGAATTTGGAAACAATTACTTTTTTTCAATACTCATTCATGCATACACACTCGACTTAAATTTAACCTCAAACTGGACAGTAGCTAAATGCATGATTTACTCTGAACTTACTCCAAAGTGTTCGATAAAAACTAGTTCGGAGTTAGAAAATCTGTCATTTTCTTGGACAGTTCTGCTAATAAACTAAAATAAAAGCCAATGTACCCCGTAGACCAGCAAATGAATGTTCTCAACCTGAAGTGCTTGCAAGTGAGTATTGTGTGAGGAGTTCAGAATGATTCAAAGAAAAAGATACACGTAGACGCAAATGGTGCGGTAAAAAAAATGTTCTTCACTGCGGTGAAGAAACAGTGAACCGAAGATTAATGTTTTAGCAAAAGTGAGAAAAGTACCTGATGGTGTTTACATTAAGACAGGGTTTTCATTCGCTTCGGTCAAATGATGGTATGGGATGAAGTGGAGAGGGAAAGCAACAAAAAAGCGAACGAAATTTAGACTTACTTAAAAAATTCTGGTTGATGAAAGCTGTTTCGTTTCCATTTGTTGACGAAATCGGTTTAGCGAATGAAGAAGAAGTGAAGCGTGAGAAAACGAAAGACGCAGCGAATGCGCCTGTTTACATGGAGACTCATTGGGGTTCGTCCCGTCATTTGCTCAGGCCAAGTGATGGTGAGGGACGCAGTGAGGAGGGAAACCAAAAAGAGCGAACGAAATTTAGATTCGCTTAAAATTTTCAGTCGCAAATCGGTTTGAGTCTGGTTGTTGAAATCTGTTTTGTTTAGTTTTTTTGATGAAACCGGCTTAGCGAATGAAGATGAAGCGAAGCGTGTGCACACGGCAGAAAAAGGACGAAAGACGTCACGCCTGAATTAAGTCCTAATGTAAACAGGCTCAATGAAGATAAAAGTCCGACTAAAAAAGGAGATACAAGTAATCGTGACAGAGAGAGCCAAATGTTCTCACTTGACAGGTAAGAACCAAATAAATAAAATGATCTTTTTACCTGGATTGGAAAATACAAAAAATATCAAGGATATTCACCTGGGATTCTCCAGACTGACTCGTAATGGCGGAAATTTAATGCCACAAAAGATGTTGCTGAGAATCATTGGTGAAATTACTTGACAGCCAGCCAGTTCATTCACTTGTTCTTCATCTAGTATTCACCATAATAATTAACACTCGCCGGTGATGAAAATCTGACACCATTAGACCTTCGTCACTGTGGTGGTTGTAACGTAGGATTAAAAAGCCGCCATTTTCGCTACATCTGGAATTCTCACGTATTTGTGATCACTGTAGCCCATGTAATTTTGGAGATATCTAACGATGTGTCGAAAGTATCTCTGCCGAGTGATTGGTGAGTTCACCAGTGAGTATCAATGAATCACTGGAGAATCATTTGGACAATCAATTGGTATACTGGGTAGTTCCTGTTTAACGTCGGTTGGTCGCATAATAAGAATTCGTTAACCGGTAGATTGTTTGGTGTGACTCACTAAGTATCGCGTACTCGCTCGTTTAGTTTCATCGTTGGTGACAGCGCCATCGCCCTTAGGTTTGTAATTTGTAATCAAACGACGGTGAAAAAAAGTGTAAAATCTAGCCGTAGATTATATTTTTATGTTGTTAATTAATCCGAGAATCATTAGGGAATTGTTTCAAGTGTCGAATCCAGTGATAAAACGTGAAACTAATCGATGTGAAAAGGGCAAAAAAATCGCGTAAAGTTGAGGAAAAAAAACCCCCGAACGCCCCGAACAACAACAGAAGCAGAGAGTTCAAAAAGCAGAGGCAGAGGGGCAGCACACCATCGTTGAGTGCCAGTGCAGAGAGAGGGAGAGAGATAGAGGGCGAAAAGAAATAAAATTCTTTTTGTGTAAGCGACGACGATACAGAATTGAAACTGAAATTTGAACAGAAGAGGAGATTTCGCCGAGTTTTGCTAGCGGCCGTCGTGAGGGATTTTGCATTGCAAGAAGGGGGGCGGAAAAGGGTGCGTTTTGAAAATTTCAAAGAAAAAGTTTTTTTGTTTTTTTTTTTATTTTTTAAGTCCCTTTTTCCAATTTCAAGCTCTGTCCCTGAACCCGGAACAGTCCTCATAGTTTCTGCAAGTCTCCTCATTCAGAAGAAGCCACTACCCATTTTTTTTCTTGCCATTTCGATAGATTATTCACGTCAATTGAATTTCCGCAGGTGCCTCGCGCGCCCCTATAATGCGTTGGGCCCTCGCAATCGGGCCTACTGGTGGTGTTTCGCCCCGGAAACATGTAGCGATTTGTGGCCCGTGGTGGTAGCAGGGCGACCAAATTTTCTTTTTTTTTTGTTTTTGAGGGGCAAAGTCTTAAACTCATGTTTGTCTGTTGCCAACCAATTAAATAACAACCCATTTATTCGCCAGGGTGCGAGAAGGAGGCCCTTTAAAATTACGCGGCAAGCGACAAAGAGTGATCGCCCCCTTTTTTTGTTGTTGTTTTAGCCCTTCTGTAAAAATCACCACCACTGAATGTCCATCCCAAGTGCAATGACTTTGGGTTCCGCCGGCGGCGACTGTTGTGCCCGCTTTCCTGATGAACTGCAGCCACCCCCTTCTCTTCTTCTTGGAGATTTCATTATCTCCTTGCTTGTCGCGTGCATGTGGAATTCGTCATTTGAATTTGTCACCCGGTGGTCTATCCGCCTGAAATTACAGGAAGTCGCTGTAAAATGTTATTGCGAAAGGGAGGGGTCCGCGGAGGAGCTGCCGAACAGCATTAGACCACAAATGTGTCACTGTGAATCTTAAGACAAGTTTAGTGAAAGATTTTTGCGCTACGCCGGCAAATCAACGTACAAAAAAACCCTCCGGAAATCGTAAGGCAACATTTGCGGGAGGGTGGCTCCTCTCGATGCAATTAAGGATGTTAACCATTGATTCCCCGCTATTTCCGGTTGAGATGCACGTCGATTGCAATTTGCCCTTCCATTGAAACCATTTCGCTCTGATATCTTCAGATTTCCATCGAATTCTTCAAAAATCAAAACCTTCCGCGTAAAGCAACAAATTTTTTGACTCAAATCGATCAAAAAAATACACCCGCATCTTCTTGTGAATCATTGTTTCTTTCTTCCTCAACTAGACGGATATATACAAACCAGATGTGTTGGAGATCATTTGATCCCAGTAGGAAATGAAGTGCTTCAGAACCACTTATTCAGCGCTTCTCGGAAGTTCATAGTGCTACATTTTGACGCATTCTGTTATGAAATTACCTTTAAGGAGTCAAAAAAATTATTCCATGCTTAAAAAAAACCCTCGTAAATAATTTTTCTGCATAAAAATTGCCTTCAAGGAGTCCGAAAAAATATTTCGTGCTTAACACTTTGACTGCCATGGGTATCATTTTTGATAGCCAGTGGAAAATGTCACTAAGTGTCATCAGGGCTATTATTTTCGATAGCCAGTTCTACATTCGACATTTAATATAATTTTCATTAAATATTTGCAAAATTGATTCGGCAGTGAACGTGTTAAAACGGTCTTGGAAATAATTTTTCTGCCTAGAAATTGCCTTCTAGGAGTCGGAAAACTTTTTCCTGCTTAAAAAAGCATCGGAAATAATTGTTCTGCCTAGAAAAAGGCCTCGCAAATAATTTTTCTGCCTAGAAACTGCCTTCAAGGAGTCGGAAAAAATATTTCGTGCTTAAAATGACCTCGGAAATAATTTTTCTGCCTAGAAATTGCCTTCAAGGAGTCGGAAAACTTATTTCCTGCTTAAACAGGGCCTAGGGATTTTTTTTCTGTATAAGCCGGACAAATTTCCTGGGTGCTTGCGATTTCGACTTATTCAGATTTCAGTATATTTTGTAGGTGTTGTATAAGAAAGTAATTTCCTGCTGACAGCCAGATATTTTAGTTTTTGTGTTTAAATCCCTTCGGTTTACCTTTTCCTTCGGCAACAATGTTAAATATTTATATGTTTTCATTATTGGATTTTTTTTTTATATTTATAGGAATTATTTAAATGTTGGCTGCTTAAAATTCATCTTTATTGTAAAACGGATTATACGGAAAACAATATTTTCATGCACTAGCCAGAGCGACATCATAAGCAACGACCATAAAATTGGTGTAGTAGCATAATTAAAATTAATTTAAATCGAATTAGTTATTAGTACTAATTAATAAAATACTAGTAAAACAAGAAAATATAATTATAACGTTAAATAAAAATGCGCGAGTACAAAATTGTTGTTCTTGGCAGCGGCGGTGTTGGAAAATCCGCACTAACAGTTCAATTTGTCCAGGTTAGAATATATACATGTATATTATATCTGTGGCAAAAAATCCAAGGAAAACATCTCAAGTCGATTCTCAGGCGAAGTCAAGCTGATCTGTTTGTAAGCGCAAATAAAGATCACTTTGGCTACACCTGAAAATCAACTTAAGATGTTTTTGGAATTTTTGCCACAGGCATATTTTTTAAATTTTTTAAATAAATCTAACATTTAAAAATATTTTCTTTAGGGTATTTTCGTAGAAAAATATGATCCTACAATCGAAGATAGCTACAGAAAGCAAGTGGAAGTCGATGGGCAGCAATGTATGCTTGAAATCTTGGACACCGCTGGAACGGTAAGACGTTTTGCTTTAGTTTTATTTAAAAGGAAAAGTCTATTAGAATCGCCATCTAAAATCGACTGTCAAATTTTATTTAAAATCTTTGAAACAGTTTTCATTGTAAAATTAATATTTTCTTACCCCCCACCCCACAAAATAGGAACAATTCACAGCGATGAGAGATTTATACATGAAAAATGGCCAGGGATTCGTTTTAGTTTACTCAATAACAGCACAATCAACATTTAATGATCTTCAAGATTTAAGAGAGCAAATTTTACGAGTAAAAGTAAGTGGAATTAATTTTTTTTACACAATTTGCATTAAATTTTAAGAAAATGTCTTGAGTTGGCAACATTGTTTGAGTGGTTATGCGTACCTGCAAGGCCTGAAAAGAACGTACTTTTTTTGCGCTTCACCTCCTAACCCCTGCAATTCTGATGGAATTTGAATCCGGTATTCACCAATAGACAGAGCATCTGGCAGGTGGGATGCATCGCCAAGCCGTTCTGCATCCCGAATTGCTGGAGTGATATTCCGTAACTTGCTTCAAGCGTTTGTTTCGAGTTAGAAGAACAAGAAATATTCGCTGTCTCTGTTTTGACCGAAATAAATGACAGAGAGAAACCGAAATAGCAAATACCACTTTTTCTTCTAACTCGAAACAAATACTTGAATCAAGTTGCGGAATACCACTCCTGGTTGCCTATATTTTTATCTGAAAATTTTGCCTGCGGCGCAATTTTTGTTGAATTCAACTATTTCCTACTTGAAAAAGGTCTCGAAAATATTTTTCCTAGTCAGAGAAAGCCTCTAAAAATCAAGAGAACATTTCCCGCATAGAAAAGACGTCGGAAATATTTTTCCTACCCAGAACAAGCCTCTGAAAATTCGAAAAAAAAATAATTACCGAACAGAAAAGGTCTCGCAAATATTTTTCCTGCTTAGAAGTGGCGTCCAAAAATTCGAAAAAAATATTTCGCGCGTAAAAAAGGTCTCGGAAATATTTTTCCTGCTTAGAATTGGCGTCCAAAAATTCGAAACAAATATTTCGCGCGTAGAAAAGGTCGCGGAAATATTTTTTCTGCTGAGAATTTGCCTCCAAAAACTCCAAAAAAATATTTCCCGCTTAGAAAAGGTCTCGAAAATATTTTTCCTGCTTCGAAGTAGCCTCCAAAAATTCAAAAAAAATTATTTTTCACTTGGCAAAAGTCTCGGAAATATTTTTCCTGCTCAGAAATAGCTTCTAAAAAATTAAAAAAAATATTTCCCGCTTAAAAAATGTTCCGGAAATATTTTTTCCGATCAGAAAACGCCTCTAGAAAATTAAAAAAAATATTTTCCGCTTAAAAAAGGTATCGGAAATATTTTTTCTTCTTAGAAATAGATCAAAAAAATATTTTCTGCTTAGAAAACATCTTGAAAATAATTTTACTGTGCAGAAATAGCTTTTGAAAAATCAAAAAAAAAAATTTATGCTCAAAAAGTAATCTCGGAAATATTTTAAAGAAATGTCTCGGAAATAGTAGAAGAAGAAAATTTATCACAAAATGAAAGAGAAAAATATAATTCTTTTGAAAATGCATTTTTCCGCGCGTCGATTTGACTTGGATTGGACTCTTCGATTGGCTGCGTTCAGACGAGGTTGAAACTGGTTGACTTCACCAAGTTTCCACTCGATTTTACGGGCCAGACGCTATCGGGTGTATGCGGGGAATTCACCTGCTGGCTAGGCCGGTTGAACTTGGTTGAAAACACATACACACTTAGAGTTCAATGGTGGGGGTTCACAAAATTTTTCTTGCTACATGCACACATTGATATAGCATGTGTAAATATACTGCAGTGCAAAAGTTGAAAAACACTACATGAGAACGCAAGCAGGTTTTTTCACCCAGAGTACCTTGGTTGACTTCAACCAGTTTCAACCTCGTCTGAACGCAGCCATTAATTTCGAGGCATTAAACATCTTTTTCCTCACTGTTCCACTAAATTAATGTACGATTCTTCCTTTCTTTCTGTGACGCATTTGATGAACAGCGGCCAAAAAAATTGGTACAAATTTCCCAGCATGTGTGCGTGTTTGTTTTAAAATTTATAAATTTTTTTGCAAAAAATCAACAATCCTGGGCAGCACAGAATGTGGCAAAGTTGGTCGCCACGACCACAAAATCAAGGATTCGCTGTGAATTTAAGGCGTGACGCCAACTTTACGACTTCTTATGTTACAGATTGGGGGATAAAAAAAATTTCTTTTAAATCTAACGCTGTCTTTTTTTTTGTTGTTTTGTTTGATTTTTGAATTTAGGATACCGATGATGTTCCAATGGTGTTGGTAGGCAACAAATGTGACTTAGAGGAGGAACGAGTCGTTGGAAAAGAATTGGGTAAAAGTCTTGCAAGTCAGTTTAACTGTGCGTTTATGGAGACATCAGCCAAAGCTAAAATTAATGTTAACGATGTAAGTTAGATATTTTCGACACTAAATTTTAATACAATGTCAATGAAACCGGTTATAACGCCCTATTCTTAGGCACTTGGCACACCGAATGCGAATTCACACCGCATTGCGAGAAAGTTCAAGTTTACCACGCGATCTTATATCGTATGTCATCAACATGAGCTCTAATTTTGTATTACGTTACAATGCGATCTCCACGAAATTGCGGTCTCCGCAAAATTAGAGCTCATGTAGATGGCATACGATATAAAATCGCTTGGTAAGTTTGAACTTGATCGCTATGCGGTGCGAATTCGCATTCGGTGTGCCAAGTGCCTTAGGGTGACCATCCGTATGTCTGTCAGTCTGTCCGTGTACTAGCAGATTTGCCTTTTGCTCTACACCACCGGCCTTGGTAAACCTATAGCTGCGACCATGCCGATGGCATCTTTGGAACTCACCCCCTCTCCCAATCGTTATAACCAGTTTCCACTGTAGTTGTTTATTTTTATACGTTCCATCAATTTTTCGTTATTTTTCATTTCATTGCAGATTTTCTATGACTTAGTACGGCAAATAAATAAAAAATCACCAGAAAAGAAACAAAAACAAAAGAAAAAATCACTTTGTGTGCTTCTATAAAATAAGTAAATTCTAAACAAAGGTAATAATTGCTAAAATATATAAATATATATAAAAAAATTTAAAAAAACAAATAAAAAATTTATAACTAAAAAATGGAAAAACCAATCGATAAAGAAAACAAAAAAAAAACACGTTAAAAAGAGAAAATGAAATAAATAAATAAAAAAAACTGAATTAAAGATTTAAATGAAAGAAAAAAGGTAAAAACAAAATAAAAAAAAATAAACACACGTTGTTGTTCTTACTTATAAATATAATAAAAATATATATTTTTTGCTATCCTAATTATTATATACAAGAAAAAAGTGAAAATGAAATCTAAGAAGAAATTTAAAAAAAAAAACTTATAATAAACAAGAAATATAAATATTAATGAGAAATCAATGTAATTAGAATTTTTGAATTATTTTTTACGTTTGCTGCTGCCTTTAAGAGACCATTCATTGATTATTATATTATTAATAACTATTACTATTATATTAATAAATTTACTGCGATTCCTTGTTTTTTATTTTAATTTTTTTATGATTTTTTTTTCTTTATAGATTTTTATTTTTTTATTTTTAGAAGGCAACACTAAGACCTGCTTTACACGGTCAATATTTTTACTTCAATATTTTTACCACAATCGTGTAAAGTCCGCTTCAGACTAACGATTGCGATTACGATTGCGACAATTCAATCATTATCGCAATCGTAATTGCAATCGTGATCGCAATCGTTAGTCTGAATTGGGCTTTAGGGCTATACTAAAGCAAATCATACGATTTTGAAGGCCCTCCAATATATTGAAGCAAAAATATTGACCATGTAAGGCAGGTCTGAGAAAAATGTGTAATTCCCTAGTAACAAAAAAATTCCATTTTTATACTATAGGCAAAAAAAAAATGAAAGAGAAAAGAGAACTAGTTTCATTCTTTATTTTAAAAAATTTTAAAAATAATAATAATAAACCAATTATTTTATATAAAATTGTAAGATTGTTTCATATTTTTAGTTGGAATTGAGAATTTACTGTTAAAATCGCAAAAAAAAAACAAAAAAAAACATCTATTGAAAAAAAAAAACAAACACATGTATTAAACCTTCCTAGAATATAATGTGCTGTCCATAAAATACGTCACGCTAATTTTCGGCCTGTCTACCCCCCAGCATAATTTTTTCGTACATGCAGTTTAGTACCGCCCCCGGCCGTCACACTACCTTAAAAGTGTGGCATATTTTATGGACAGCCCCTAATCCTAATTTAAGAATAGGTAAATTATGATTAAAAACCGAATGTGATTGAAAAATTACACACACAATCAAGGGGCCGGTAGAATCGTATACTGGGGGAAGAACGGAGGGAGGGGGGTGCATTTTTTTTCTCTTATTGCATTATTTATGTACTATCATATAGGACTACGAGCAGTGGCGCATCCAGAATTTTATTTAGGGTAGGGGAAGAGGTGGCGAGAAGTGATGGGAAGGCGCACGTGAATTGAAAAAAAGACAAATCTAAAATTATAAAACTTGGAAAAAAGCGCCGCAGGTGAAATTTTTTACACTGAACTTCGAATTATTAAATAAAAATGCGCCACAGGCGAGGATTTTTGGCAGATCAAAGTCAAATATCCCTTTAAATATATGGCTAAACAGTTCCATAAAAAATATCATTGTTTCATGAACCTTTTTTTCAGAAACTAATCTTTTTCGAGAAATTCTCAATAAATTGTATGTAAAAAATTGGGGGTTGTTTTCAATTTGGCAGGGGGTTGAGTTCTTTTTTCGGCAATTTTAAGGCTTCAAATCGAGATTTTCGTTTGTAGGGGGCGGGACGGGGACATTTAAATCACTTTTGGGATAAGTTCTTTTTTTTCGGCAATTATAAGGCTTCAAATCGAGATTTTCGTTTGTAGGGGGCGGGACGGGGACATTTAAATCACTTTTGGGATAAGTTCTTTTTTTTCGGCAATTATAAGGCTTCAAATCGAGATTTTCGTTTGTAGGAGGCGGGACGGGGACATTTAAATCACTTTTGGGATAAGTTCTTTTTTTTTCGGCAATTATAAGGCTTCAAATCGAGATTTTCGTTTGTAGGGGGCGGGACGGGGACATTTAAATCACTTTTGGGATAAGTTCTTTTTTTTCGGCAATTTTAAGACTTCAAATCGAGATTTTCGTTTCTAGGGGATGGGACGTAGAGTGTATTTCGATTGGGAAAAAAGA
Source organism: Chrysopilus asiliformis (assembly GCA_964034945.1). NCBI lineage: Eukaryota > Metazoa > Arthropoda > Insecta > Diptera > Rhagionidae > Chrysopilus > Chrysopilus asiliformis. Next base: position 2,798,016 of record OZ035964.1, read on the forward strand.
ACTCACCCCGAAAGTGATCCAAATGGAAAAAAAAGATGGCGAATGTCAATTTGTGTATTTTTCAAAATCCTCTTTGCTAAATTTAACAGTTCTCAACTTTTAAATTTTCTAGATAGGCTAATGTATGTGTCTGTTTCATGAAATTCATAAAATCCTTTACAAAATGAATATACATACATATCTGTGACAAGAAAGCCAATAAATCTTAAGTCGATTTTCAGGCTAAGCCAAAGCGATCTGTCTGGAAATGCAAAAACAGGTCAGTTTGGCTTCGCCTTAAAAATTGAATTGGGGTGTTTTTGGCTTTTTGTCACAGATATATACGAAATATATATAAAATACAACAACCAATAAATTTTATGCAGATCACTTTATGATCTAAACATTATGATAACGATATATATATTTATATATATATATATATATATAAAACAGGAACAAATATAAACGTAATTCAATCTTGTTTGATTATTACGGTATATTTTAAATTTATTGTATTTTGTACATACGATTTAAAAAAAAATTGGTTTAAAAAAAAATAAATCAACAAATAAAATAAATGAAAATTGAACGATTGATTAATGAAAAGAGAGACAAGAGATGCGATAGGATGAGATTTCAGTTGATTTTTTAAATGTCTTTAATTATATTAAATCTGTTTTTCTTTTCTAAAAATAAAAAAAATAAATAAAAATAATAATAAATCGTTATGAAAAAATCAAAACGGAATTTCCAATCAATTAAAATCCGTCAAATATAAATTGCCCAATGGGGGACGGGGCACGGATTCTTAATTCAGAGGCCCGGACAAATTCCTCCGACAAGTTTCAGCGGAATCGGAGACGTGTCAAAAAATTGAAAAAATCGCCCCTGCACTTTTTTTAAGGACGAACAATTGAAGTTCTCCGATCGGGCTAAAATTCAGAATTTAGAGGTTATCGGGGGCCGGAGAGTCGATATCCGGTGTCCTTTTTGAGTGGAGCGGCACAGTTTGGGATATACAATGACGAGATCCTTGAGAAATACTTTTTCCCCCAAAAATGACACCGGATATCGATTCCTCGTCACCGAAAACTATAAAATTCTGAATTTCATGAAAATCCTTTCAGCCGTTTCCGATATAAAAGGACACAATTTTTAAGGTTATGACTTTGAGAAAACCGTTTGTTTCTTTGGTAATTTTTGGCCATCGACTCACAGAAAAAGGTTTTGGACAAATTAAAGGATCCTAAAGGATATGTGATTTTTGGTTTTCCTGAAACTGTACACCTTTTTTTTAAAAAAAAAAACAAAACATTTTGTCAAAACATGAAATTTTGTTGAGATTTTTTAAAAAAATTTCAAAAATTTTCAAAATAAAATTAAAAAAAAAGTTTACTGTAAAATGTTGGCAAATGGTCATAAACTGTAAATAATTTTGCCATTTTTACCAGCACAAACACGTAAAATCATTTCTGCAATTCTGGTTTTTCCATTCATTGTGAAATGGAATCGGCAGAAAAAGCCCTCCCCTGAGCCCGTCTCCTGCTCCGTCCGCTGTTGTTGGTGTTTTCTACTAACGACAAAAAGCAAATCCCAATTTCCCAAAATTTGGGGAAATTTCCTATTTTCTGGCATGAATTCCCTTTTGTTTGTGGAGTCATTACCAAAAATTCCACTCTCTGGTATATTCCTATTATTTGTAGAAATATGTCCTATCATTTCTCTCCGTGTACGATCGCATTCAATAATAGGCCCCCAGGAGAACGTCTTATCACACATGATAATTACCGTTTTTCGAGCAAAATATCAAACACAAAATTTGCAATCCTTTGTGTTTTTTTCCGCAACTTTTGCGAATTTTTTCATAATTTTTTAGGCGGCCATTTTTAATTTGACGAATTTAAATATGATTGGAAATGATTTAATATTTTTGTTTGGCCACAATAAAGTTTGATTTACTTAATAAAAAGTAATCGCATTATTGCAGGATCTTTCCTTTTTTACTTTTAATACTGTTTTTTACTAAATAAATATAAAATCAGGACAATTTTCTTGTTAAAACGCACAAAAAACAAAAATACAGATCAGAATAACAAATAAAAATAAAAAAACAAAAAAAAACATGTTTAAAAAATAATAAAGAAAATATGCCAAGATAGAAAAAAAGAACAGAAACTTTATGTAATTTTTTTTATAATAAAAACCAAATAAATAAACAAAAAAAAATGGTGGAAAAAATTATACAAAACAAAATTTATAGAGAAATGATTATTGCAAGTAAAACAAAAAAAAAATGAAAAAAAGCAACTATTGTATATGTAATATGTATGTATTTACCCTTTGAAGACAATTTTTTTTATTTAAACAATATAATAAAGGAAAAAAGGAAGGAAAAAAACATTATACAATTCTTTTTAATTTGGTATAAAAATCTTTGGTTTGTTGAACTACACAAAACACGTATAAATCTAACCTAAAAAGAACCTTTTGGACATCTGCCCCATTTACACGAAGAGTTGCGAACTAAATTTCCATAATTATCATTCTCGATGCATTTTGTGTCTCGCATAATAGCAAAATCGCACTACAATCGCACAAAGATTGCCGCAAATGAAGTTAACAGCGAACGTAACCTCACATTCCAAAAAAAAAAAACATGTCCGATGATTTTCTATCTATTAAAAACTTGCAAAGAAGAACGTCAAAAGATTTTCGGTTATGTTTACATTCAGCACAAGTACTGAATCAGACAAAAATGGCCAATTTTTGATTGCCATTGAGGATCAAGGATCAATAGCCGTCGCTACCGCGCTAGTTTTTGTCATTATTTATTTTGGAATACGTAAGAAATACCGTATGCGTCATAAAAATCTGGAAAATTCATATTAAATTGTAAACCGTTTAATAAAACACAGAAGTTGAACGAAAAAAATGTATTTTGCTTTAAACTAAATCTTAAATACAAGTAAAAAACATAACAAAAGCTATAATTGCCAATCTGGCAATCATTGGAGACCCGTATGGTGATATTCGTATCAAAATTCGAACAGTTATACCAAAATTCCACTTTGAAGTCAAACTTTCCAATAAGATTTTTTAAAATTTATTCCAATCGGATTTTGATGTATGGGAGTTTTATGTATTTGATGTATGGGAAATAACTTTTGTTCTTGGACTTTTTTGATAAGATGCACCGTTTTTGAGATATTCACAAAAAACGTTTTCGTTCGTATGGGGGGTACCCCCCCTAATGGTCCATTTTTGCCCATTAACGAACTTAGCCTCGCTTTTTACGAAAAACGAATCTGTGCAAAATTTCAAGTCTCTAGCTCAATCCGTGCGCCCGAAATCCGCGCCACAGACGGACAGACAGACGGACAGACAGACAGACAGACGGACGGACAGACGGACGGACGGACATGCTAAATTCAACTTTTTTCATCATTCTAAACACACTGGTGTAATTCATTTTCGTGTGCGATGACGAGATCTTGGCGTTACAAACGGTAAGGCAAAGTTAATATACCCTTTGGTTTCACCATACGGGTATAAAAAAAATTATTCAAAATGTCCACCTCCAGCATTTACGAACTTCTCCAAACGGGCCTTTACTTCTTGCAGGTCAATATTAAATAAGACTCCGACATGTCGTTCGATGCGATGGTAATGGTGGACTTCAGGGCTTGCACATTACTGTAAGCCTTAGCTCCAGTCTTAGCCTGATCATATACGCATATGAAAAAATCCAGGGGATTAAGATATGGAGAGCTCGGTGACCACATGTTCTTAGACCAGAAGTTTATCCAAATTTGGGTACTTCTGGCAATGTGGCATGACGCCCCGTCTTGTTGAAACACGTAAAACACATCATTACCGTAGGTTGACTCTATTGATGATTTTACATGACTCTCCAAGATATCCTTACCGGATTTCCTCTGATCTACTGCTTTCAGATTGCGGCCTAACTATTCCCATGGCCAAACAAGTCGCTCTTACAGAATAAACAGTTGACAACGCTACGTTTAATTTATTGGAAATCGCCTTATTGGACTTCTGCACGTGGACAACTTCATGATTTTCACTTTTCGAGCATCCCCCATGTTGCTATATTTATAAACAATTAATTTTTTTTTTTTAAATTCATGTAGTTTTAAATTTTCTAATCTTTTTACTTATTTCACACGATTTTTTTTCGCCCGCTGGTCCTTAGGAACGTATCTACAGTGCAAATCGGGGGTGGGCTATTAATCGGGTCCAATTGTATTTAAGAATGTCATTTCATTACATCACAGTTTTGGATTTTATCAAATTTTTTTTTATGTTTTTCAAAAATTGACGAAAGATTTTTTTTTGTTGTTTTCTAAATTTAGTCTTTGTTTAAATCTAAAAATAATTAAATGACAATCAAAGATGATTATGTTTAAAAAAAAATGATTTGAATCATCACTCAATATTGGTTGAATGTGGATAATATTGTAAGATTATAAAAATCAGTAGAGGCAAAAAAAAACTATTAATACAAGAAGAAGAAAAAACCTGTGAAAATGTTCATAGCGAAATTTTTTTTGTAGACAAAAAAGAAACAATTGCGAAGCTGATGGCAAATAAATACTTTATACAAAAAAAAATATGTAAAAAAAAGAAAACACAAAAAAATCATAAAATTAAATCGAATTGTAAAACTGTTTCAATTGTAAAGGAAATCAAGAATCATTTAAGCGTGTGTGTTTTTAACCGCTCCCCCCCCCCCCCACCCACCACTCCCCGCCGCCCCTTCCATAAAAATATGAAGGGTAATGTTAGGTTAGTGGTGTCACGCAACCCTAAAACCTTCGATTACTTATAAATGACGATACGAAAGAGATGAACTCCTATCTGTACCGAATTTCAGGTCAATCGCTACGGTAATTTTCCCGCGAAAGAGTAACATAGAGGAAAAACAAAACTTCAGATTCCGTCACCCCTTCCCCTGACTTCCCTCACCGTCCGGGCTACTTTTCAATTTGCCTATGCTAAAGGTGGACCTCGGCGCAAATTTCAGGCCAATCGGTTCGTTAGTTTTTCCGCGAAAGAGTGGTAAAGTAAGATTCGGACTTACTCCCCACACCCCAAATTTCAGCTCAATCGGTTTTTACGTGAAAGAAGAATAGAAAGAGACTCAGTAATGAAGTAATCAAATTACCTTGACTAATTACTTAAGATGATTGTTTCCATTCTTAAACATATTTCAAATTGGACCGTTAGGTATGGCGATCTAGTGCTAATGGAACTTACCCCGTAATTCAACAAGCCCCAGTCTTCCCTATGGCTCAAAAGAAAAAAAAAATAGGAACATTTTTTTATGGAAGGGATTTAAATATAAAACATTGATTTTCGAAATTTTATTCTTATTTTATTTAAAGTCGTTTTATTTTCAGTAACATTTTTATTGCTAATTTATATATAAAAAAAGATGCAGCTTAAAAGAACAATAAAAAAAATACTGCCTTATACGACGTACATAAATTTACGAAAGGACGACCAGGACATTCATATTTCAGATTTTGTAAAAAAAAAATTAATAAAAACTTGTTTTTGACATTTTTATCTCAACATAGTACAGTGAAACCTGTATAAGCCGGACCTTGGATAAATCGGAAACCTGTATAAACCGGACAAATTTCCTAGTCGCTTGCGAGTCCGACTTTTTCAGATTTTAGTGTATTTTGGTCGTTAGATTATAGTGAAAATTGCGCAGGGACATAGATTTTGTATAAGAAAGTCATATTCTATTCACCGTCAGAAATTTTTATCTGTTTATTGTATCAAGCGTTTAATGTACAAGTATTGGCCACCGGTTTGGTGGTGATTTTAAGGTTATGTACTGAACTATAATTCCGATCAATCGTATGTGTTTCAGGAGTAAAATCGAAAAGAAAACACAAAACAAAAACAGGCAAAACAAAACTTTAAATCTATAAGAAAATGTAAATCTTTTACAAAATTTTGCATAGCATATGAATAGAATATGCCCTTTAACACGTTTTCCCGTTTTATTCGTCATCAATGCTTCACCAATTGTTAAGAAAATCGAATCCTTTTCGAAGTTCGTCGTTTTCAAGCAATAATTTCGATTCTTCATACGATGATAGCGTATTGCCCGATGCAAAATTATTGTCGATATCGGAATTATTTCGGTTTTCGCTACTAATTACTGGATGATTTGATGAAATTGTCGAAATTAAATGTTTCTCTTCATCCTCCTCCGATGGAATCGACAATGATGAGATCATACTATTCGTATTATTAATTAAATGTTGATGATCGTCATCATCGATGTGATCGTTATGCGATGATTTCCGTGATTTGCCAACATTGCCAGCATTTGATGATGATGAATTGCAAATGGCGGCATTACCACCGGTAACCGTATTGAATATTAGATTATTTTTACAAAAGAAATTCGATAAGAATTTCGTTTTAATATCATCGGCACCACCACCACCACCACTACTACATCCAGTCATACCAGCAGCAGCAGCAGCATTTGATGCGGTAAATGGCGTCAAATTGGGTGAAAGTGGTGTTTTTTTGGTATATGGAAATCCTACAGTATTGCCAGAGCTATGATCATGTGATAAACGTTGGTAAGTCTTGGCAATCATACCGGAATTATTGCCAGCTTTCGCTGGATCGATTTTAGCTATTTGATATTTTGGTAGATCGATACTAATTAACTGGCCGCCATCTCCCATTGGCCGATTAGTGAATAGATTCAAATTTATTTGGCTTTTTGTCTTAAAACTAAATGGCGTCGAATGCTCATCACGATAGATACCGATCGCATCGTCCTGAATGATTTTCAATCCAGTATTTTGCAATGAGTATGTCAATAAATTCTTCTCATCATAATTGTAGATATTTTTCATTTTCATGGAATCATTGTTCGATTTTTGATGGACGTTACGTGCGCCGCCATTACTAAATAAAATTTCTGCGATTCCAGTATTACCAGATCCACTCATATGTAATAAAGTTTGCCTTTTATTATTTTTCAATGTTGCTGCCGCCCCCGCCGTTGTTGATGACGACAAAAGTAGTGCGGACGATGATGATGACAGCGAAGATAGATTTTTAATCATTTTCTGGCGATCGTCTAGATTTATATTCTCATTGGATGACACTACAGACGGTGATGACGATGTCGAATTCGATGATCCGGCCGATGATGACGATGAGAATTTATCGAAATATCTTAATGCGATCTCTGGCTTAATTAATGTCTCATTTATAATATCAATTTGTTCATTTTGATTTAATTCATTCCAAATTCTCTCATACGACAATTTCGTTTCGTCTATGTCGAGGTGAATTCTTTTCGCAATTGAATTCAAATTTGAAAAGTAGTTTTCCGCAATTTCGCTGGACATTTTTTAAAATTTATTTTTTACTTTTTATTTTTTTTTTTACTTTTTATTTATTTTTTACTTATTTTTTTTTACTTTTTATTTATTTATTTATTTATTTTGCCGCCGTATGCTGTTTTTTGCATATAAATATTCATGGCAATGTGTTTTTTTTTTAAATTATCGTTGGGATGGAGTTGTTTGTTGTCCGTTTTCTTTATTTTATTTTTGTAAAACGAATATTGACAGAAAATTGTATAAAAATCTCTGTCTTCAGTCTTTTTGGAATTCTAAATGCAATATTGTTGTGGGATGTTTTTAATATTGTAGTGAAATCTGAAAATATAAATCGAATAGTGGATGTTAAAACCTTGCTTGATTGATAGAAATGGAGGGGAAGAGGAGAGTTTGTTATAAACACATCCGAGAAAAGCAAGAAACAAACATGTTCTTTGTTTTCCCTTACATATGAAAAAAATTAATAAAAACATTTTCGTAAAAAAAGCTTTTTGAAAAAAAATATGTTTTTTAAATTTTATTTTCTGCTTTTTCGTCTTCGAATATATGTATATCCTTGCATTTGAGATATCCTTACAGACTTCTTAACCCCAGGGTCGGATTCAGTGACCCTCAAAATCCTCAGATGAAATTTTTTCCCGGAAACTTCGAGTAAAGATACAACCACGTTATCCTTACAGGACCTTCCATTATTCCCACAAGGACTAAATAGTGAAACCGTTGTATTGCCACCGGAACTACGCGAGGTCGCTAAATATCATCTTCCTGGGCTGTTATAACTCCGGAAATATTTCTAAGCTTGCAACGATTTGAAAATATGGGTGACTACTCGAGCATAGCGACCAGGCGACTTAGTAGAAAGTATACTAAAAATGTATTGAAATCACTTGAAAAACCAAAATCATAACGGGGCACCGCGCATCCCCGGGACATACACTCCATATCGACTCAGTTCGAAGAGCTCGCAACATGTCGGTGTGTGTGTGTAACAAAAATTTGTAAGACCGACTTCTACCAGTAAACCTTAGCTGATTTTAATTCGATTTTATGCATTCGAAAGCTGATTTTGGAAGAAATCAACCGTTTTCGAGAAAAACGGAAAATGGTTTTCTATTTGTATGGACGCGGACGGAAGGAGTAGTCCAATTGAATTTGGATGTATGGCAGAACTATGTAGAATCACATTACAAATACTTTTTGCGAAAATGATTTTTTTGCAAAAATCAACCGTTTTCGAGAAAAACGGAAAATTGTTTCACATTTGTATGGGAGCAGGGTGCCCAGACTTTCAAAATGACAGGTCGTCAAGTCCCGACCGTTTCAACCGCTCAACCTTTTTGGAGAAAAACGGAAAATGGTTTTCTGATTGTATGGGCGCGGACGGAAGGAGTGGTCCAATTGAATTTGGATGTATGGCAGAATTATGTTCCAAATACTTTTTGCGAAAATATATTTTTTTTTGCAAAAGTCAACCGTTTTTGAGAAAAACGGAAAATGGTTTCCCATTTGTATGGGAGCAGGGTGGCCAGACTTTCAAAATGACAGGTCGTCAAGTCCCGACCGTTTCAACCGCTCAACCGTTTTCGAGAAAAACGGAAAATGGTTTTCTATTTGTATGGACGCGGACGGAAGGAGTAGTCCAATTGAATTTGGATGTATGGCAGAATTATGTTCCAAATACTTTTTGCGAAAATATATTTTTTTTTGCAAAAGTCAACCGTTTTTGAGAAAAACGGAAAATGGTTTCCCATTTGTATGGGAGCAGGGTGGCCAGACTTTCAAAATGACAGGTCGTCAAGTCCCGATCGTTTCCGGTGACCGACTCGAGAAGGATTTGCAGATCGGAGCTTTCTGATCAATACGAATTTCCGTTTCAAGAAAAATGATGTACCTCAGGAAAGGTACTGTGACTTTACTTTTTTTTCGTCACAAAAAATCACCAAATCGAGGATTTTGAGGTGGCCGAACATGGCTCGGTCTTCTCGATGCTTTTTCTTAAACAGGAATATTTTCAATACACTTAGACGTTGTAAAAACCAATGAAGTCGAATCCATTTAATGTTTTTTATTAGTTTATTGATTTTTTTTTTGCCAATATTTCCATTCAGGAGGTGAATAGAGAAATTCCTCCTAGTAGCTCTAATCGGTTTTTCTTCGAATGTGTTTATTTTTTTATTGTTCTTACCTCTATCAGGTAAAATGAAAATACTTACTCAGGTCATTTGCTGATGAGTTTCAATGCACATTGATGTTCATGTAAGACGAAATTCCAGTAAAATTCACTTCAGCAACTAATTTAAAACTGACTGAATTTCTCACAATTTGTTGTCATAGGGAAGGCATTTCCTGGCTTTTCATTTTTTGTTTTTATCATCAAATGCACTGATGAGTCTAATTGTTTGTTTAACGCAATTAAAAGACAAAAATCTTATACTACCTTAAACTATTGTTAAGGCGAATTTCCAAGTGTTTTATTTTTGTGAGCAAAAAAAAATAATACTATCCGTTGATGGTAGGTCGTGGACAAATGACAACAAAACACAAAGCAATTCTGATTTTTTTTCTTTTGTTTTTCGTTTCTGCCACAAAAAAAAAAACAAACAAACTAAATGCAAAAACTAAAAGTTCTTGATATTTCGAATCAGGTAAAAATTCAACTTTTTAACAATGAGAAAATATTTTTAAAAATGTCTGATTTAGAGTTAAATTTTCATAATGAAAACGCCGACAATCGTCCATAAATTGATCGTCACAGAAAATCGAATAATTGACGGACGATGGATGCATTTTGCTATATGCTACGCTGAATATGAATGAATAAAGACGAGCATAAAAACGAGAGGACAACATAAACATAAAAATTTTCCGATTTTACATTCTTTTTCCACACATTGAAGCCATGGAAAACAGCTGAAAAACGAATTCCGCCATTTATGTATTCAGAGCAGGAGGGTTACCAGTTATGAAGGCAGTTAAATCGCCTAATATTTTCAATATAAGAAAAAACCACTATTGCCAGGTGACCAATCGTCAATACTCTATATTTTTATTTAAAAAAACACAAAATTTTGACTTGAAAAAAACCATTTGTGCGGGATGGGGGAGGAAGCACTGGATTTTGATGTATGGACCGGTTATGTAAAATCGTATGGAATTTTGTCAAAACGAAGACCGAATTAGGCGCTCCTTTTTCTTTTTAAATCGAATCCTTACAGGATTAGGCGAGACATCAGCAGAAGCCGAGCCAAGGGGAAGGGGGAAGTTGAAGAAATGATTCATTTCCGGTGGCTTTCTTTTACCGATTCCATTTCACAATCAATGGAAAAATCAGTACTTAATAAATTATTTTATGTAGTTATGCTGGTTGAAATAACAGATATATTTGGAATTTTTTATTTTGTGACCATTTTGTGGTAAAATTTTTTCGAAAATTACACTTTGTAAATTTTGGAATTTAAGAAAAAAAAAATCAAGAAAATTGCAAGTCTCAAGGAAACTTTAAAAAAAAAAAAGTTCTACAGTTTCAGAGAAAACAAAAATATACATATCTTTTAGCATCCTTTTATCTATCAAAAACCGTTCTCCGCGAGTCGATAGGCCAAAAATTACGAGTGTGACAAAGGATTATTCAAATGTCGGATCCTTAAAAATTGAATCCTTTTTTCTCGGAAACGGCTAAAAGGATTTTCATGAAATTTTGAATCTTGGAGTTTTCGGGGACGAGGAATCGATATCCGGTGTCCTTTTTGACGAAAAAAGGATTTTTCAAGGACCTCGTCCTTGTACCGCCAAAACCGTACCCCCCTCCTCAAAAAGGACACCGGATATCAACTCTCCGTCCCCGATAACCTCTAGATTCTGAATTTCAGCCCGATCGGAGGACTTCAAATTTTCGTCCTTAAAAAAAGTCCAGAGGTCCCCCTTGCGATTTTTTCAATTTTGTGAAATGTCTCCGATTTAGCTGAAAATTGGCATAGGGGGGTTTTTCAGGCATCTGATTAAGAATCCGTTGTCCGTTTTCCAATATCACCAATGGTTATGGCAGGGGGTGGAGGTGTCTCACGAAAAACGGAATTTTCACTCGCTATTTACTAGAAACGCAACTGCACAAAATATCAGATCTCTAGCTCAATCCTTTCGAATGTTATGGTGTTCACGGACAGACTGACTGGCAGACAGACGAACCAACAGATAGACCGACAGACAGACTAACAGAAAGACATTTTTGTAATCATGCTCGGATCGTATCAGGAGTCCTCGAGAAATATCGTTTGAAAGAAATACAATTCTTTATTATTAACACTAGATTGCCCAAGGAAGTCAAGCAGTCAAAATGACTGCTTTTGCCAATATAGGTATAACACATATACATATACCGGAAATGAAGGAGGGGGGACGTAACTACAATATTATTAATAAACGCATTTATATGTTGTACAAAAAGTCACAAAATTCTAACAAATTGTGTCATTATATACATAATTGTTTTTCTGATTGAAATTAAAAAGCAGTCAAAATGACTTGCGTATAAATCAAATCGGGTCCACCATAATTTATTAACTCAATAAAAAGTAGCTGAAATGAATTTCGGACAGTCGAATTGATCTGGGAACCCAGAAGACTTCACGTCAGTGATGCCATCAGATTGTGGTAAATTTACCCTTTTTGGTAAATTTCAATCTTAAAGGGAAAAAGGATATCTAAGATCCCTTTAGAACAAAAAAAAAAGAAAACAAAAAGGAAATTCCATTTTATGGGAAATTTGCAAGAATTATTGATGTGAATCAATTGATGCGGCAATAATCTATCTCTCCGAAAAGTACTTTGGAAGTTGACCACGATTGCCCAGAATCATGCAGTATGGTCTGCACAAATATTTCAGTGTCGATATAAGAGAAAGAGGCGACTAGAAGCAATCGATTTTTTCCGTTTACTTCAAAAACGGTCCGGTTCTTGGAGATCTAACAAAACTAGAAAAAAGTTAAAGATAATTAAATATATCTACCATTCTTCCTTTAACGGCAACCTCATTAAAATCCGTTAAGGTTGCGATAGTTAGAGCCTTTTTGAATGACTTATGCTCTATGAATAGTACAAAATGGTTGCCATTTGATAACGGTACATTTTCTTTATTCACTCATCACAGTATCTCCCGAACCACCAAACTGATTACATTGAAATTTCGTAGACAGATTCGTCTTACCTCGTAAGTGCTCGCTGAGAAAAGGGTTTTCATAAATTCCACCCCTTAGGAGGTAAACGAAGGGGCGGGGGGAGAGGTTGGTGTTATAAAACAATGGGGGTTTTCTAGCTCGCTGATCACGAATCACGAATGTGGTGTTAGAATTTCGTTATGGAAGGTCCTGTAAAGACAACGCAAACATCCTTTTTCTCATTTTTTTTCCCCAAAAACTGGCATTAGGGAGTTTTCGGGGTCGCTGATCACGAATGTGGTGTTGGAATTTCAAAATTCGAATTGGAAGGTGCCTCCAGAGCGGATTTTTTTTTGAAAAGTTTTTAAGTATTTCTTTGTCTTTTGATTTTATGTTTATTTTGTTACGAGATTTACGAGGTAATTTGGGTAAATACCAAAGACTTTTTCATGGGTTTGTTCTACATGGGGGGAAAAACGGGGAGAAAAATCGACGTATTATATGGGAAAAAAGGGAAATTCTGGCGAATTTCGCACTGAAAATCACATCAAGCGTATGGCAATACTGGTTCACAGTACAGCAATTGCTATCTTTTAACTGGCTCTTGCTGCTGCTACTGCTGGTGGTGGTTGGGCCTGTGTTGTGTGTAGAAATTCCGAGAGTCAAAAAAGAAAATTAATATATAAAAAAAAGGAAAAATCACTTTTCTTCATCAATCGGGAAGAAAATGTTTTAATAGTTATTTTTAGTAAATCAAGAAAGCAAAAAGTAAACTAAAAGTTGTTAATATTACTTTTAGTAAAAAGCAATAAAGGGAAAAAAACCACGACACCACTACAATAACGGGCAAGAAAAAAAAACGGGGAAACATCGCTAAACATACGAAAAAAAATTATTTCGGAGAGGTGCCGTGTGCCAGTGCTGACATTTAAGTGTTTTTTTTTTGTTCTTCTTCAGTGCCCTCAATTTTTCTCTCAGTTGGATTTTCTTCTTTCGTTCAATATTTCAGAGAAGTAACAAAGTAACCAATTTAAGAATAAATCCGACAAAAAACAACAAAAAAAATAACACAAAAAATTTGTACTAACTAGAAACAAACAAGAAAAGAAGTAAAAAAAATTAATGAAAAAAAATAAACCTTGATTAAAATTTAAATTCGACATTTCAGCTGAATTAATTACGGGATTCGCTATCCGTCATCTGGTGGATAGACGAAGAAAAACGTGAATCGTTTGTACGGCCATAAATTGATTAAAAATAAATAAAATTTGAAAAGTTGAACATTAATGAGAGGAGAATTCTGATCAGGCAGAGAGAGAGAGAGAGAGAGAGAGCACTCAAGGACTATAACAGGACCCCCACGACATCATCAAGGACTGGAGTTGCCCGATTCGATTCTATAGCCAAAGTGTTACTAATTTTTCTCATAAATAAATTGAAATCGTTCCGGTATACCCGTTTATTACGCTACGCTACGTAACGGGCCACCATCACAGCTGGGCAATTACGAACGGATATCCACCGTATTAACGGGGCCATTGGACGGTATTAACGATTAAACACTTGTCGCAATAGATTGTGTGCTTGACACAGCTATAGTTGAGTATAATAAAAGTGTCAAGTGTCGGAATCCGTACGCCATCCTCTTCCAGCCCCTACCCCTCACTTTATCCAGGAGCAGCAGCTGTCCAGTATCTCTGTGGCCGACTAGTTGTCCTAGTTTTATCGGCGACCTAACCAGACGCTGTTTCGTTTTACCGCGCCGTCATATCCGTTACCCGTAACGCGCTACTTGCCTGCGTGTATGTTTTGCCAAATGTGTACGCGTTATGTGTGTGTAAACGTATAACGGTTTCCATTACGTTAGATTGCGTTACGCACTTTTATACGACGCTAATCGACAAAAGTCCTATCGTATCGAAACGCGTCGGAAACGGACGTTCGTTAGCGATCCACATCTACACACAATTAATCAGCATTATCATCATCTGCCAAAAGGATAACCCGTTACAGATTTCAAAATCACTACTAATCAACGTATATATATATATGCTGTATGACGGCAATCATAACAATTGTCTCCTGTTGTCGTTCGTGATATTTTATCATCAATGCTAGGATTACGACTAAATAGGTTATCAATTTAAACAACAAAAAAAAAAGGAACAAAACAAAGATAGATTTCGTCTGGCGTTGTCAGTTGATTCGGTATCTGAGCCTGTCTATCATCAGATAACAACAACACCGCATCGCTGCAAGTTAGCTGCCTCGCACCTGCCAGTCACACTACTCACCGTATTTTCACCACTGGTGGTCCGTTGTTGCTGCCGCTACTGCTAGTACCACTACTGCTACCACCACTACTATTGACGTCCCGTTGCAGTTCATCAGTTAGTAGTCGTCGCTGCTCTGAAATCCTTCAACAACGACAATTTTTTTTTCGTTCTTTCGATAAGGAGAAGAGGTTACGGCTAGCACAATGTCCGATATTGGCAGCGGCGACGAAACTCCTGGCCAAAGTATGTTTACAAAAATCATAATATTTTTTTTTTGTTATCTTTTAAAACAAGCCTTGATTATTAGAATTAAGCGATTTTACAGTCAATTTTTTTTTTAATTTTTTAAATTCCGTACATCTGTAGTTTTAGAATCAACGCAATTGCAACGGTCAAGATTAGAGTTTCCAGACCTTGTCTTTTTAGATAACATGTACTCTAATTTCTCTCCGAAAAACAATGTCCGGCATTTTTTGTCCGGTAGTTTTTTCAAATTTTTATATTTTGTCCTCTTAATACTTTCCTCTGCTTTAGAGGGAAAGTATTGTATCCATAACGGAGGCCGGCTCGAGAACGGGGGCAGATTAAAATACTCTGATCAGTGGATTTTTTTTTCACTACCAATTCGAGCTCTGATTGGTTAATCAATGGGATGAAAATTTTCATGAGATAAAAAATCGTAATTGTAGATGGACTAACAGACAGACTAACAGACAGACTAACAGACTAAAATGCTAACAGACTGTCAGACAGAAAGACTAACAGACAGACAGATTTTTGCTATGAAATTTGTTATAATTTTTAAATTTGTTATTTAATTGGTAATTTAAAGTAAGGACAATGCAGGCATATAAAAAATGACAAATAAAATATCTGATGTGAACAGCACATGATTTTCTTATACAAAATCTACGTTTCTGCACAATTTACACTAAAACCCGACGAATAAAATACTAGATTACATTAAAATATGAATTTTCATTTTACAAAATCTGAAATATCTCGATAACGGTAAAAAATATCGATTTACGGTAAAAGTCCAAAAATGTAGAGAATTTTAATACCTTTAATTCTTCAACCGTTTTTTTTTTTTAATTTTTGCAATTCAAATTTTGATGATAATATCTCGATAACGGTAAAAGATAGCGGATAACGTTACAGGACAAAATTATGGCAAACATTATTCTCTTTAATTCATATCATACATTGACCTGTCAAAAGCCGCTATTTTTCGAGGTAATCGCAAAAAACTATTGTTTTTAATGACGGTATATCTTGATAACGGCTTGAGATACGGAGTTCTACACAAAAATGTAGGAAATTGTATTGTCTCCAACTTTTGTCATATTTAAGACTACTGAAAAATGCGTAGTTTCGGAGTAAATAACAAAAAAAAACGATATTGCGATTTTCAAAAATACGCCATTTTGGTTACTTCCGGTTATCGGATTTCCACGAAAAGTTAATAGGATCGTCCCATTTTAGGACCAAGCATGCCTGTGGAATTCCATGGCTCTATTGGTTTTTGAGAAATCTTTTGCACAAGCAGACAGACTGATGGCCTGACAGACAAACTGACACACATTTTTTTTTGCAGTAATGCTCCAATCAACCCCGGAGTTCTCCGGAAATGTTTCTCAAGCAAAATTAAAAGATCGAAATTTTTCATCATCGCAAATACTTGATTATACTTGGTATAAGAAATTAAAAAAACGCATCAGGTTAAAGGGATTTCTTCTATGATAAATTCTTTTAAAGAAGCGAAATAAGAAGAGAAAGAAAGAAGACTAAAAAAAAAAGCAGTTACACAGCCGATGGTTCGTTAAGTTCGTTATGCTAGCCTATGTTGGTCGACTTACTGAGCTGCTGTTGCCATGTTTCGTTATAAATATACAACCTATATTGGAAATATTATATAGAGTATCAAAATGTGTGTGTTTATAGATATTGCTAGTTTTCATCGTGATTGTGATGTAAGGTCAGTGCTGTCTCATTTTAACATATGGATCTGAAATGAAATAGTTTAACACCATTTCTAAATCGAATATTACGATTTCTGACACTGTATAGTTCGATTATGTCAATTAATTAAAGAAATAATAATTAATCTAAAGGAAAAACAACAATAACTAATAATCAATTAAAATTTTAACATAATAGCAATTGAAAAATCATCATAAATAAATATTTATACCAACATAGATGTGTGTATGTAGGGGGGAAAAAATTAGTTTGTGTATTGGTAGTGAGTGCCTTCAATCAAAAATTCAAATTTCTTGCACTTTTGATGGACAAAAAAAAACAACAACAACAACATCATTATTAATAGTGTTTCCATCATTTGAGTTTACATCCCAAATAGCACTTCTTTTTTTGAAGAAATTGTTTTAATTTTTTTTTTGGGAGAAAATGTTTTACAATGAAATGATGTGCAATTAAAACCACTATTAAATGACAACAATTTCATACATGATATAAAAAATGTCAAATGGTGAATGGTGTTTTCTCTGTTCAACTCTTTTCATAGCGGAAAAATATGTTTGTATGTGAGAGAATCAATCAAAATCCTAGTTTTTTATGCTGATTTTCCTCTCTTCTATTCTAAAGTATAATAAAAATATAATCACAATTAAAAAAAACATTTAATTGAAGTTTCATTTTTTGGTTAAAAAAATACTTAGTTTCAATTTTTTTCAAAAAGCCTCGATTATTATAAAAAAAAGAGTTTTTTTTTGTGATGTGAAATGTGATCTGGTAACCCATAGAAAAGGATAACGAATCAGGACAAAATCCAATCATACCAACTGGGATAAATTAGAAAGAGGCAACCGCATATCCCCCCCCCCCCTTTCTCCAAAATATCTGAATTAAATTCACAGAGCCTATAAATGTCCTTTTTCCAAAATTGCAGCAACATAATTCCATCCCTTTCAGTGGTTTCTTGAGTGAAAATCCCAAAACATAAGTAGTGCATTCGTTTTTATTTATCGTGTAATGTGAAAAAAAACAAAAAAAAAATACCCCATAAAATAGTGGGAAACAACAAAAGTCATGATTTTGTTTTCAAAGTGTGTGCGTGCGTGCACTATATTTGCATACATATTCGTCGAAGGCCTGTAATTTTTTTTTAAACAAAATTTTAATAAAAAAACTAAAAAATCGAAACAATTTCGCAAACCTATTTACTAATTTAAAATTTATTTAAAATGATGGTTTTTCAAAAATTGGGCATTCTTTAAATTTGTGTTTGTTTTTAGCAATAAAACTAAAACACCGACTAAATTATACACAAAATAATTGCCAAAAGTGAAAAGTTAACGCCAAGTATTTGATTTAACACAACGTACGAGAAAATGTCACACGAAAGTTCGGGTAATAATTGTTTATTTATTCGTTTGTTATTAAATGATGGGGGGAAGGTGGGCAAAGAAGGGTAGTTATTGAATATGAAACAAATTTTAGTAAAAAAAAAAATCTCCCCCCAAAAACTAAAAAAAAAAATTAATTTCTAAATGCTGGCAACACAAAAAATATCAGCTGTAATTAACCCAAAAAATTCCTCTGCACATATCTCGAGAACCGTTAGAGATACGTAAAAACAGTTCCCGAGAAACAATTTGTAACCGTGGTTATCAAAAAAAAACTTCAATTTAAGTTACATTTTGCTCACATTTTACATGGTTTCCGAATAAACCGGCCAAAAACGGTTATTTTGAAACCAGCTTCTAAATAGGGGTTTCTGAAACGTTTCTGAAAGGTTACAGAAACCAAATGTGAAACTTTTGAGTTTTGTTACCATGGTTTCAAATACGTTTCTTAACCGGAATGTAACCTCAAATTGTTACTTGGGTTAAAGCAAAAACAAAATGTAGAAAATTTTACATCCTTTGAATATTAATTTTTTCGCAAAAGCGCATTGTTTTCGAGAAATTTTCAAAAAACTATTTTTTTTTTCCAAAAGAATTGTATGGGAGATACCCGTTATAGGTGACTTTTCTAAAAGTTGATAAAAAGGCCACGATTTTCGGAGAACTTGTTTACAAAAAATTTCAAGCCGCTAAGTCAACCCATTCTCGAGGTATTTAAGATACGTGAAACGGACAGACTGACGGGCTAA
Source organism: Chrysopilus asiliformis (assembly GCA_964034945.1). NCBI lineage: Eukaryota > Metazoa > Arthropoda > Insecta > Diptera > Rhagionidae > Chrysopilus > Chrysopilus asiliformis. The sequence goes on from OZ035964.1 coordinate 2,816,947, forward strand.
AACACTGATAAACAGAAAGACATTTTTGTAATATGACTCCAATCGACTCGGCAGTGCTTAGGAAATGTTTTTTCCGCAAAATTAAGAGGCCAAAAATTTTCATAAATACTATACGTTTTTATACTTCGTATAAGAAAGTTTAAAAAAAAATATTGTTTTCGTCCTGATTATGAAGGGAAATGATTTTGATGGGAAATCTTTGATAAATTATTGATACATCTGTTATAAAATTTAACAGTGAACTCGAAATTAACCGCATACCTTGTAGGTAACATGATAACACCTGTTTTTGACACAATCACTCAACACAGCATGGGTGAAATTTTTGGGCAATGGTTTTGTTTAGAGTGCTTGTATGTATGGTAAGGTTTTCGCTATAACGGTGTTCCCTGTGATGGCTATCGACTGTCATGTAAATAATGGTTGCGGAATGTTTGGGGGGGGGGGGTGGGTGGGTGAAGGGTGAATCAACTTATCAATTTAAGGTGCATAATGGGATAGCAAATACAATTTAATAATAGTGAAAATGGAGTAGAAAATTTCCAATTATAATCTAGAGTACCTAAATATCTTTCACACTCTCTCTTTCTCTCTCTTACTCTGTGTGTATGTGTCAGTTGCCATTTTTTAAATGTTGATATACGTAACATGCATGCGTGAACTTTGGACAATTTTTAACATTAAGAGCAATAGTAACTCGCCATAAATTTGAGACAGAGAAAATCGAAAAGAAAAGTTTTAAAAAAGGAAAATTTGTGAATAGACAAAATGTCCCATCGAATCATAAAAACTAGAAGAAAATTCAAACAGGGTGGACTTTAAGTGTGAATTAATTTCAATTTCGGATTTTTTTTTTTGCTATTATTATTTCTTTTCGTTTTTTTGTTGAAAGTTTCTGTTTGTAAGAAATCCAAATAAACCCTATTGAGGTCGGCCAACAAAGGGCAAAGGAGCCATGTGAAAATTTCAATTTTTTCCCCCTTTTTTGTGCTACTTTCCATTCCAATTGGAAGAAAATTGGTTTTCTCGAGGACTTTTCATTGGGAAATCTTTTTATGTTTTCTAAAAGTGTTCTATAGTTGGGTGTCATTCGTTAGATAGGACTGAGTTTGATTCTTAATTTTGCTTAAATGTGAACAAATTTAAAGTTTTTTCAAAAAAAAAAAAAAAAAATATCATGTGACAAAAGGGCAATTCGTGACGGTGGAATTGTGGTAGGCCGGGAGGGGAGAGGGAGGGTGAAAAGCAAATAAAAAATCCCATTCAATATCTAATAAAATTACTGAGAAAAACACAGGATTTCGTCGTTTTTTTTTTGTGTGAAAATCCTAAATAGAGTAGGTCTTTTATACTCAATTTAATTGTTCTGGGCATCGGTATGTGTTTATCCGCCGGTCATAATCATACAGCCCACTAGCCTCCCCCTCCCTATACCACCAGCCCCTGGCCCAGAACTTCAAGTTCCATAGCCCAGGACTGTTTCCAGGCCATCAGACATTGCAGATTTCAAATCGATTTGGGAATTTCGTTTCAAAATTCAGTTCCATATGCGAATTTTATTGAAGAAAAATTAATTGCCGGTGAATGTTTAACGGCAAATGACAAATATTTGTACACCGGGGGAGGAGGGGCTGGAGTAGGCCAAACGGCGAGCAATACAAAAGGGAGTCCTTGTTTCAGAATTTCGGTTTTGTTAATTTTTTTTTCTTCGCGGAAAATTTTTCTCAATTTTACCACTTGATTGTGACAAAAAGGTGGTATCCAATGCGCACAGCCGTGACATGTACACTTGGTATGGCGAATAGTTGGGTGGGAGGGGGTATGTGTATGTAATATAAGAAAGATAGGGAGAAGAGGGAAAAGATGAGAACCAGACACTCACCGATGTCCAGAAAACCGATTCACTCGATGACTATTCGATGGATTCTTCACTACGAAATTTGAATTTTGTTTTTTTCGCATTTTTTGGAAAATCCAAATCCAAATGACACCAAAATTCGGAGTTTTTCATCAATTTTCCTAATAAGTTTTACATTCCAAGTTCGTTAAAAATCGATTTCTACAATAACCTCGTTCACGATGGGCTTGTTGTCTCTTTCTAACATATTTCGTTTCATCTAAAGGTCATTCTCCACGATTCATTTCTATCAGCTGTGTACAGCCGTTTCATCACTTTTTTTATGTCATTCGCGAAAAACAATCGAAATATCCGAAATATATAATACTGGTTTCAAATAAAATTTACTGTTAGAAAAAAACATTTTTTTAACAAAAAAAAACCCATCTGTAGGTCGATAGAAAAAAAAACGGTTTTATTTTTTTGGTGAATTTTTATTCTATTCGTTCTTTTTTTAGTTTTTTTTTTCGACTGACAACATTCCAATACTGGGAAAACTTTCCAACGATGAAAATTCCTACATGAAAGTCGATTTGATTTGAAGTTTTTTTTTTTGTTTTCCACATCTCTGTTATAGTTTTAAAAACAATTATGAAATATGTCTAATAGGACACATAAAAATTATTTAATTCAAATGGATAACGAGAAATAGTGTTACTAGTTTGGTTATGGAGGCGGAAGGTGGTGAATTTGGCTCTGGCAAAGGTAAATCTAAAGCGAATTTCCCCGTAATTTCATGTTAATTATTTAAGAAACTTTTACTATTATCAGACTTTATATTTTTTATTTTTTTTATTATTAGATAAACACAAAATCAATAACTCACAATCAATTCTAATTAATTTATGCAAATGTAAGGCAAGTTGCCTTTTTATACAAGATTTCCCACATTTTAACTCACATTTGTAAAGTTTTTCTGAAAAAATTTCCTTTTCTGGTTTAAAAAAAAAATCTAATACATTTTTTTCCACTTCGTTTTTAGGCCAGCAAGGCCAGCAAACCGAACAGGAATTAGCGACTAAAATGCTTCAGATCCAATCGAAGCGATTTTATCTTGATGTCAAACAGAATCGAAGAGGACGATTTATAAAAGTCGCTGAGGTATGAATAACTTTTAATATTATAAGAAAAAACTACAATTGCCAGGGGGTCAATCGTCAAATCTTACTAATATACAAAAAAAGTTTAAAATAAATTTTTTTAAAGAGCTTTTATTTAACACGTTCGTGACATTTGCTTTTTCAACTTTTTTTACATTTGGACATTTGGACCACGGGTGGTACACGACAAAAAAGTTACAAAAACTACTTATTAGATACCTATTATAGTTATTTTACTTACCTTTTACTTCGCACTGATATAATTCTTGATAATTTAGAAATAAAAATTTACGTCCACAAAAAAACTACCGCACTATTTACTCGCGCGGTTTTGAAAAACTGTACATGTACCACCAGTGGTACACGATGTCACGAACGTGTTAAAAAAATGCGCTAAAAAAGAAAAAAAAATTATTTGGGCGCTGTGCATCAGAAACAAAAGAGAGATAATAATTTATTTTATTTTTTATGCTTTTATCTCGCTTTTATACCTGATACACAGCGCTTACAGACCCTTACAGACAATTTAATCTCAGAATCGGATTCAACTACTCCAAAAACTTCAAATTTTTTTTTCCGGAAAATTTGAGGAAAATTATAATCACATTATCGTTACAAGGACAAAGTAGCAAATATATTGTATTGTCATCGGACTTATATAAGTGTACAAAATTTCAAGTGAATCGGATGAGTGGAAGTGGGTGAAAATTAGATTACAAGACTTGACCTCTACAGAAAATCAGACAAGCAGACAGACAGACGAACAGACCGACCAATAAATAGACAGACCAACAAACAGACAAACAGATACGAAGACAAGCTAACTAAATGCTTTTAAAAATGAGTTGGTGTCTGTCTGTTCCTCTTTCAAGTGAAAACGGCTGAACCCATTGAGCTGAAATTCGGCATTGAAATTCGCTGTAGGCCTGGTTCCAACAAACGCATATTGAAAAGTAGCTCGAGTGGTGCGGGGAGTAAGGCGCGGGGGTGGAATGATGTATTTTTGTTAATTTTTCAAAACAATTTTCCGAAGAGAAAAAAAACTTTAAAGAAAACACAAACCGCCGTACTCTAGGCTATCTAATTTCTACTCACGCTTTTAGCCGGACAAAGCCGGGTCCAAATTCTGGTACTCTATATGAGGACCGACAAAATTTTTCTTTGAAAAAAAAATACCATTTGTGTGGGAGAGGGGGGATGAAGGGGTGGTTGGATTGGATTTTGATGTATGGACCGATTAAGGAAAATCGTATGGAATTTTCACAAAAAGGATACCGAATTCGACTCTCCTTTTCCTTTTTAAATCGAATCCTTAAAAAAAAATCCTTAAAGGATTAGGCGGGCCATCAGTGGAAGGAGCAGGAGACAAGGTAAGGGAAGGAAAGCAGGTTTAAGAAATTATTTACTTTCGGTGTTTTCTTTTTTATCGATTCCATGTCACAATCAATGGAAAAACCAAAATTGAATAATCGATTTTATGTATTTTTACTGGTATAAATGGCGAAACTAATTGGAATTTTATATTTTCCGACCATTTTCCAACACTTTGTAATAATTTATTTTTTTGAATTTCATTTTCAAAATTTTTGAAATTAAAAAAAAAAAATCTCAAGAAAATTTCAAGTCTGGAGAATAAAAATGTTTTAAAAAAAAGTTCTACTTTTTGGGGAAAACCAAAAAACACACATCCTTAAGGATCCTTTTATCAGTCGAAACCCGTTTTCCTTGAGTCGATAGGACAAAAATTACGCGAGAGACAAACGGTTTTCCAAAGGTTGTATCCTTTAAAATTGTATCCTTTTATCTCGGAAACGGCTGAAAGGATCTTCATGAAAATTGAAATTTTATAGTTTTCGGGGACGAGGAATCGATATCCGGTGTCATTTTTGTGGAAAAAAGGATTTTCAAGGACCTCGCCCTTGTACCGCCCACACCGTGCCACCCCCCTCAAAAAGGACATCGGATATCGACTCTCCGTCCTCAATTACCTGTAAGTTCTGAATTTCAGACCGATCGGAGGACTTGAATTTTTCGTCCTTAAAAAAAGTACAGGGGTCCCCCTTGCGATTTTTTCAACTTTTTGAAACGTCTCCGATTTAGCTGAAAATTGGCATAGGGGGTTTTTTTGGGCCTCTGATTAAGAATCTGTTGTCCGTTTTTCGATATCACCAATGGTTATGGCAGGGGGTGGAGGTATCTCTTGAAAAACGAAATTTTCACTCACTATTTACTAGAAACGCAACTGTACAAAATTTCAAGTCTCTAGCTCACTCCATTCGATAGTTATGGTGTTTACGGACGGACAGACAGACGAACAGACGGACAGACTCACAGACAGACAGACCGACGGATATTCGGAAATCATAATGGTGTAATTTCTGTGTCCGAGAATTGGTTCGATGCGTTACAAACGGTATACTAAATGCAATAAAAAAGGAGTTTGAGTGGCCAAACGTAAGGGTTAAAATCGGTTAATGAGTTTCCACGCTAACAGCCAATAAAACAAGTCCAGTTGAAATTTTTCTTTTATTTTTTCCCCACCATTATTACATGATTTTACTAACGGTTTTAGTGTAGGGAACGCCTCTGCCACTAAATGAGACACCCTTATAATAGCAGACACGTAACATATACGAAAAAATGCCAATAGGATAATCTATCTAACATCTTATAGTTATTTTTAATTGAAATGTTTATAGCTTAGAAATTATTAAGAAAAAATTTGTTTAGATCGGTGCAGATGGAAGACGAAGTCAAATTTATTTAGCACTTTCAACTGCAGCTGAATTTAGGGATCATCTATCAACATTCAGTGATTATTATGCATCACTAGGTAAATATTTGATGTACAAAATTTTATTAAAAAGTCAAAATACTTTAAAAAAAATTTTTTTATCTTAATTTGTTTTTGTGTTTATAGGACCACCGAATCCTGAAAATGTTCCCGAAGATGGTAAATTAAAATCAGAAATGATGATTAAGGATAATCGGCGTTATTATTTGGACTTAAAAGAAAATGCTAGAGGCCGTTTTCTAAGGGTATGTCAATTATTTTTGATTTATCAATATTCAAAAAGACAATTGCAAAAAAAAAATGCCCTTACATTTCCGAAACCTCTAAGTTTATGTGGTAGTTTTTCAAAACGTTTATACAAAGATCTTTGCATAAAAGTTTTGAGGACGCGTTTTTAAGTCAGTAAGTCAGTCAGATTAATATTTATGTATATGTACAGGGTGCGCCATCTGTTCCTCCGGTATGAGAATGTTGAATAACTTTTTAAAGAAACAATAGATTGCAAAAAATGGTGTTTTTTTATTTAGTTCAATCCTTTACAATTTATGTGGACTACTTTTTGAAAACAACATCGATCAAATGACCACCTTTATTGGCCACCGCAAACTGTGCTCTTTTCGGGCATTTTCCATCACTTCTTCGAGCATCTCCGTCGGTATGGCAGCTATTTCGGCACGAATATTGGTCTTGAGCTCGTCAATGGTCTTCGGGTTGCTGGCGTAAACTTTACTCTTCAAATAACCCCACAAAAAGAAGTCTGGGGGGGTTAAATCAGGGGATCTTGGTGGCCAGTCAATATCGCCTCTTTTCGATATCACACGTCTAGGGAATTTTTGTTGCAAAAACCGTATTGTTTGGTCCGCTGTGTGGCATGGCGCCCCGTCTTGCTGAAACCAGAAGTCAGTCAGACCTTTTTCACGCATTTTCGGACACACAAAATGTGCCAACATCCACCGATATCGATTACCATTAACTGTTTCACCTTCATTGAAGAAAAATGGCCCAATGATGGTTTTTGCGCACACGCCGGCCCAAACAGTCACTTTTCGATCATGCAATGGTATTTCATGAATCTCGTGAGGATTTTCTGTCGCCCAAATGCGGCAATTTTGTTTATTAACACCGCCAGAGAGAGTGAAATGTGCCTCGTCGGTCATTAAAACTTGCATCCAAAATGAACGACTATTTTCAATGTACATCGTCACTATTTCGGCGCGTTCTTTCGGTGTGAAGCGGTTCATGGTTAAAATTGTACTGGTTTGACGTTTCCAAAACGTGTCTAGGAAAGCAAATCGGTTGACAAATGGCGAAGTTATTGAATGTTTACATACCGGAGGAACAGATGGCGCACCCTGTACATATAAGCAAGACTGCTTTGCGGTCTGCGACCTCTAGAATTACAAGAGATAGCAGGTGAGGGGTTAACAGATAGATGAGGGGGCAGATATTAGTCGGCGAAAAGTTTTATGACCGTTTAATCCTTCCAATGTTGATAACCGACACGAAATTCCTTCAGAATTGCAAAATATAGCAGATGAGGGGTTTATAGGGCAGGTATATCAAAGTGTTCCATCCGCTTCTCTTTTATTTACGGTTTTTCGCAATTTCTTGTAATAAAAGTTTATACCACCATCGATATACTTGTACAGAAAATCAGTTAATTACAGTCTATTCTATTTTAATTAATGGCAGGTATCTCAAACAATAACGCGGGGTGGTCCTAGATCGCAAATTGCGATTCCCGCACAGGGAATGATTGAATTTAGAGACGCTCTGACCGATTTACTCGAAGAATTCGGAACTAGCGATGGAGGGTAAGCAATGAAAAAATAAAAATACTTGTGAGAATTGTTAAACGTCTAACAAAAATGTAATTTATTCATAAAGCTTTAAAGGTGAATTACCGGAAGAACGTCACATGAAAGTTGATAATAAAAATTTCTACTTCGATATTGGACAAAATAATCGAGGCATTTACATGCGAATCAGTGAGGTAAGTAATTTTTTTTTGTTTATTTTCAGCGGGGTAGCAATATTTTGCGTTTTGAAATTATTATTTTCCGAAATAACTTTTCTGGGGATATATTTTGGCGTTTATAGTTTTGTAATCGGTTGGAAAACAAAAAAATTACAACCGTTTGACATTTTTGCGAACGAAAAAAAAATTTGGAAACTCGGAGCGGGGGGGAGGGGGGGCTCCCCATATGGCCGAGCGAAAAAACTTTTTTTTTGTTTTTGTTTCTGGCAGCATTTGATCCCATAAAGCTAGAAAAAAAATATGAAAAACCCAACGAGCCGCACCGATAAAGTAAAGTTTAGATCGGGCCTTGGTTGTGTGCTCCCCCCTAGGGCCACGGTCAAGAAATCAGCCAGCTTGCAGGCAGTGAAGAAAATTGATTAAACCACATCGAAATGTGATCATCGTCTTGGGCAGTACAAGCAGACCAAATTACGTAAATGTACCAAATTCCGACCACTTTTGAAGCAATTCGACCACTTTTGAAGCATAAGACAAACTACAATTGCCAGGGGGTCAATCGTCAAATACTCTATATGAAGACAGACAAAATTTTTATTTAAAAAAAAGTCCATTCGTGCGGGAGAGGGGAGGAGAGAGTAAAATCACATGGAATTTTAAGTATACCGAATTGGGCTCTCTTTTTCCTTTTTAAATCGAATCCTTACAGGATTAGACGGGACATCAGCAGAAGGAGCACCAGGAGTAGGACACGAGCCTAGGGGAGGGGGAGGTTGAAGAAATGATTTACTTCCGATGTCATTTTTTTACCGATTCCATTTCACAATCAATGGAAAAACCAAAATTGAATCATCGATTTTATGTATTTTTACTGGTAGAAATGGCGAAACTAATTGGAATTTTGTATTTTCCGACCATTTTCCAACACTTTGTAATAATTTATTTTTTTGAATTTCATTTTCAAAATTTTTGAAATTTAAAAAAAAAATCTCAAGAAAATTTCAAGTCTGGAGAATAAAAATGTTTTAAAAAAAAGTTCTACTTTTTGGGGAAAACCAAAAAACACACATCCTTAAGGATCCTTTTATCAGTCGAAAACCGTTTTCCTTGAGTCGTCGATAGGGCAAAAATTACCGGAGAAACGAACGGTTTTCCAAAGGTTGTAGCCTTTAAAATTGTATCCTTTTATCTCGGAAACGGCTGAAAGGATCTTCATGAAAATCGAAATTTTATAGTTTCCGGGGACGAGGAATCGATATCCGGTATCCTTTTTGGGGACAAAAGGATTTTTCAAGGACCTCGTCCTTGTACCGCCCACACCGTGCCACCCCCCTCAAAAAGGACATCGGATATCGACTCTCCGTCCCATATAACGTATAAATTCTGAATTTCAGCCCGATCGGAGGACTTGAATTTTTCGTCCTTAAAAAAAGTACAGGGGTCCCCCTTGCGATTTTTTCAACTTTTTGAAACGTCTCCGATTTAGCTGAAAATTGGCATAGGGGGGTTTTTCAGGCATCTGATTAAGAATCTGTTGTCCGTTTTTCGATATCACCAATGGTTATGGCAGGGGGTGGAGGTGTCTCACGAAAAACGGAATTTTCACTCGCTATTTACTAGAAACGCAACTGCACAAAATTTCAAGTTTTTACCTCACTCCTTTCGATAGGTTTGTTGTTCAGGGACGGACAGACAGATAGACAAACTGGCGGCCAGACGGACAGGCAAACGGACAGATATACAGATGGACGGACACGCGGAAATTAAAATCTTTTACCATCCCAAACACCCTCGTGTATTTGATTTTTGGAGAGCAGATTTCGCTGTGTTTGGACGGGGACTTAAAGGACGAACTAAAGATACGAAAATATTCTATATTTTTGCCCTGTACCGTAAATTGATATCTTTTACCGTTATCCGAGGTACTTCAGATTGTGTATCATAAAAGATTTTACATAAACGAAAATTTTATTCGTCGGGTTTTCGTGTAAATTGTACAGAAACGTAGATTTTGTATATGAAAATCAGGTGCTGTTCACATTAGATTTTTATTTATATATATACATATATATAAAAAAGTGCAGAAGCGGGGTTGGCGATTGGTACATTTACGTTAGTTGCTATAACAGCCGAAAATTCGCCTATTTGTTATTGTATTAAGGACACACTGAAAAAAGATTTTCTTTTTCTTTTTTTTTTTGCAGGTAAAAAGTAATTTCCGTACAGCAATTACAGTACCGGAAAAATGCTGGACACGTTTCCGGGATATATTGACCGATTATTGCGAAAAAATGAAAAAATCGTCCGATTCGTCTATCACTGCCGAAAATAATATACAAACACCCTCTAACAATTTAAAATAAATTTAAAACTAATATTAATATTAAATTAATAAAAAAAAATTAAATATAATAATAATTATATATAATATAATTTAAAAAAAAAAATAATTAAATTAAACAAAATTGAAACTAAATAAATACCAAAACAGCAACAACTACAACCCAGTGAACAGAGCAAAACATAAAAAACTAAACCACAACAACAATAACAACAAAATAATGAATAAATAAAAAAAAACTAGTAGAAAAATAAAAAAAATATTTTCTCTTTTCTAAAAAAAAAAATATCAATTTTTTTTTGTTATATTAAAAATATATTAATTTTATTATGAAAATTTCTCTGACTTTATATTTATATACAAAAGAAATATTTTTTTATAATTACAAGCGAAAAATGAATGATTATTATCTTATTATTAATTATTAAATTTATTTTTATTAAACAAATAGAGTATATATTAAAGATAATACAAAAAAATTGTTTATAAATAAAGAAAAAGATTTATGGGAAAAAGAGATGAAAAAAAAACGTTATTAAATTGTAAAAAAGATGAATTTTATTAGACAACACAACAAAAAAAATAAAAAGAAATTAACAAATGAATAAATAAAGTGAAAAAAATATATATTATCTAGAAATATTACTGTATGTAAAATTATTTAATTGAATTGAATCGAATGACAACAAAAAAAACAACAAGAACAACAAAATTATTATCAAAGCTACACACATTCATAGACACATACACATCCAACAAATAAACAAACAAAATCCCGATACAAACGAGAGAAACAAAAACAAATACTAAGGAAAAAAAATTATTAATAATAATAAAAATTAATTGAGAAATGAATTTTCTTTTTCAAAAAAAGGAACAATTTTTTTTTTGATAATATAAAAAAAATAAAAATAATTAGGCATAAAAATTGTATATGATAGTACAATATGCTTAAGAAGAAGAAAAAAAAACAAGAAGAAGAAAACATACGTTTAACGAGTAATAGTGAAAGTAAATTCAAAACAAAATTGAAGCATAAAAACAATTATTTAAAAACAAAATAACAACAACAAACTCTAGAAATATCCTAATAAGGAAAGATAAACAAAATCGCAACACATCTCCTTTTTGTATATTTTTTTTTTAAAATTATAGAGCAGACTGGGACTTGTTGAATCACTTTTTGGAAATCCTTAACCCTAGACCCGTGTACTGGGCACTGAGTGCCCAGAACGATTTTTTGGGGTTATATTTTCCCATTGTATTTCTTACTTGTTTAACGAATAAACCACATTTTTATGATTTTTAAACAAACAAGCCATACATTTTCTATTAGAATTACATCTGAGTGCCCAAGTACACAATATATGGAAGTTTAATAGTACTTGGGTCTAGGGTTAAATCACCGATAAAAATGAGTAAAAAAATCTTTTTTTATATTATGGCGTTTTCGACCAGCAGATTCGGAGCAAGCTCTGTGGCAAAATGGAGCAAAGGAGTCTCGAGAAGATCTTCAGCAGATTTCAAGTACATTTCGAGCTGGTTTCGAGCAGATTTCGAGCAGATTTCAAGAAGATTTTCGAGCTGCTCCTCTATTTGGAAGTCGAGAATTTCCCAAAATAAAAACAGAACATAAAACAAATTAAAATTAATTTTAGGATTTTTCTCTTAACACATTAGTGCCCATCATTACAAAAATTGTCTTTTTTTGTGAGTTTGTCATTTATTTATTTTGCTTGCGGTAGCTTTGAGTACCGTTATGTGATATCCAAAAGTTTCTCTTGTTCATTAGGTAACGCCTAGCAAGAAAATGATATTTATAAAAGATTTTCTGGGTGCTAATGGGTTAATTTGACACTCCCTGCCCTAAGACATTTATGACCAAATCAAATTCTTCTTCACTAGATGACGAGGAATCCAAGAAATCTAATACAAAATAATTTTTCATTCTGGATTCGATACGAATTTTGTTAGCCTTAACCTCAAAAGAGCAATTCAAATCTGACTATGTTCGGGAAAATTGCTCGAAAACTCCTGTTATATAGTGGAGGGATGCCCTTGGATTTTTATGTATGGAATGGTTATGTTAAATCATATTCTAAGCACATTCCGTGTTTATAAATATTTCGATACGACTCACCGTTTCCGAGAAACATGCAAACAACTACTGTTTCGTTTGTATGGGGAGGACGAGGGGTCAAGAAATAGTCCGATTTTGCCCGGACCGTTAGGTATCGAGATCTAGTGCTGATTCAACATACCCCGTGATTCAACAAGCCCCAGTCTCCCCTAATACTTACTTATATTGTTGATCATTTATTATTACTATTATTATTATTTAAGAGTTTTATTCAATGTTACAAACGTGGCTTAGTTGGAGAGACGAAATACTGTTTATCGTTTTTATAAGTTTTTTTGCGGAACGTTCAAATAATAACAAGAAAAAACAATACAAAAAAATTATCCCCCCACAACACTGAAAATTATTCACGATGTAAGGCAATCGCATATTTTCATTTTTGCGTATGCCATTTTGGATCCGCCATTTTGAATTTCCAAAATCTGATAACGGATTCATCACCAACGACCCCAGAGACGCTCCTTTCTCCTAGGTATATAAACTTTTATGTGATTCGGGCTTTCTGAAAAATGCGTACCGCAAAAAGGGGAAAGGGGGATATGCGGAAGCGTGATGAAGGCGGTACTACTAAACTCTATACAAACAAATCGCCAAAAACCGTAACGAAGGAAAGGCGGCGGGTGGTTCGGAATTGCAAAAAACTTGCCTTTTTTTGGACGGCCCGTTATGGATTCGTATTCACCATTAGCTAAATTAACTATCTGATATTTTCAAAAATTATTTCGATTACAATTTCACTATTGTCCAGTGTGAGTTTTATAATTCGGTAAGAATTTGATTCTTTTTCGCTTAGTTTTCCGGCAATTAATAGAAAACGTTTCCCTGCAAGTTTTTCGAACCTTGTCTGTCGCCTCCTATTTTGACCAACTCTGACATTTTTCTGATTTTCGATGCCTAGTCATATGAATGTAAGCGCGCACCACGTTGGCAAGCATGTAAACTGGTGCTAAAGTGGCCATTTTGATTTTTAAAAACGCTTTCAAAACGAATATGGGAGCTGGCAATGAATTGCATTTCGACATAATTATTTACGACTTTCGTATTGCTATTTAAATTTAACTTGGCTGGAACATTAGTTTAAAGGAGGTTTCTCAAATTGCCACTTCCGCACTATTCTACATGCTTGCCAGAGCGGTGCGCGCCTGCACTAATGTGTGGTAATCCGAAATTACTGTTATTGGGTATCATTTTGTTTTTTTTTCTGTTTCTTTTTCTCTGCGGTTTTTTTTTGTGACGCATTAAATTGTACTCCTCTCGAACCCTCACCCTCACCCCGCTCCATCCGAAAAAAATTATTTCCATCTCCTGTGCAAACTACTCACAAGTACTCTTTGACTAAAGAGTACTTGGTGGTATTTTTTAACTCGTTTGCACAGCAGTCGGGAAATGGTAACCGATTCTCGCAAGTTCACCAAATACGAAGAAAATTTTTAAAAGTGTGTGTTTTTATTATTTTTAGTCATTTTCAAAATTATTAAACAAATTGATAAAACAAAAAATACATAGTCTATATTTATTCTTGTATAAAAAACACTAATAATTGAGAAAAAGGAAAAAAAATCTATTACTAAAAATATTTAAAAAAAATGGTCCCTTTACAAATTTAAATTTTGAAAAAATTTAAAATACACAAAAATGAAAACAAAATTGTGATGCAGCGCTTAGCGTTCCAATCAGCATTATTCTTAACAAAAAAAAATATATATATATATAAAAATGAAAAAAAAAAGATATATATACATATATATATTATTTAATAAAATTAAAAAAAATTATATATATATATATATATAGAGAGAGAAGAAAATAAATTAATGATTAAATAAAAAATCTATGAAACAAAAAAAGTGATGTGTAACGCAAAGCGTTAAAAAATAAATACATAATAAATAAATATAATTTAATAAATTAATGTATTTATGTATATATATAATATGAATTAAGCATTATATATACATAATTATAAAAAATGAAAAAAATAAAAAATCAAATCAAAACAAAAGGAATAAAATTAAAGCAAAAAAGAAAATAGCTATATGTGTGTGCAATGTGTAAGCACACGTGTATAACAAATACATTTAAATAAATAACAAAAAAAAATATCCGTCTAGATCAGGCTTGGGCACTCCTCTGCTCGTCTAGCCAAAGCTGACTATATCCCAATTGACCAATGTTGGAATTTTTGTACCGTGTCCAAATGTACAACGCAATTTTCCTTTATAAAGTTTAAGAATATTTGTGGGAACATTTGGAGTTATGTACCATATGGTACAAAAAAGGACCATTTTCACAGGGAAAAATCTTGCATTTCCAGTCAAAACTCCATAACTTGTACCAAAAATCGTACCTCCGGTACTTGGTACAAGATGATTGGAAATCCAATTGGTTTTCCAACCAATTTGGTCAATTGGGATAAAACTAGAGTGTGGCCACCGTGAAACCCGTGTCAGTTTGTCTGCCTTTCAGTCTGTCAATCTATCTGTTTGTCTGTCTGTCAGTTTGTCTGTCTGTCAATCTGCGTACAAGATTTCTCAAACACTGCTCGCATTAGAGCCAAGAAATTTCAATCGAATATTTGGTGCTGGAACGGGTCCGCCCTATCAACTTTTGATGGAAATCCGTTAACGGGAAGTGACAAAAATGGGGGTTTTTCTAAAAATCGAAATTAAACTGCGCGTTTCTGAGAAGTTGTATGTGTGACAAAAGTTGAAGACAGTAAAATTTCCTACACTTCTGTGTTTCACTAAAACTCAACATCTCAAGTGGATATCGGGATATACCGTTATTTCAAAAAGAATCAGTTTTTTGCGATAATTCAAGCAATTAACGGGCTTTCGATGTTTCAATCCGTAAGAAGAGAATAATATTTTGCTCAATTTTGTCTTTCACTGTTATCCCCCATATTTTACCGTTATTAAAAAATTTCCATTATAAGCAAAAAAATTAGATTTTCGCGAAATCTTTGAAAATTAACGACTTTTAAGAGAAAAAATCGCTAAGGGAAGAATTGAAGACGTTAAAATTCTCCACATTTGCCTTTACCTTTCACCGTTAATCAATATTTTTACCGTTATCGAGGTATTTCATATTTTTTTTTTAAAACTCATATTTTTATATAAACTAAAATGTTATTCTTCGGGGTTTAGTGTAACTTGTGCAGAAACGTAGATTTTGTATAAGAAAGTCATGCGATGTTCACATCAAGAGAAATTTGCGTAACGTACTTTATGGACAGCCCGTTGTGAATTCGTATTGACATTTTGAAAAATTATTTCGGTTACAAGTTCTCTGTTGTCCAGTGTGATTTTTTTCAAACAATTCGCAAAAATATTCTTTTTTAATAGATAATTTTTTCTAGTGTTTGAAAATATTTGAAAAATCCGGGACGAATAGCTTGGTTTCCGATACGCCAATACAATACATGCCTGAATTCGGGATTATCCCGGTCATTCCATGACGTATGGTCACCCTATCCATACAAGTCAATCGGTTTTCCGAGCATCTGCCAAAATGGCCTTTATTTAGATGTACGGAACGTGGTAAATCGCTTGTTGGAGGAGATTGACTTATGATTACAGAATATAAGATCCCTTTGCATCCGTATGTATACACGTGTGCCTTCATGAACATTCACTATAAAAAAAAATTTTTTTTATTACCTTAACACACCTATAGATCAAAATATATGCATTCATATTATAATTATTTTTTCTTTTTTTTTCTAATTGAGTTTAATTACATGGGTATTTTTAGCAAAAAGACAAAAAACGTCTTAAGTCGATTTTCAGGCGAAGCCAAAGTAATCTGTCTGGAAGTGCAAATACAGGTCACTTTGGCTTCGCCTGAAAGTCGGCTTATGGTGTTTTTGGCTTTTTGCCACAGATACAACAATCTATGAAAAAATTAAAATAAAAATCTGGAAGAATAAAAGAAACAAAAAATAGCAAAATGGTGGATTTTAAAACAGAAACTAAAGTAAAAAGAAAAAAACAAATAATAAATAAAGAAAAAAATAAATGATGAAAAAATTTTAATTGTTATTTGAAATAAAAACAGTAAAAATTTAAAAAAAACAAGATGAAAATGAAGATACTATGTAAGAGTTTTTAAGTAGTCTATTATTATTATAAAGAATAAAATGAATAAATTATACAGACAACAAAAAAAACAACCGAACAAAATCAAAAAAAAAAAAAAATTACGTCATTCAAGCAAACATTCAATAGAAAAAATACTTCAAACCCAAAAATCGAATAGATAAATTCTTTTAAAAAAAAATATATGAATATATTTAATATAAAAACTAAGACAGTGTACACGATATAAGGCAATAAAAATAGACAAGGAACAGCTAGAAATTTAATAAAATTTAAAACTGGAAAAAGAACGAAAAGAAAAATAACTTATAGCCATTTGGAATAATGGGCTGGCATACAAGAAACATTGACTGCATAAATTTATAGTGATTTTTACTTATATCCTCTTTCTTAATGGTTTTTTTTACTAATACAATTATTATTTTCATTATTTTTCAATTTTTCGAAGCATAATAGAAATAAATAGTATCAAAATTTGCATGAGATCGTGCTAGAATTTCCGATACGAAGAAATTGGCGAAAGTTTACGTGAAAATGGCGGGAATTTTGAAATTCTCCGCTACGTTATTGTACGAAAAGGCGAACAATTTTTTTTAAATATATATTTTTACACTCAGAAAGATAGAAAATTTTGATCCAAGTAATTTCTTTGACAAGTCAACTTAGACCTATAGCAGGCAAACGGAGTTATTACAATGTGTGAAATACTTGTCTCCGGTAAAATGGGCTTGTAAGCTTCTGTATGAAGTGCTGTGTGAACCCCTAAGCACACGCGGTCTTCTAAAACTAACCTAACCTCTCGCAGATCAACCCGTCCAACTCCTTAGGGTAAACCCTGCTGCAAGTTTGATTTTTGAATTTCTCCCGCCACAGGTTGATTGATTTTCACTCTTGCGCGGTCTTCTCAACCTAACCTAATCTAACCTATCACAGATCAATTAGTACTTTACCCTGCTGCAGGTTAATTTTTTAAATTTCGCCCGCCACCGGAAAAATGGTGACACATTTTTACTTTTACCTAACGCAGGTGAATGCGCGTCTAGCATAGGCTAAATTTACCTCCAGAAAGCCAATTACACCGTACGCCGACTTTTACTCCATTTTTCTGAGTGTAGCTAGATGCTGTGACATAAATTGTTTGAACCACTTTGAAATCTCATAAAATTCATAAAATTTCTAAGAGCTTGTACAAAACAGCTCTAATTCTAGTACGTTTTCATTTAACAAAATTTCTAGCTTGCTAATTCTACTTCTTATGTTAATTTTTTGACATTTCACCGCGTGTTTAATGACGCGTACGAAACGGCTCTAATTCTGGTACGTTTTCATTAAGCAACATTTCTAGTTTGCTAATTTTTCTTCTTCTAGTGCTAATTTTTTGACATTTCGCCGCGTGTTTAAAGCTAGAACCTGAATCGTACGTCGATGCGTCCGTCATGCGTACGTCCGGTAGACAGTTTTATGCGGTGACAGTTGGGTACGGCAACGAATCACTTCTTCTTCACTTTTTTTTTGCACTTCTTCTATTAGTTTATCGTCGAAACAATTACTTTCAATTTGTTCCATACTTAAATTGCTTAAATCGTAACTAAACTTTTTTGCGAAATGACATTTCCGTGCGTTGCCGCATGTAAAAGTAGAAAGTCGGACAAACGCATTATTACGGGAGTACTCATAGCAGGCCGTTGATTTTACTTTGACCGCATCGAACTGTCAACGTGACGGACGCATGGCGGACGCACGGATGTATGTTTCTGGTTCTACCTTAACCCTTTCGGTATTTTGATGCCATATGGCATCATGCTAAAACATTTGAATTGTCTTATTATTTATTTATTTTCAACACTCTATTTTCATTCAGTGTACCATTAAGTGCATTTTTGACCCAATTTTGATTTTTTGAGTAAAAAGCTGGACCACAGTGGACGTATTTGAAAAAAATAAAAATTTTTAATTTTTTTTTGTTTTAAATGAATACTAATAGCTTAAACATCATTAATTTGTATACAGAGTATTTGTAAAACCCATAGAAAAAAACATGTACCGAAAGGGTTAAAAGTGTATACGAAACAGACCTAATTCTGGTATGTTTTCATTTATTTATCACAGTAAAAGTGTAAATTTTCCAATAAAAACTGGAATTAGAACGGGAATTAACATGGAAGTGGAATCGTTTCGCATATGCGCCTGGAATTAGATCGTTTCGCATAAAATAATATCGGACTTAGTATGGAATCAGGACCGTTTCGCATACGCGGTAAAATAATGTCGAAAAACTTGAAAATGAGCGCGAAATACTGGGGGCTCTATCGCCGAACACGCGATTTTTTTCGAATGTTTTTTTCTTAGATGGTATTTTACTGTCTCGGGCACATTCAAAAAGTCGAAAAAAAAATACCTAAAAACACTCCCGGCCCCCCTAATTAGAGGACAGCGTTTAAAAAAAGGGGACTGTGGATGGCAGCAACCAGAAAAATGTGGAGCACTTCAAAACTTAAAAGTTGTTTTTTTTTTCGATTTTCAAAATCGTTTAAAATTCTGTTTCAAGCAAGAATCAAAACCTAACATATTCTACTGTTAAAAATATTTAAGTTCACTTTTAATCTCATACGTAAGTTTTAAAAAAAACCGCTTGAAAAAACATTGTAACAAAAAAAAAATAAAATAAAAAAAAAAAACAAGGAAAAGAATTCGTCCCCATAAAATCATTTTATCAATTTTAAATGCAAAACAGAACACACACACATACAGCTATAATATAAATTAAACACACAGAAAACAAATATTTAAAGAAAAATTAATAGTAATTTAAAAAAAAAACGTTAGCAGTAAATGATAGGCAACTAATTTTAGGCAATATATTTTTCGTTTTTGTTTTTATTTTTTAATAATAGTGTTCGATAAATTAGTTTAATTGAATTTGACAATTCTATCATTTTAATTGTTTTTATTTGATTATTATAGTAATTGTAATATTTTTTTTTTGTTTTTAAATTATGTATGTAGCCAATCAATTCCATTTATAATTTATACAATTTTATTATTAAAAAAAAGATGAAATGAATATTATTAACTTGAAATGTTTGTTAAAAAAAATAATTAATTCTAATTCAATTATTATTAAATATATGAAAGAGATGAAACAAGAAAACCAATATTTTTTGTTTTATTTATATTTTTTCTATTTTTTATTGAAATGAGATTTATTTCAAGTGTAGTCACGCAGCCATTTTGAAATTGAGATAACCAATATGTTAAAAAAAATAAATAAAAATAAAAAAAAACTAGCTTTTGCTGTGAAAGATCGTTTGTGAAACATTTCTCCCCCACCCCGAAAACATATTTTATTACCAATGGCGATAAATAATGTTGTGTCAATTAGATGGAAAAATCAATCTTGGAAATCAAATTTAAATTTTCATCACCCCGATTCTGATAGTCGTGTCGGTTTCGAGAAGAGTCGCTTTACGTCATGTTAATGCTTTTCTACCAACAAAAACATGTAAAACGACTCTTGTCGAAAACGACTCTTGTCGAAAACGACACGTCTATCAGAATCGGGGTGAATATCATTAAATAATGTCACTTGCTGTGTAATTTCTCAATTTAAAATTAAGTGTTTAAGTGTCAAATATTTACTATAATAATAGCTGTGCTCTCTTAAAAGTCAAAAAAAAAAAAAAAACAAATCGGCCTTAAAATCAGTTGGCGTTTAAAGAAATTAAAAAAAAAGACCAATGAACTGCAATTAATTTTGTCGTACTGTCTGGGCGTAAAACGTTCAATTCTGACTTATAGAATGGTGCAGTTTTCATGAAAAACTTCGACCTCTTAACATTCTAACTGCCACGACAGTTTTAAGCCTTTTTCGAATATTTAGTTGTCAGTCAAAAAGGCACTAAGAGAAAAATAAAATGGAAACAAAATTATACCTAAATGTTATTTTATCACCATAAAATGTGTGCAACTACAAAAAATCGGTGCGGTTGCAGCGAACACTTTAATAATTTTCATTGTGGCCGTTGTGTACAGGTAGGTGTCAGGTCTTTTTGACTGACGTGGCAGTTAGAGTGTTAAAGCCAGGATCGGGACGCATGGTTACCTTCATAGTCCGATCGTAGATTAATTTTTGGCCGAAGCCGAGCCTTTTTCCTAACCTCCGGCCGAAGCCTGGGCTTTTTTTAAGAACGAAAAATGAAGGTCCTTCGATCGGGCTGAAATTCAGAACTTAGTGGTTATCGGGTACTGCGAGTCGATATCCGGTGTCCTTTTTTTAGGGGGCGGTACGGTTTGGACGATACAAGGACAAAGTCCTTTGAAAAATTCTTTTGTTTCCAAAAAGAAGACCGGATATCGATTCCTTATCCCCGAAAACCACAACATTTCAAATTTCATAAAAATCCTTTTGGCCGTTTCCGAGATAAAAGGATACAATTTTTAGGAATATAAGATCACGAAAACCGTTTGTTTCTCACGTAATTTTTGGCCTATTGACTCACGGTTAACGGTTTTTGATAGATTTTTCTCATTTTTTCTCGAAACTTGAAATTTTCTTGAGATTTTAAATGTTGTCCTGAGATTAATTTTGTCAGTTCTACCCCAGCATAAATACATGAAATCATTTATTTATTTCCATTGATTGTGAAATGGAATCGATAAAAAAAAGAAGCACCGGAAGTAAATCATTCCTAACAACCCCCCCCCCCCAAACGGTTTTAAAAAAAACTCCCCCCCCCCCCCCCCCCCCCCCTAGCACATCTCTTCCTGTTTATGCTGATGTCGCGCCTAATCCTGTATGGATTCCATTTAAAAAGAAAAGAAGAGCCTTCTTTTTGTGAACATTCAATATGATTTTACGTAACCATACATTAAAATTCAATCGGACCACTCCTTCCTCCCTCTCTCCGCACAAGTGGATTTTTTAAAATCGAAATTTTGTCTGTCCTCATTTCGAGTATTTTACGATCCCTGGCAATTGTATTTCTTCTTATGTTTTTATCGGGAATTTAGATTTTTTCCATGACTACAAGGGCGACTTCTTGGACAACATAATTAGGATTTTTGATTTTTTGGTTGTGGTTTTAGTTCCGAAAATTTCAAAATTTGTTTCTGGTTTCTAAAATTTTGTAAAATTTGGTTCTGGTTTTGGTTTCTGAAATTTCAAAAATTCGTTTCTGGTTTTGATTGACTGAATTTTTAACGGTTTAGTAGTTTTGGTTCTTATACAAGGCTTGGAAATGTTTGGAATGTTATTCACACAAGGCTTGGAGAGCATTGGGAATGTTTTTTGGTACTAGATTAATACAAAAAAAAATTGCTAGATAATACATCTAATCGAAAATAGAAAATAATAAAAAAAATTCAATTCTAGAAATTCAAACCGAGCCACTAAAAAAATCTGGTTTTTGGAGCGGTACGGCCATATTTTTTTAAAAAACTGTCTTCGTTTTGGTTCGGTTTGGCCATCCGTTATTAAGAATGGTTCGGTTTATGGTTTAGTTTTGGTTCACTAAAATTTCAACGGCTCAGTGGTGTTTGGTTCGGTTCAAAAACCTGGTTTGCAACTTATTGTTGAGAATTGGCTTTAGCTTTACATTTGATTAAAAAAAAGCACATTACAAAAATTGATTACATTTTCCCAAAAGGAGTATTTTTGTTTTGTATTTATTATTTTTCAAAGAAATTGATTTTTTCATCAAAGTTTTCAAAAAAAAAAAAAAAGATAAAAACAAGTAGTGCATACTTTTCCTGTAATCACACTATCCTGGCAACTCGTTACACTGTGTATCTGTTAAAAAAAATTGAATCTCTCTGTTTATGAAGAAAATAGAAACATGAAATAAAATACTGAATATGATTATAAATGAAATAAATAGAATATAAACGAAATAAAAATATATTTGAAAACAAAAAAAAAAGGATATAGGTAAATGTTATTTATATAAAAAATGTTTCTATATATATAATAATTATAATTCTAAATTATAAAAAAAAGAAAATGATAATTTTTATTTATACAAATTGTTTTACTTCGAGTGAACAAGCGAAAATTCGTAAAAAAAAATTAAATGAAAATTAAATAAATGAAAAATAGCGCTAGTTAAAAAAAGGGATTAAATACCTAAAAAGAAAATATGAAAAGAAAACAATAGTAAACTAAACCAGTGACATTTGTTTTTCCTCTCTAATTCTAATTGTAAAAAATAGGCAGAAATAAAAAGTCGATGAAATCATAAAAAAATGAAAACAAAAAATGTGTATTATTAATTTATTTTCCTTTAAAATCGGTTTCCCGCTTTTATTTCTCTCCACTCCCTCAGCCCCACCCCCAGACTCACAAACTACAAGACTGACAAGCAAACAGACTGCAAGACTGACAAGCAAACAGACTGCAAGACTGACAAGCAAACAGACTGCAAGACTGCGAGACTGCAAGACTGCAAAACTGCAAGACTGCAAGAATGCAGGACCGCAAGACTGCAAGACTGACAGACTGCAAGACTGCAAGACTGCAAGACTGACAGACTGCAAGACTGCAGGACTGCAAGACTGCAAGACTGCAAGACTGACAGATTGCAAGACTACAACACTGCAAGGCTGCAAAACTGCAAGACTGCAGGACTGCAAAACTGCAAAACTGTAAGACTGGAAGACTGCAAGACTGCAAGATTGCAACACTGCAAAACTGGAAAACTGCAAGACTGCAAGACTGCAAGACTGCGAGACTGCAAGACTGCAAGACAGCAAAACTGCAAAACTGCAAGACTGCAAGACAGCAAGACTGCAAGACTGCAGGACTGCAAGACTGACAGACTTTTTTAAAAATGGCTCCAATCGCCTCGGGAATGTTTGGGAAATATTTTTAGGCAAAATTTTAAGCCGTTGAAATTTTTTACCATTACAAATATTTTATTATAATTCGTATAAGCAATTAATTGATTTCCACACCATTCTATAAAAACTTTTCTAAATTAAAATAAACTTTTCTTCGTTTTTTAGTAAATATAGGTACTTTATTAAAAAATCGCAACATTTTATTTGTGTAAAAATGCGTCAAATGTGAATACGGCAATAAATTCCATACGGAAAACCGCAAAATAGCTTAATGAAATGCGGGGATCGAATTTGAAAGCCCAGAAATTAGTGTCACTTATTTTATGGACAATCCCCCTTAATATTATAAATAATTGTTTTTAATACTAGCTCCATATCAAATATAAAAATATTTTTTTTTATATAAAGCAGTTTGAAATTGTTGTTATCCATTGAGACTTTTATGGCCCAATGTAAGACATTGCGGTTGCTCCTTGAACGGTCCTTTGTCTTCTAAAACAGCATGCGGGGCACACTGCCACGGATCCTTGGTTTCCCTTTGCCAGTCACCAAGTCGCTCCTCCAACTTGTGCCGAATGCCTCGCAACGATTCCTTATCGGCGACATTCCTTTGTTCCAGGGGATCCATCTTCAAATCGAACATTTCCCACTCGGGTCGCTCGTAAAACGTTTGTAGAGTCCGGATCCAAGGAATCGGTTGATTTTCCATTGTCAAGTTGAGAACTTCCTTTTCATGGTGAAAAACAATGAGTTTTTTTTTTTTTTGGTTAAACAAATATTATCGGAAGACAAACTCCAAAAACGAAAATGGAAAGGATTTATTCGAAACATTGCCAAGATCTGGATAAAAGGTAGCATAGGAAATCGCAAGGATACAAAGATGATTTTATAAGGAAGGGTCTTACAATGATCGCAAAAAACTTTAAAAAAATATATTATTATTTGCCACTAGAGTCCGGCCGATTAATCGGCTTCGGCCAAACATCGGCTTCGGCCAAAATTAGGCCGGTCGAAGCTGGAAGTCATCTGTCAAATGTGAACGCAATGAAAACGGAACAACAACAAAAAATATCTGATATGAACAGCACCTGACTTTCTTATACAAAATCTTCTTGCGTAATTTACATAATTGCGTAATTGCGTAATTGCGTAATTTCGTAATTGCGTAATTGCGTAATTGCGTAATTGCGTAATTGCGTAATTGCGTAATTGCGTAATTGCGTAATTGCGTAATTGCGTAATTGCGTAATTGCGTAATTGCGTAATTGCGTAATTGCGTAATTTACACTAAAACCCGATGAAACAAATTTTAGTTTATATAAAAAACATGAATTTTTATTTTAAAAATATGAAATATCACGATAACGGTAAAAGATATCGATTAACGGTGAAAATCAAGCAATTTTAACATCTCGAATTTTTTATTTTAACAAATTTTCGAAAAAAAACCCGTTAGTTTTGCAAGCAATTAGCAAAAATCTAATTTTTCACTTTTTAATAAAAAATATCTCGATAACAGTAACAGATAGCGGAAAGCGATGAAAGGCGAAATTATGGAAAATTTTGTTCTATTTCAGAACTACCGAGGAACCGTTAGTCTCAAAAAACAAATTTTTCTCGAAATAACGGTATATCTCGATACCGGTTTGAGATATCGAATTCTAGTGAAAGAAAAAAATGCAGGAAATTTTATTATCTTTAACTTTTGTCATACAAAGGACTTCTGAAAAAAGCGTAGTTTCCACGTAAATCCAGAAAAATGAATGGCTTCGGCCAAAAACTGACAATCGGGCCGGACTCTACTTGCCACAGTGACATACCTGAAATGTTGGTGACGTGTACAGATCCTGATCAATTGGAAAATACAATTGATAATTGATGTTATGTATCAGTTTATAGCGTTTTGTTCGAATCATTCGCATTGGATATGTCATGGTGACCTCATGGAAATTTTGACTTCCGAAAATCGCTTCGTCGGGATCCGGTTTTGGCTCTAAATTGAGTAAAACATAACCTCACAAAATTAATAACGTAAATATATCACCGTCCCGCTCCTAATTCCGACCAATGACCCCCTTTTTTAAAAAAAAATATTGGTAAAATTTCGCGACTTAAAGACAATTTTTTTTTTAGAAATCAAAGCAACTTTAATTTTGCGTGGCACTGTTATATACAGTCGAACCTGGATAAGTTGAACAACGTGAATAAAGTTAGCACTATAATTTTTGAATTTAGACAAAATCTGAAATATCTCGATAACGGTAAAATATATATTGATTAACGGTGAAAGACAAAAATGCACAGAATTTTAATATCTTTAATTCTATTCTCTAAATATTTTTTCAAAAAATCGTTAGTTTGCAAATAATTCGAAAAACTATTTTTTTAACTCTTAATGATAATATTTCGATAACGGTAAAAGATAGCGGATACTGGTAAAATACGAAATTATTCACTTCAATTCATTTCATAGATTGAACTACCACAAATACATTATTTTTCGAGATAACCGCTGAAAACTGTTTTTTTTTCAAAAACGGTATATATCACTAACGGCTGCATGTCTCACAGTAATAATGAAAGGCAAAAATGTAGGGATTTTCACCAAAAGTTGATAGGATCGTCTCATTACAGGACCAAACACGCATCTGAAATTTAATGGCTCTAGCTCTATTAGTTTTTGAGAATACTACGTAAGAAATCGTTTCAGCCATTTTTTTTTTGGAAAATATCCCTATCTAATGCTAACTTGACGGTCGAGTTTGCCAGCGAAAGTTCATTCCGAACGGAATTACGTACAAGGCGGTTCGGAACTAGCTCCAACTTAAAATTTTCGTCGAAATTACGTACAGCTTAAGTTCTCAGGAGGTTATCAAATTTTCTAAAAAAAAAACAACTAATAACTAATTAATATTTCAGGTGTTAACAAATGAATTGTGAAAAAATAGACGAACAAAAATATAATAAAATATTTAGCCTGTAGATCTCTAATGTTTTCTTCTTGTTTTTGTTTAAGAATTGGTCGGAATTTGGTATTTACGTTTTCTTTTTGCAATTTTTCAATTTTTACCATTTTTCAATAGAGGCAGTAGACTTTTGCCCGTTATTATTGGTGAATTTGTATGATTTGTACATGTTTGTATGTGAAACGCATCCAAGATGGTGGGATAGACGTCTAGTAGCGATGACATGGCATAAGTAACGGAATTCCGTCGGACATCATCATCTGGTGAATAAATGATCATCGGTTCCCGTATCCCATAATCATAGAAATTCGTTCTGCCACCCGGATATGGTGGTCCATTGTCTGATGTGTAAATCACTAGCGTGTCTCTATCGAATCCGTGATTGTGAAGCTCCTTAAGAACCAATCCGACACCCTGATCCAAACGCGATATTGTCATATACTGTGCGGCTAATTCTTTTCGAACGGTTTCGGTATCCTGTAGTTGATCCGGTGTTGGTAGATTCCGCCAATCGTAATAGATTGGCTTCCAATCGGGTATGGTACCCATACCGATCTCACCAGATCCGAATCGTTCGCAAAACTCTCCATATTCGGGTGTAATATGGCCACACCGGTGCGGATCATGGAAGGCGACCATCAGAAAGAATCGCCTCCCCTGTACCTGGTCTAAAAACTCGCCAACATAATTCTTTATGTTGGTTATATTCCGTCCGATTTGATTTATCGAATGTTTCTCCTCGGTTTCCTCGAAATCGAATTTGAAATTTGTATCCGGTCCGATATGCTTCTTGCCGATCAGTCCCGTGTAGATGTTGTGCTCCTTGCCCAACGACAGGACATTTGGTATGGATTTAATCCGATCGAAGACATTAAAATGGTGGACATCGTTATGAAGGCCGTACATACCGTTTTGATGGCTCGCTAGACCCGTTAAGAGTTGTGCTCGGCTCGGTGAACAGCTACTCACCGATGTGTATGCGTTGTTAAAGATGAGACTTTGTTTCGCCAATTTATCCAAATTTGGCGTCTGACAAAAGCGATTCAAATAAGCACCCATTTCGAACGCTGCATCGTCCGCTAAAGATATAATATTTTTAGGTTATTGTTTGTTCGGTACGGCGTTTCTTTTTATTTATTTTTTACGTTAGTGTCACGTACAATTACTAGGTAACGTATTTCTAATTTGTAAGTCCGCGTATTTGTCTTTTTCATAAGCCACTATAGGATTTCATGCAATGAACCGTCTAAAAACCGTTAATTCTCAAGATAAACGCTCCAAAAATTTGAGAAAAATATTTCCCGGATTGAAAAGGTCTCGGATATATTTTTCCAACTAAAAACAAGCCTCTAAAAATTCGAGAAAAATATTTCCCGGATTGAAAAGGTCTCGGAAATATTTTTCCAACTAAAAACAAGCCTCTAAAAATTCGAGAAAAATATTTCCCGGATAGAAAACGTCTCGGAAATATTTTTCCTACTCAGAACAAGCTTTTAAAAATTCGAGAAAAATATTTCCCGGGTGAAAAAGGTCTCGGCAATATTTTTCCTACTCAGAACAAGCATCTAAAAATTCGAAAAAAAATATTTCCCGGATAGAAAACGTGTCAGAAATAATTTTCCTACTAGGAACAAGCCTTTAAAAATTCGAGAAAAATATTTCCCGGATAGAAAACGTCTCGAAAATATTTTTCCAACTCAGAACAAGCCTCTAAAAATTCGAGAAAAATATTTCCCGGATAGAAAAGGTATCGAAAATATTTTTCCTACTCAGAACAAGCCTCTGAAAATTCGAGAAAAATATTTCCCGGATAGAAAAGGTCTCGGAAATATTTTTCCTACTCAGAATAAGCTTATAAAAATTCGAGTAAAATATTTCCCGGATAGAAAACGTCTCGGAAATATTTTTCCTACTCAGAACAAGCTTCTAAAAATTCGAGAAAAATATTTCCCGGATAGAAGAGGTCTCGGAAATATTTTTCC
Organism: Chrysopilus asiliformis; assembly: GCA_964034945.1. Lineage (NCBI taxonomy): Eukaryota > Metazoa > Arthropoda > Insecta > Diptera > Rhagionidae > Chrysopilus > Chrysopilus asiliformis. The sequence continues at coordinate 2,845,076 of OZ035964.1, forward strand.
TACTCAGAACAAGCCTCTAAAAATTCGAGAAAAATATTTCCCGGATAGAAAACGTCTCGGAAAAATTTTTCCTACTCAGAACAAGCTTCTAAAAATTCGAGAAAAATATTTCCCGGGTGAAAAAGGTCTCGGCAATATTTTTCCTACTCAGAACAAGCCTCTAGAAATTCGAGAAAAATATTTCCCGGGAGAAAAAGGTCTCGGAAATATTTTTCCTACTCAGAACAAGCGAGTAAAATTTCGAGAAAAATATTTCCCTGATAGAAAAGGTCTCGGAAATATTTTTCCTACTCAGAACAAGCCTCTGAAAATTCGAGAAAAATATTTCCCGGATAGAAAAGGTCTCGAAAATATTTTTCCTACTCAGAACAAGCTTCTAAAAATTCGAGAAAAATATTTCCCGGGTGAAAAAGGTCTCGGAAATATTTTTCCTACTCAGAACAAGCCTCTAAAAATTCGAGAAAAATATTTCCCGGATAGAAAACGTCTCGGAAATATTTTTCCTACTCAGAACAAGCTTCTAAAAATTCGAGAAAAATATTTCCCGGGTGAAAAACGTCTCGGAAATATTTTTCCTACTAAGAACAAGCCTCTAAAAATTCGAGAAAAATATTTCCCGGTTGCAAAAGGTCTCGGAAATATTTTTCCTACTCAGAACAAGCGAGTAAAAATTCGAGTAAAATATTTCCCGGATAGAAAACGTCTCGGAAATATTTTTCTTACTCAGAACAAGCTTCTAAAAATTCGAGAAAAATATTTCCCGGATAGAAAAGGTCTCGGAAATACTTTTCCTGCTAGGAACAAGCCTTTAAAAATTCGAGAAAAATATTTCCCGGATAGAAAAGGTCACGGAAATATTTTTCCTACTCAGAACAAGCTTCTAAAAATTCGAGAAAAATATTTCCCGGGTGAAAAAGGTCTCGGAAATATTTTTCCTACTAAGAACGAGCTTCTAAAAATTCGAGAAAAATATTTCCCGGATAGAACAAGCCTTTAAAAATTCGAGAAAAATATTTCCCGGATAGAGAAGGTCTCGGAAATACTTTTCCTATTCAGAACAAGCTTCTAAAAATTCGAGAAAAATATTTCCCGGGTGAAAAATGTCTTGGAAATATTTTTCCCACTAGGGACAATCGTCTAAAAATTCGAGAAAAATATTTCCCGGGTGGAAAAGGTGTTGGAAATATTTTTCCTACTAGGAACAAGCCTTTAAAAATGCGAGAAAAATATTTCCCGGATAGAAAAGGTCTCGGAGATACTTTTCCTTCTCAGAACAAGCTTCTAAAAATTCAAGAAAAATATTTCGCGGGTGAAAACGGTCTCAGAAATACTTTTCCTACTCAGAACAAGCCTCTAAAAATTCGAGAAAAATATTTCCCGGATAGAAAAGGTCTTGAAAATATTTTTCCCACTAGAGACAATCGTCTAAAAATTCGAGAAAAATATTTCCCGGGTGGAAAAGGTCTAGGAAATATTTTTCCTACTAGGAACAAGCCTTTAAAAATTCGAGAAAAATATTTCCCGGATAGAAAACGTCTCTGAAATATTTTTCTTACTCAGAACAAGCCTCTAAAAATTCGAGAAAAATATATCCCGAACAGAAAATGTCTCGGAAATAATTTTCCTACTCAAAACAAGCTTCTAAAAATTCGGGAAAAATATATCCCGAACAGAAAATGTCTCGGAAATATTTTTCCTACTCAGAACAAGCTTCTAAAAATTCGAGAAAAATATTTCCCGGATCGAAAAGGTCTCGAAAATATTTTTCCTACTCAGAACAAGCGAGTAAAAATTCGAGAAAAATATTTCCCGGATAGAAAACGCCTCGGAAATATTTTTCCTACTCAGAACAAGCCTCTAAAAATTCGAGAAAAATATTTCCCGGGTGAAAAAGGTCTCGGAAATATTTTTCCTACTCAGAACAAGCCTCTAAAAATTCGAGAAAAATATTTCCCGGGTGAAAAAGGTCTCGGAAATATTTTTCCTACTCAGAAGAAGCTTCTAAAAATTCGAGAAAAATATATCCTGAACAGAAAATGTCTCGGAAATATTTTTCCTACTCAGAACAAGCCTCGAAAAATTCGAGAAAAATATTTCCCGGATAGAAAACGTCTCGGAAATATTTTTCCTACTCAGAGCAAGCCTCTAAAAATTCACGAAAAATTTTTCCCGGATAGAAAAGGTCTCGGAAATATTTTTCCTACTCAAAACAAGCCTCTAAAAATTCGAGAAAAATATATCCCGAACAGAAAATGTCTCGGAAATATTTTTCCTACTCAGAACAAGCCTCGAAAAATTCGAGAAAAATATTTCCCGGATCGAAAAGGTCTCGAAAATATTTTTCTTACTCAGAACAAGCTTCTAAAAATTCGAGAAAAATATTTCCCGGGTGAAAAAGGTCTCGGAAATATTTTTCCTACTCAGAACAAGCCTCTAAAAATTCGAGAAAAATATGTCCCGAACAGAAAATGTCTCGGAAATATTTTTCCTACTCAAAACAAGCTTCTAAAAATTCGAGAAAAATATATCCCGAACAGAAAATTTCTCGAAAATATTTTTCCTACTCAGAACAAGCGAGTAAAAATTCGAGAAAAATATTTCCCGTATAGAAAACGTCTCGGAAATATTTTTCCTACTCAGAACAAGCCATTAAAAATTCGAGAAAAATATTTCCCGGGTGAAAAAGGTCTCGGAAATATTTTTCCTACTCAGAACAAACGAGTAAAAATTCGAGAAAAATATTTCCCGGGTGAAAAAGGTCTCGCAAATATTTTTCCTACTCAGAAGAAGCTTCTAAAAATTCGAGAAAAATATATCCCGAACAGAAAATGTCTCGGAAATATTTTTCCTACTCAGAACAAGCCTCTAAAAATTCGAGAAAAATATTTCCCGGATGAAAAGGTCTCGAAAATATTTTTCCTACTCAGAACAAGCCTCTAAAATTTTGAAAAAAATGATAATTTTTCAACTGGAACTTTCCTTTTAAAAAAACTGAGGCTAATTATATGTTTACGATAGTTCAATAACTAGTAATTATAGAGATAGCAGGACAACGAATTTCATATTTTTCATCGACGCGGTTGCAAGAAATGAATTTTTGAAGTTAGGTTAGGAAAATGTGAAATAATTTCGAATTTCCTTTCAAATGAAAAACCACTGGAATGACCTAAGAAAAATCCAACATATTGGAAACCTAGACGTCTGCCTCTGTCAACATTCGCAACGCAAGCACCAATTTCACTTGCTCCAGAGCGCTAAATATGTGGCAATGCCATTGGAGAAATTATATTATATTATATTATTTGATTGAATTTTTTCTTTGCCTTTTTTTAATGGAAATACTGCATGCAAGTTCCCATCTTTAGCAAATTTCCGTAAAATCCGGCCTTAACTAACAATTGCGCCAATGATGGTTAGTTATTCGATTTCGAAATTCTTTTTCGATAAAATTTCATTGGTAAGTTTTAGATTACCCAACAACTGAGTCAATTATATTGCGAGCCAGAGTCAGAAACCTTCGGTTGGACATCCCTGGCTTAGAAAATGCGATATTCGTGGAAATAATACTTAATCCAACTTACCGACCAACAGCAAGACGTTCTTTACTTCATCGCTCCATGCTGTTGATAGCGAAAAGATAAAGAAAACCAACGGAAAAGAACTTATTTCTCTGAATTTGACCATTTCTACTAATTCCCTATAGATACTTTATAATAATTAAATATTTATTGAAATAAGATCTCTAACCGAAAAAACGATCAATTTCTGGATTGACAGCTGTCAGATTGAGGGCTTTGAACTCGCTTTTCCGTCAGAGGTGCGTTCTTTAAAGTTAAGGTTGGGTTTTGTCAAACTTCAAACAGCTGATAGCCAAAGTAAACCTTACTGCGGTATTTCCGAACGCGATTTCGTTAACTTTGACATTTGCCAATGGAAACATTTGAATTGGAGGATATTTCCAAAAACCGTTTTCGTGATTAAACACCTCCCTTCCATTTGTTTTCAACTTAAATGTGTATAATACGTATTCAGCGCACACAAAAGTCTAATATCTAAATAAAAAAGTATCCATTCTGATAGCGCAGTTAACGTTCTGAAATTTCCCAAGTGAAATTGACTTTCCTGAACTCAGCTCCCGATCAGAGTTGAAAAGGTCGACTTTGACAGCGCGACTGCGGCATTCCAGAACCTTCGTAAAGTTTACCTTGCGTTAACCGTGTGCATTACAGAACGACGTTAGGTTAACCGCGGTTAATAAAACTGGATCAGGGATGGGAAATTTCTACGTGAAAAGTGGAGTAGATTTTTTGAAAAACCTGTAGTTGAATTGCACTACTAAAATTTCGAAAATGCGTTGAAAATTATGGTTAACACGTTCGCGGACAGTAAATTTTTTATTGAGCTGCCGAAAATGAAAGATGATTTATCAAAATTTACACATCCTGATCATTTTATCTATCAAAAACTGTTTTCCGTGGGTCGATTGGTCAAAAATTACCAGAAAAACAAACGGTTTTCCAAATGTTGTATCTTTAAAAATTGAATCCTTTTATCTCGGAAACGGCTAAAAGGATTTTCTTGAAATTCGGAATCTTACAGTTTTCGAGGACGAGGAACCGATATCCGGTGTCCTTTTTGGGCAAAACAGGATTTTCAAGGATCTCGTCCTTATCCCTCCCAAACCATACCACGCACCTCAAAAATGACACCGGATATCGACTCTTCGTCCCCGAGGACCTCTAAGTTGTGAATTTCAGTTCGATTGAAGGACTTAAATTTTTCGTCCTTAAAAAAAAGTTTAATTTTTTCAATTTTTTCAATTTTTCGGCACGTCTCCGATTTCGCTGAAAATTGGCATAGTGGGGTTTTTGGGCCTCTAATTAAGTATCCGTTTTCCATTTTCCGATATCACTAATGGTTTGGGCGATGCATGGGTGGAGGTGTCTCACGAAAAATGGGCTCTAGCTCAATCCTTTCGAAAGATATGGTCTTCACGGCTCAGGAGTGCCCGGGAAATGTTTTAAGAGGTCGAAATTTTTCATTATTAAGAGGTCGAAATTTTTCATGATCACCAATATTTTGTTATACTCAGTATAAGAGAGAAATAAATATAGTTAAAAAAAAGTGACATTTAAAAAAACTTACAAAATGGCGGCGGTATTTGTTGACGAGGTCTTCTTACTGCATGAAGATCTTCCAACGATGTACAACCGCCTTTTTTTAGTCACTAACACTTTATATTATACCTGAAATATTATAATTAATTAAATCACACGCGACGCGCACTAAAAATGCCCTACTATCACAATTATTATTATTATTATTTAATTTTCTTATATTTTCACTGATTATTATTAAATTTTACTAAGAATTTCACAAAAAAACACTAAACGTACGCAAGATTTGAAACACACTAATCTGTAATAAAAAGAAAACATTTCTGTTAGTCACTGTAGATATTAACAAAATTTGGGAAATGATGTTAATAAATTATTTTTAGAAATGACAGGTAAACTGTATTTAAAAAATAGTATATTATAAAGTACTCACCCTTTTGATAGCAGGAACAATACACGAGCTTCCATCTCTGTTGTTCTTCCAGGTTGATTCCAGAGTCGCTGAATTACGAGAATAATTCTAATATAAAGGAGGGCAAATCGATAGAGGATCTGAAAAAAAAATTAAAAAAATATATATTTTAGACTATGATCAATAAAGCGCATAAATTTAAAAAAAACAACAAAAAATCGGAATTTTTTTCAAAAAAAAAATATATATTTATATATATACATATATGAGAGATACCCGTTATAGATACAGTGACTTTTCCAAAAGTTAATAGAAAACTACGATACGTAAAACGGACAGATCGACAGACGGATGCACGGACATCCTCATAATTTTGCCCGAAACGGATTTGATACTGATTAGAAATGTTCTACCTGCCCACGTTCTCCATCATGAATACAATACTTTCTTTAAACGATTATACCAATGAATTAGAAAGTCTAATTAAATTTATAATAAACAGAAATAGAGTGAAAGAAATATAAGGGCAACAATTAAGGGAGATAATAATATCAACATGGCACCTTTTCCCACTTTAAACATAATACTAACCGTTAAAGATAGAAAAATCACTAACCTTTTATCGAGTGCGTTGTTGATTGATGATGGTGGTGTGGATTGGGCACTTAGCGAAATCGCTTAAGAATGTGTCAAAATCTTGAAATCACATCGACGTTCTTTTTTAGCTTGCTCGGATGCACAAAGTTTTCATATATCTTGTTATGCAGCTGTAAAAAATTGAGAGAAAAAATTAAAATTCAAAACTAACCAAAAACTATTGCTAAATAATTGAAAAATGATAGAAAAAATTTTAATAATAAAGAAAATTTAAAAAAAAAGCTGTTTACCGATGAATCGCCGGGATTTAAATGTAGAAAACTGCGGGAAAGCATCTGATACTTAAAAGAAAAATATGCTGATTAAATTTCTAGATGTGGAATCAGGAAATAATTTAATAGAATTAAGTGGATTTTAAAAAATCTAAATAAAAACTAAATTTTCACTTACCCTTAGAATATTTCCCAGACGACAAGAATGAAAATCATTAGATTTATGGCACAATATGACTTGCAGCTGGTTCTGATATGTAAATGCTACTAAATCTGTAAAAGAAATTAGTATTAGACACTAAAGTACTCAAAAAATTATCCAAAGGGGAAATTTAAAGATAATTTTCAAAAAAATGCTCACCATATCTAAAAACACCGGCGAGAAAATGAAAAAGTTTTCCATTAGGAGACAAAACGCAACTAAAAAGCGGAACAAAGTGTGGAAATTAAAAAAAAAATATCAATCATAAAATAATGCACTTATTGTCGGGGTTAAAATAATTTAAATATTTTAAGGATATTTTAAAAATTGAGAAGGAACTTCTCACTTACCTTTGAAAGATTTCCTGCCCGTAAAACGTAGAAATATTTTTAAAATAGTTGAAGAAAATCACGATCATGGAAACCTATTAATGAACTGCAAAGAAACAGAAAAAAACACAAAAATTAGCTTTAAATTCTATTGAAAACATCACTGAAAATGCCTTATTAAAACTTTGATTAAAAAAAACGATTTTAATTCTAGATTTTTGATGAAAATAAACCCGGATGAATGAAATATTAGTTTATATAAAAATATGAATTTTCATTTGACCAAAATCTGAAATATCTCGATAACGGTAAAAGCTGTCACCGTGTAAAGAAAGGCAGAACTGTGGAGAATTTTAATATCTTAAATTTATTCTTAACTTTTTTTTCGAAAAACGTTAGTTTGCAAGCAATTTCGTATTTTTTTAAATTTTGATGAAAATATCTCAAAAACGGTAACAATAAAATAGCTAGCAATAAAAGACAATATTGTGGCAAATATTATTCTCTTATATATATTAAATTTTATATTATTCTCTTCTAATTTTACCATCTTCAACTTTTGTCATACATAAAACTACTGAAAAACGATTGGTTTCGGAGTAAACAGCAAAAAACCCAAATTACGATTTTTAAAAAGCTGCCATTTTGGTTACTTCCGGTTAACGAATTTTTACCAAAAGTTGACTGGATCGTCCCACTCCAGGACCAAATATCCTTGTAACATTTCATGGCTCTATCTCGATTAGTTTTTGACAAATCTTATACACAGGCTGAGAGACCGATAGAAGGATATTTCTGTAATATGATTCCGATCGACTCGAAAATACTCGGCAATACTCGAAAAAGGTATTGAAGACAAAATTAATAGATCGGAATTTTTCATGATCACAATACTGCATATTACTACGTATTTCGTATAAAATAGGAAAGGAAACCACTATAAAAACCCCATTTACAACCCCTTAGAAAATTCAGAAATTTGTTTCCAGAAAATCCACTGAAAAAATGTTAAAGCCAAAAATACTATAAAAATGTTTCTCATCCGAAGAAATTTTTATAGAGACTAAAATATTGCTAAGTTTTCCGGGTAATTGCGGGGCAACAAGGTTTGCCTAACAATTTTAGTGAACCAAAATCTTACCAGCAAAGATTATTCTCCATCAACGCATTTTCGAATGATTTTCCGTTTGTAAGAATTTCCTGAGAGCTTTCGAAACTGCCTTGCGAATTTAAAAAAAAAACTATTTTGTCGGCACTCCATTAAATTCCGAAAAAGACGCGAAAAATGGAGAAAATCGCAACCTTTTTATCGACAAAACACACGAAAAATGCGTACTTCACGCAAATCTCAATAAAATGGCGACAAACGGGACCGAAGCTCCATTGACTGTGCGATCACTGCCAGAGGCTGCCAGTATGGCCATATGAAGACGAAACTTTTTTCCATTGATTTCATATGAATTGAATTTATGGAAATATCAGCACTTTCCCGGCTCGAAAAAAATCGGCAAAATGATCCGCAATTACTCTAATCCTTTTCAACGCTTGTTTTTAAATAATTTTAAGCGTTTTAAAGACACAATTTTGCGTTTCTTGCGCCTCGAAATTTCTAGCAACCGACCACCGTCCATTTTTACGTCTTTTTTTTCTGTAGTGTTCGAAAAAAAACACCCCACAAACGAAAATAGAAGTCTGGAAGCATCTTAGCTCTATTACGCTGGAACACAAAAATAGCACAGAAGGATATTTTCTTCCATAAGATTTACTGCTATCTTGCTGCTGTCGCCGATTTCTAGAAAACTCGTTTCCCGCCAAAAATTCTAGACCCTAATTTCACAGAAATTCATTCCCTGCCAAATTATCGCTAGAATTGAGACCTAAAATTTTTGGCGGGGAACGAAATCTTGAGAAATTTGACTCGGATTTATTTGTGTTTTGGCAAATATATTTCTTTAAAAAAATATATATACATGCATACATATATATATATATACAATATATATATTATATATTAAAAAATATATATATTAAAATATATATATTAAAAAATATATATATTAAAATATATATATTAAAATATATATATATTAAAAAATTATATTGAAAAATATATATAATACATATTATATATTTAAATATATATATTAAAAAAAATTTTAAAAAAAAGCTTTTATTTAAAAAAATGCACTAAAAAGAAAAAAATAATTTTCTGGACGCTGTGTATCACAAATATAAAAGCTTTTAAAAAGCGAGATAAATGTTTACTCGTATTTTATTGTTTTATGCTTTATCTCGCTTTTTAAAAGCTTTTATATTTGTGATACACAGCGTCCAGAAAATTATTTTTTTTCTTTTTAGTGCATTTTTTTTAATAAAAGCTTTTTTTAAAAAATTTATTTTTTATTTTTTTTATTTTGTTCTTTTTAGTCTTCGAATATATATCCTTACATTTGAGATGTCCTTACAGGCTTTTTAACTTGAGAATCGTATTCAGCGACCCCAAAAACCCCCACAATAAATTTTTTTCCGGAAAATTTGGAGAAAAGGATAATCACGTTATCCTTACAGGACCTTCCGTTATCCTTAAATACTTTTTGATGACAGATTCGGATTCAGCGACCCCAAAAACACCCAGAATAGATTTTTTCCAGAAAATTTGGAGAAAAGGATAATCACGTTATCCTTACAGGACCTTCCGTTATCCTTACAGACTTTTTAATGGCAGATTCGGATTCAGCGACCTCTAAAACCCCCAGAATAGATTTTTTTCCGGAAAATTTACAGAAAAGGATAATCACGTTATCCTTACAGGACCTTCCGTTATCCTTACAGACTTTTTGATGACAGATTCGGATTCAGCGACCCAAAAAATCCCAGAATAGATTTTTTTCCGGAAAATTTGGAGAAAAGGATAATCACGTTATCCTTACAGGACCTTCCGTTATCCTTACAGACTTTTTAATGGCAGATTCGGATTCAGCGACCTCAAAAACCCCCAGAATAGATTTTTTTCCGGAAAATTTACAGAAAAGGATAATCACGGTATCCTCACAGGACCTTCCCTTATCCTTACAAGGACGAAGTAGAGAAAATATTGTATTGTCATCGGACTTATATAAGTGTACAAAATTTCAAGTGAATCGGATGAGTGGAAGTGGGTCAAAATTAGATTTTAAGATTTGATCTGACAGACAGACAAACAGACAGACACGAAGGCAAGCTAAATAAAAGCTTTTATATATTTTTTAATATATATATAATATTTTAATATATGTTATATTTGCCAGAACACAATTTCCAAAGAAATCCGAGTCAGATTTCTTAAGATTTCGTTTTCCATCAAAAATTTTAGCTCAACTCTACCGAAATTCGCTACCCCCCTCCACCAAATTTTTATTAACGAATTTCGGTAGAATCGGGACCTGGAATTTTTGATTGCAAAAAAAATAACGAAATTTATATATATGTGTATTAAATAATAAAATATAATAACACCTACCTGGATTTTCAGATTTCCATAAAGTGAAATCATTCCTCCGATTCCCGATATGCGTTTCTTTTGCCCCGCCGCCATTGCAAGAAAATCGCCGGAAATTTTGAGAATTTTTTTTTCTATCCGCGATCAGAAACAAAACTGAAACCGACAGCCAGACGGTTCGCATTTGCGCACGAACGAATTATTTTATGATTTCAGGAAAGCGAACAGCCGATCCATCGATGGATTGCAAAGATATTAACGAATTTTTTATTAATAGTAGCTGAAACCGATAAAAAAATCTACGAGGCACTAAAAAACAACACACGCGAATGTCTTCAGAGAAAGAACTGCCAGGTGAGCGGCGGGAGCGGACTCGAATTACTTTGGGTGCAAGAATATTCTTCCTGTGGCCACCCTATTAGCGCGAATTTTTTTGAATTTTTCGACCAAATTTGAATTTTTTGTATTTTTTCTGTTTTGACTGTAAAATACCAACAGCAATTTATGCGAACGAAACCTAATAAACCTTTTTTCCCATTTTCAGACGGAAATTGTGAAAAGTTTTATTATTTTCATTTTCGGAAAAAACTTCTCCTAAGATTTGTTAAAAAAAAAAGTTCCTATGCCTTCGAGTAGATTAACCCGTGAGAAATTTTTCGACTGATAGCTAAAAACCCGCCATAATGAAAATTATTTAAATATGCAAAATTACAGATTTTGAGTTTACGAAAATGCTAAGTTTTTATGCGCATCGCTTTTGCATGTATTTTCCCGTAAAACTGATGAAAAATCTGTGAAGACGAGGAAAATCAGGAAATGCTGAAAATCAGTGCTAAACAACGAAAATTTTGCGTTGTTTTTTCATTTATTCAATAAAGTTGCTTATAAATTCGTATTTTCAAAGCGATTTTGCATTTTCACTTTAAATCTCCACAATTTTGAAAATCTTTCAGAAAATATAAAATTCTTTTCAATAAAATCGATTTTCCAATTGGTGTCCATTTGTTTGTTTCCCCTGCGAAAATTTTCTTTGATTTTTTTTAACGAGATTTTTTGATTTTCCAAACGACTTATGCTAGAGGTTTGAAATTTTGCACAAATGCGTGTCTCATAAAGAGTAATAATTGGTGAAAAATCAGCCGAAATCGGATATTCCTTCCCTTCTCCCCCCTAAAAATTGAAGTTTTTGTCGTTTTTCACGATAAAAATTCACCGTATCGAAAAAGTTTCAAAGAGAAAAGGGTTTAGAATGTAATTTTACATAATTCGTCTATATGTTAAAATTAAGTGCGATCACACGTTTCCGCCTTGTCGGCAAAATTGTTTGCCTTTGGCGATTTTTTCAAGTGATTTTCTGTCACTACGGGTTAGTTTTCGGTCCATAGCACGAAAGCAGTTAAAAATAATAATTTGGTGTCTTTGAAGAAGTGCTAGAGAATTGTATTTAGCATCTAACAGTAAAATTTCATGAACAAAAGTAACCACGAAAAGAATTTTCCTCCAAATTTTCCAAAATTTTACTCTGCCGTGAAAAATTTTGTGGGAAAGTCTTTCTCACAACAGTATTTTTTTAAAATTTCAGACAATTTCCTTATATTTTGCTATAATGAACGTACATCTACGATAAACAGGTCGTCAGGTATGAATTTGTGAAAAAAAAAGAAATAAAACCATCGTTTCAAGCAAATCTGGAATGGAAAAATCTTTGAGTGACAAAAAACACCATAAATATCGGTCGGTTTTATTTATGATATATGGATGAGTTGTGTAAAATTGTATTTTAAACACTCTTTTTTGTGGAACTTCTTCGATTGGACGCGTAGTGAGAATTGAAATTTTAATCGGAATGGAGGGAAGCAGGTTTACGATGTGTTCCATCTTTTGTAGAATTTTTACTCTTACGTGTAACATTTCGCCTCTTTAATTTTAGTAGTTACTTATGTTTATGCAATTTTACTGTTAGATGCTAAATACAATTCTCTATCACTTCTTTTAAGACATAAAGCTAAGATTTCGTACTTTTTTTTCGTTATGCACCGAAAACTAACCCGTAGTGACAGAAAACCACTTGAAAAAATCACCAATGATGAACAATTTTACGGTATATGAACGATTTATGTAAAATTGCATTTTAAACACTTTTCTGTTTGCAACTTTTTTGATAAAACGAACCGTTTTAGAGAAAACCGCCAAAAACTTCAATTTTCAGCGGGAAGGGGGGAAGGACTTATCCGATTTTGCCCATTTTTTTACCAATTCTTTCTTTTAACGAGTCTCGCATTTGTGCAAAATTTCAAATCTCTAGCTAAAGTCATTTGGAAAATCAAAAAATTTCGTGAAAAAAATCGAAAAAAATTTCACAGGGAAAAATAAGCATGGACATCGAATGTAGACTTGATTTCTGTCAATAAGTTTTCATAGTTTTTTGAAAGATTTTTAATTCAAACTGTGGGATTTGATGTGAAAATGCAAATTCGGCTGAAATTTTGTGTGTAGGGGTTTTGGGGGACGAGGAATCGAAATCCATTATCCATTTTGAGCTAGCTCAATTTTTTGAGGTGCTCAAATTTTTTTTGCGTTTTTTCGAAAAAAAATTTTTGTCTCTGATCGGGCTGAAATTTTGTGTGTAGGGCTAGCTCAATTTTTGACGTTTTTTTCGAAAATTTTTTTTGTCTCGGTTATTCTCTAATTTCTCGGTTAGAAAATGTTTCGGAAGTATTTTTCATACTAAGAACAAGTCCCTAAAAGTTCCAAAAAAATATTTTCCGGTTAGAAAAGGTCTCGGAAATATTTTTCCTACTAAGAACAAGTCTCTAAAAATTCGAAAAAAACATTTCTCGGTTAGAAAAGGTTTTGGAAGTATTTTTCCTGTTAAAAACAAGTCTCTAAAAATTCCAAAAAAATATTTTCCGGTTAGAAAAGGTCTCGGAAATATTTTTCCTACTAAGAACAAGTCTCTAAAAATCCGAAAAAAATATTTCTCGGTTAGAAAAGGTTTTGGAAGTATTTTTCCTATTAAAACAAAGTCTCTAAAAATTCCAAAAAAATATTTCTCGGTAAGAAAAGGTTTTGGAAGTATTTTTCCTACTAAGAACAAGTCTCTAAAAATTCCAAAAAAATATTTTCCGGTTAGAAAAGGTCTCGGAAATATTTTTCCTACTAAGAACAAGTCTCTAAAAATTCGAAAAAAATATTTCTCGGTTAGAAAAGGTTTTGGAAGTATTTTTCCTATTAAAAACAAGTCTCTAAAAATTCCAAAAAAAATATTTTCCGGTTAGAAAAGGTCTCGGAAATATTTTTCCTACTAAGAACAAGTCTCTAAAAATTCGAAAAAAATATGTCTCGGTTAGAAAAGGTTTTGGAAGTATTTTTCCTATTAAAAACAAGTCTCTAAAAATTCCAAAAAAATATTTTCCGGTTAGAAAAGGTCTCGGAAATATTTTTCCTACTAAGAACAAATCTCTAAAAATTCGAAAAAAATATTTCTCGGTTGTTAGAAAAGGTTTTGGAAGTATTTTTCCTATTAAAACAAAGTCTCTAAAAATTCCAAAAAAATATTTCTCGGTAAGAAAAGGTTTTGGAAGTATTTTTCCTACTAAGAACAAGTCTCTAAAAATTCCAAAAAAATATTTTCCGGTTAGAAAAGGTCTCGGAAATATTTTTCCTACTAAGAACAAGTCTCTAAAAATTCGAAAAAAAATATTTCTCGGTTAGAAAAGGTTTTGGAAGTATTTTTCCTATTAAAAACAAGTCTCTAAAAATTCCAAAAAAAATATTTTCCGGTTAGAAAAGGTCTCGGAAATATTTTTCCTACTAAGAACAAGTCTCTAAAAATTCGAAAAAAATATGTCTCGGTTAGAAAATGTCTCGGAAGTATTTTTCCTACTAAGAACAAGTCTCTAAAAATCCCAAAAAAATATTTCCAGGTTTGAAAAGGTCTCGGAAATATTTTTCCTACTAAGAACAAGTCTCTAAAAATTCGAAAAAAATATTTCTCGGTTAGAAAAGGTTTTGGAAGTATTTTTTCTACTAAAAACAAGCCTTTAAAGATTCGAAAAAAATATTTCCAGGTTTGAAAAGGTCCCGGAAATATTTTTCCTACTCAGAAAAAGCGAGTAAAAATTCGAGAAAAATATTTCCCGGATAGAAAAGGTCTCGGAAATATTTTTCCTACTCAGAACAAGCGAGTAAAAATTCGAGAAAAATATTTCCCGGATAGAAAAGGTCTCGGAAATATTTTTCCTACTCAGAACAAGCGAGTAAAAATTCGAGAAAAATATTTCCCGGATAGAAAAGGTCTCGGAAATATTTTTCCTACTCATAACAAGGCTCTAAAAATTCGAAAAAAATATTTCCCGGTTAGAAAACGTCTCGGAAATATTTTTCCTACACATAACAAACCTCTAAAAATTCGAAAAAAATATTTTCCGGTTAGAAAAGGTCCCGGAAATATTTTTCCTACTCAGATCAAGACACTAAAAAATCCAGAAAAATATTGTCCGATTAGAAAAGGTCTCGGAAATATTTTTCTTACTCTTAAAAAGTCTCTAAAAATTCGAAAAAAATATTTCCCGGGTGGAAAAGGTATCGGAAATATTTTTCCCACTAATAACAAGCCTCTAAAAATTCGAGAAAAATATTTCCCGGGTGGAAAAGGTCTCAGAAATATTTTTCCCACTAAGAACAAGCCTCTAAAAATTCGAAAAAAATATTTCCCGGGTGGAAAAGGTCTCGGAAATATTTTTCCTACTCAGAAAAAGCCTTTAAAAATTCGAAAAAAATATTTTCCGGTTAGAAAATGTCTCGGAAATATTTTTCCTACTCAGATCAAGCCACTAGAAAATCCAAAAAAATATTGTCCGATTAGAAAAGGTCTCGGAAATATTTTTCCTACTCTTAACAAGTCTCCAAAATTCGAAAAAAATATTTCCCGGGTGGAAAAGGTCTCGGAAATATTTTTCCCACTAAGAACAAGCCTCTAAAAATTCGAAAAAAATATTTCCCGGTTAGAAAAGGTCCCGGAAATATTTTTCCTACTCAGATCGAGCCACTAAAAAATCCAAAAAAATATTTGCCGGTTAGAAAACGTCTCGGAAATATTTTTCCTACACATAACAAGCCTCTAAAAATTCGAAAAAAATATTTCCCGGTTAGAAAAGGTCTCGGAAATACTTTTCCTACTCTTAACAAGTCTCCAAAATTCGAAAAAAATATTTCCCGGGTGGAAAAGGTCTCGGAAATATTTTTCCCACTAAGAACAAGCCTCTAAAAATTCGAAAAAAATATTTCCCGGTTAGAAAAGGTCTCGGAAATATTTTTCCTACTCAGAACAAGCGAGTAAAAATTCGAGAAAAATATTTCCCGGATAGAAAAGGTCTCGGAAATATTTTTCCTACTCAGAACAAGCGAGTAAAAATTCGAGAAAAATATTTCCCAGATAGAAAAGGTCTCGGAAATATTTTTCCTACTCAGAACAAGCGAGTAAAAATTCGAGAAAAATATTTCCCGGATAGAAAAGGTCTCGGAAATATTTTTCCTACTCCGAGCAAACCTCTAAAAATTCGAGAAAAATATTTCCCGGATAGAAAAGATCTCGGAAATATTTTTCCTACTCAGAACAAGCGAGTAAAAATTCGAGTAAAAAATATTTCCCGGATAGCAAAGATCTCGGAAATATTTTTCCTACTCAGAAAAAGCGAGTAAAAATTCGAGAAAAATATTTCCCGGACAGAAAAGGTCTCGGAAATATTTTTCCTACTCAGAACAAGCGAGTAAAAATTCGAGTAAAATATTTCCCGGATAGAAAAGGTCTCGGAAATATTTTTCCTACTCAGAAAAAGCGAGTAAAAATTCGAGAAAAATATTTCCCGGACAGAAAAGGTCTCGGAAATATTTTTCCTACTCAGAACAAGCGAGTAAAAATTCGAGTAAAATATTTCCCGGATAGAAAAGGTCTCGGAAATATTTTTCCTACTCAGAAAAAGCGAGTAAAAATTCGAGAAAAATATTTCCCGGACAGAAAAGGTCTCGGAAATATTTTTCCTACTCAGAACAAGCGAGTAAAAATTCGAGAAAAATATTTCCCGGATAGAAAAGGTCTCGGAAATATTTTTCCTACTCAGAAAAAGCGAGTAAAAATTCGAGTAAAATATTTCCCGGATAGAAAAGGTCTCGGAAATATTTTTCCTGCTCAGAAATGGCTTCTAAAAATTAAAAAAAAAATCCGGCTTAAAAAAGTATTGGAAATATTTTTCCCGTTTAGAAATAGCTTCTAAAAATTCAAAAAAAAAAATTTCCGGCTTAGCAAAGGAAATATTTCCTTCTCAGAAATAGCTTCGAAAAACTCGAAAAGAAATTCACGTGATTTACCACCCCTGAATTTTATATTCTTTGTTCACCTCTCTTTGTTCACCTCACCTCTTACTTAAAAAAGACGTATTTTTTCCCTTAAGGGGAGACGTATGCATGACGTATTTTCTCTTTTCTGCCAATCCGTATTATTTTTTTTTCATTTTTCGCTAAAAATGTTTATCGAAACTTCTTCCCATTTAAATCACAGGAAAAAAGCGAATTGGAAAAATTGCTCTTATTTTTTACTACACCATCCGATTTCGAAAAATGTATAACATTTTCGGATGGTGATCCAGACAAACGCACCATAAAATATTTTATTTTCATGTAAAATTAAAAACCAGAAACATACCTGAATCTTCCGATTTCCACAACGTTAAATCATTCCTTCGATGTCCAATTACTTTCGCTTTCCCCGTCATTTCAACAAAACCGCCGGAAATTACGAGAATTTTATTTTCTCTCCGCGACCGCAAATAAAACGGAAACCGACAGCCACAGGGATTACACTTGCGCACGAACTAATTTTACGATTTCCGCGACGCGAAACGACCGATTCTTTGATGGATTGAAAAAAATCGCCGGAATTTTAATTTTTTGCACGCAAATCCGATGAAAAATTATCAAGACGCTAAAAAATAACACTCACGAATGCCGCCATAGAAAAACCTGCCAGGTGGGCGGCGGGAGCGGACTCGAATTACTTTAGGTGTAAGAAAAATTCTTCCTGTGGCAGTCCTATCAGCGCGAAACTTTTGAATTTTTCGCGCAAATTTTAATTTTTTGTATTTTTTCTGTTTTGACTGTAAAATACCAACAGCGATTAATGCGTACCAAGCATAATAAACCTTTTTTCCCATTTTTGTACAGAAATTGTAAAAATTTTCATTGTTTTTTATTTAGCGAAAAACTTTAGCTAAGATTTCTTATCGCCATCTAGTGGTAGGAATCGTAACCAAGTGTTTTTTTTAATGTTTTTTTTTGCAAATTTGCGACTAAATTTAAATGAAAATCATGTTGTGACCAGAAAATTAGTTGTAGAATATTTTCTTATTAAAATAACAAAAAAAAATGTTGAAAAATGTTGAACAAAGCTCCTAAGCCTCCGTGCAATGAGAAATTCTTCTACTGATTGCTAAAAAAAATTCCCACCATAATGAAAATAATTTAAAAGTGCAAAATTACTGATTTTGAGTCTAGGGAAATGCTATTGTTTTTATGCGCATCGCTTTTGCTGGTATTTTCCCGTAAAACTGATGAAAAATCTACGAAGACGAGGAAAATCAGTGACCAAAAAGCGGAAATTTCGTTCATATTTTCCCTATTCATTAAAATTGCTTAGAAATTCGTATTTTCAAAGCGATTTTGCATTTTCACTTTAAATCCCCACAATTTTAAAAATCTTTCAGAAAATATAAAATTCTTTTTAATAAAATCGATTTTCCAATTGGTGTCCATTTGCTTGTTTTCCCCTGCGAACATTTTCTATGATTTTTTTAACGAGATTTTTTGATTTTCCAAACGACTTATGCTAGAGGTTTGAAATTTTGCACAAATGCGTGTCTCATAAAGAGTAATAATTTGTGAAAAATCAGGCGAAATCGGATCATTCCTTCCCTTCTCCCCCCTGAAAATTTAAGTTTTTGGCGGTTTTCTCGAAAAAAATCCAACGTATCGAAAAAATTTCAAAGAGAAAAGTTTTTAGAATCCAATTTTACATAATTCGTCTATATACTAAAATTAAGTGAACAGGTCGTCAGGTATCAATTTTTGAAAAAAAAAAGAAATAAAAACATCGTTTCAAGCAAATCTGGAATGGAAGAATCTTTGAGTGGCAAAAAACACCATAAATATCGGTCGGTTTAATTTATGATATATGGATGAGTGGTGTAAAATTGTATTTTAAATACTCTTCTGTGCAACTTTTTCGATTGGACGCGCAGTTTTCGAGAAAATCGTGAGAAATTGAAATTTTAATCGGAATGGAGGGAAGCAGGTTTACGATGTTTTCCATTTTTTGTAGAATTTTTACTCTTACGTGTAACATTTCGCCTCTTTAATTTTATTACCCCGGAAAATCACAAAAATTTGCTCGAGAAAACCAAAAAATTCAAAGGAAAAAAAAACAAATTGCCATGTGGCGAAGGTAGAGCAGGTGATTTGGTATTTCAGTTGATAGAAGCTCAACCAGTTTTAATTAATTTTTTATTTGCCTTTTCTTATACTTTGAAATTCTTAAAAATATTTAATAGTCCAACATTTACTACTATTTGTGATTTAATTTAGAGTCAATAGTGACCAATTGACAGTAAAAAAAAATTCAGTCCTTCATGGAGGTTTATATGAAAACGAAAATAAATTTAACTTTTCCCGCTAATATTTCCTAGACGGCTAGTTTGACGCAAAAATCTCCCATGAAGGTTTTGTAGCCCTGTTAATTTACTACAAGTTTGGTCAAAGATGTTGTCCCCTAAAACGCACATGAAATGAAATATTTACAAAAACGCCATAATTGAATTTCCTCAAATCAAAGAAAATCACATAAAATAAAAAAAAAACTCCAAAAAAATGAAATCAAAAAAGCTCGAAAACAACTCGAAACGAGAAACGAAAATTTCGCATCGAGTTCTGGCTAAAAATCGGTTCGAAACACGGAATTAGAAAATAAAATAAAACTCAATAGATGGCGCTGTTATCCATCAAATTGTACTACAGGAGAATATTTAGACTTTCAGCCTGTTGACATAAGAAATTCCCCTCTCGACAGCTAAAAACTTTCGCGCCAAAATCAAAATTAATAAAATTTGCAATATTCCAAATTTTGAAAGCAGGAAAATGCTTCGTTTTTATGCGTATATATTTTGCAGGTATTTTGCCGTAAAACAGGTGAAAGATCTGAAAGAAAACGGCCTGGGAACGACGAAAATCAGCGAAAATCTGACGTTCGCCACAGAAGGGGAAATTTATTTTTTAATTTTTCTGTTTTCTTCCTATTTAATGGATAAAATTACGTAGCAATTGGCATTTTCAAAGCGAATTTGCGTTTTCACGTCAAACCCCACAATTTGAATTAAAAATCTTTCATAAAACTATAAAAACTTATTGATAGAAATCAAGTCTACATTTGATGTCCATTTGCTTGTTTTCCCCTGTGAAAATTTCTTCGATTTTTTTAATGAAATTTTTTGATTTTCCAAATGACTTTAGCTAGAGATTTGAAATTTTGCACAAATGCGAGTCTCGTAAAGAGAAAGAATTGGTAAGAAAATGGGCAAAATCGGATAACTCCTTCCCCTCTTCCCGCTGAAAATTGAAGTTTTTGGCGATTTTCTGGAAAACGGTTCACCGTATCGAAAAAGTTGCAAAGAGAAAAGTGTTTATAATGAAATTTTACATAATTCGGCCATACACCAAAATTAAATCTGACCACTCTTTCCCCCCTTTTTCAATTCTTCAAGTGGTTTTCTGCCACTACGGGTTAGTTTTCGCTTCATAACACGAAAAGAGTTTGAAATACTACCTTTATGTCTTTATTGAAGTTATAGAGAATTGTATTTAGCACCTAACAGTAAAAAGCTTGATTAAAATAAGTAACCAGATAAGGAGTTTTCTCGAATTTACCAAATCTTTTCCTCGCTGTGAAAAAATTTGTATGAAATATTTTTCTCACGATACTTTATTTGAAAATTTCAGACAATTTCCCTACATTTTGCTGAAAAGAGTGTGCATCTACGATAAACAGGTCAAAAGATATGAATTTTTGAAAAAAATTGATTTCAGGCAAACCTGAAATGGAAAAAATCTTCGAAGAAAATCGAAAATTTTGAGCCACATAAAACACCATAAATGTGGTTCGGGCGATTTTATGATATATGAGTGAATTATGTAAAATTACCTTATAAACACTTTTCTGTTTATAACTTTTTTGATAAAACGAACCGTTTTCGAGAAAATCGCCAAAAACTTCAATTTTCAGCGGGAAGAGGGGAAGGAGTTATCCGATTTTGCCCATTTTTTTACCAATTCTTTCTTTTAATGAGACTCGCATTTGTGCAAAATTTCAAATCTCTAGCATAAGTCGTTTGGAAAATCAAAAAATTTCGTTAAAAAAATCGAAGAAATTTTCACAGGGAAAGACAAGCAACTGGACATCGAATATTGACTTGATTTAATTCAACAAGTTTTTATAGTTTTATGAAAGATTTTTAATTCAAATTGTGGGATTTGATGAGAAAATGCAAATTCGCTTTGAACATGCCAATTGCTACGTAATGTTATCCATTAAATGAGATGAAAACAGAAAAATTAAAAAAGAAATTTCCCCTTCTGTGGCCAACGTCAGATTTTCGCTGATTTTCGTCGTTCCCAGGCTGTTTTCTTCCAGATCTTTCAACTGTTTTACGGCGCAATACCTGCAAAATATATACGCATAAAAACGAAGCATTTTCCTGTTACCAAAATTTAGAATATTGCAAATTTTATTTATTTTCATTTTGGCGGGAAATTGTTTAGTTGTCAAGAGGGGGTTTCTAAAGTAGGCTACATAATGGAAGCATGGGAACTATAATTGAAAATAATAAAATTTTTTTTTGTACATCTACGAGAAATAAGGCATAAATTGGCATGATTTGAGGGATAACAGCGCCATCTATTGAGTTTATTTATTTTTTATTTTCTAATTCCGTGCTTCGAACCGAATATTAGCTAAAACTCGATCCGAAAAAGATTCTCGTTTCTAGTTGTTTTCGAGCTATTTTGATTTTATTTTTTTGGAGTTTTTATTTTAATTTTATGTGACTTTCTTTGATTTGAGGAAATTCAATTGTAGCGTTTTTGTGAATATTTTTATCGTAGATGCACACTCTTTATAGCAAAATGTAAGGAAATTGTCTGAAATTTTCAAAAATACTATTGTGAGAAAAGAGTTTTTAACAAAACTTTTCACAGCAGAGGAAAATTTCGGAAAATTCGCGAAAAAATTCCTGTTGTAGATACTTTTGTACATGAAATTTTCACTATTAGATGGTAAATGTAATTTATTATCACTTCTTTGCAGACATAAAGCTGAAATTTATAACAATTTTCGTGTTATGAATCGAAAACTAACCCGTAGGGACAGAAAATCACTTGAAAAAATCGACAAAGACGAACAATTTTACGGACAAGGCGGAAATATGTGATCGCGCTTAATTTTAATGTATGGACGACTTATGTAAAATTGCATTCTCAATATTTTCTTCTTTGAAACTTTTTGGATACGGTGAACCGTTTTCAAGAAAACCGCCAAAAACTTCAATTTTCAGAGGTAAGAGGGGAATGAGTGATCCGATTTCGCCTGATTTTTCACCAATTATTACTTTTTATGAGGCATCCATTTGTGCAAAGTTTCAAATTTCTGGCAAAACTTGTTTGGAAAAAAAAATCGCTAAAAAATCGACGAAATTTTCGCGGGGAAAAACAAACAAATGGATATCAAATGCGAACTCGATTTTATTAAGGAGTTTTTTTTTATAATTTTGTAAAAGATTTTTTTTAATTGTGAAAAAATGCAAAATGGCTTTGAAAAAATGTGAAAATGCAAAATGGCTTTGAAAAAAACAATTCTTATGTAATTTTATAATTAAATGGGAAGGAAACAGGAAAATTAAAAAAGAAATTTCCCCTTCTGTGGCCACCGTCAAATTTTCGCTGATTTTCGTCGTTCCCAGACCGTTTTATTTACAGATCTTTCACCTGTTTTACGGAAAAATACCTGCAAAATATATACGCATAAAAACGAAGCATTTCCCTACACTCAAAATTTCTAATTTTGCACATTTAAATTATTTTCATTATGGCGGGAATTTTTTTAGCAATCAGTAGAAAAATTTCGCACGGCCCAATCTAGTTGGAGGCTTTGATGAAAAAATCTTAGCAAAAGTTTTTCGCTAAATAAAAAAATAATGAAATTTTTTACAATTTCCGTCCGAAAATGGGAAAAAAGGTTTATTAAGTTTCGTTCGCATAAATTGCTGTTGGTATTTTACAGTCAATACAGGGTAAATACAAAAAATTAAAATTTGCGCGAAAAATTCAAAAGTTTCGCGCTGATAGGACGGCCACAGGAAGAATTTTTCTTACACCTAAAGTAATTCGAGTCCGCTCCCGCCGCCCACCTGGCAGGTTTTTCTATGGCGGCATTCGTGAGTGTTATTTTTTAGCGTCTTGATAATTTTTCATCGGATTTGCGTGCAAAAAATCAAAATTCCGGCGATTTTTTTCAATCCATCAAAGAATCGGTCGTTTCGCGTCGCGGAAATCGTAAAATTAGTTCGTGCGCAAGTGTAATCCCTGTGGCTGTCGGTTTCCGTTTTATTTGCGGTCGCGGAGAGAAAATAAAATTCTCGTAATTTCCGGCGGTTTTGTTGAAATGACGGGGAAAGCGAAAGTAATTGGACATCGAAGGAATGATTTAACGTTGTGGAAATCGGAAGATTCAGGTATGTTTCTGGTTTTTAATTTTACATGAAAATAAAATATTTTATGGTGCGTTTGTCTGGATCACCATCCGAAAATGTTATACATTTTTCGAAATCGGATGGTGTAGTAAAAAATAAGAGCAATTTTTCCAATTCGCTTTTTTCCTGTGATTTAAATGGGAAGAAGTTTCGATAAACATTTTTAGCGAAAAATGAAAAAAAAATAATACGGATTGGCAGAAAAGAGAAAATACGTCATGCATACGTCTCCCCTTAAGGGAAAAAATACGTCTTTTTTAAGTAAGAGGTGAGGTGAACAAAGAGAGGTGAACAAAGAATATAAAATTCAGGGGTGGTAATATAAAAAAAATAAAAATCACGTGAATTTCTTTTCGAGTTTTTCGAAGCTATTTCTAAGAAGGAAATATTTCCTTTGCTAAGCCGGAAATTTTTTTTTTTGAATTTTTAGAAGCTATTTCTAAACGGGGAAAATTTTTCCAATACTTTTTTAAGCCGGATTTTTTTTTTAATTTTTAGAAGCCATTTCTGAGCAGGAAAAATATTTCCGAGACCTTTTCTATCCGGGAAATATTTTACTCGAATTTTTACTCGCTTTTTCTGAGTAGGAAAAATATTTCCGAGACCTTTTCTATCCGGGAAATATTTTACTCGAATTTTTACTCGCTTGTTCTGAGTAGGAAAAATATTTCCGAGACCTTTTCTGTCCGGGAAATATTTTTCTCGAATTTTTACTCGCTTTTTCTGAGCAGGAAAAATATTTCCGAGACCTTTTCTATCCGGGAAATATTTTTCTCGAATTTTTACTCGCTTGTTCTGAGTAGGAAAAATATTTCCGAGACCTTTTCTGTCCGGGAAATATTTTTCTCGAATTTTTACTCGCTTTTTCTGAGTAGGAAAAATATTTCCGAGACCTTTTCTATCCGGGAAATATTTTACTCGAATTTTTACTCGCTTGTTCTGAGTAGGAAAAATATTTCCGAGACCTTTTCTGTCCGGGAAATATTTTTCTCGAATTTTTACTCGCTTTTTCTGAGCAGGAAAAATATTTCCGAGACCTTTTCTATCCGGGAAATATTTTTCTCGAATTTTTACTCGCTTGTTCTGAATAGGAAAAATATTTCCGAGAATTTTTCTGTCCGGGAAATATTTTTCTCGAATTTTTACTCCCTTCTTCTGAGTAGGAAAAATATTTCCGAGACCTTTTCTAACCGGGAAATATTTTTTTCGAATTTTTAGAGGCTTGTTCTTAGTGGGAAAAATATTTCCGAGACCTTTTCCACCCGGGAAATATTTTTTTCGAATTTTGGAGACTTGTTAAGAGTAGGAAAAATATTTCCGAGACCTTTTCTAACCGGGAAATATTTTTTTCGAATTTTTAGAGGCTTGTTATGTGTAGGAAAAATATTTCCGAGACGTTTTCTAACCGGGAAATATTTTTTTCGAATTTTTAGAGGCTTGTTATGAGTAGGAAAAATATTTCCAAGACCATTTCCAACCGGGAAATATTTTTTTCGAAATTTTAGAGGCTTGTTCTTAGTGGGAAAAATATTTCCGAGACCTTTTCCACCCGGGAAATATTTTTCTCGAATTTTTAGAGGCTTGTTCTTAGTGGGAAAAATATTTCCTAGACCTTTTCCACCCGGGAAATATTTTTGTTGAATTTTTAGAGACTTGTTAAGAGTAGGAAAAATATTTCCGAGACCTTTTCTAATCGGACAATATTTTTTTGGATTTTTTAGTGGCTTGATCTGAGTAGGAAAAATATTTCCGAGACCTTCTCTAACCGGGAAATATTTTTTTCGAATTTTTAGAGGCTTGTTCTTAGTGGAAAAAATATTTCCGAGACCTTTTCCACCCGGGAAATATTTTTTTCGAATTTTGGAGACTTGTTAAGAGTAGGAAAAATATTTCCGAGACCTTTTCTAATCGGACAATATTTTTTTGGATTTTTTAGTGGCTTGATCTGAGTAGGAAAAATATTTCCGAGACATTTTCTAACCGGAAAATATTTTTTTCGAATTTTTAGAGGCTTTTTCTGAGTAGGAAAAATATTTCCGAGACCTTTTCCACCCGGGAAATATTTTTTTCGAATTTTTAGAGACTTTTTAAGAGTAAGAAAAATATTTCCGAGACTTTTTCTAATCGGACAATATTTTTTTGGATTTTTTAGTGGCTTGATCTGGGTAGGAAAAATATTTCCGGGACCTTTTCTAACCGGGAAATATTTTTTTCGAATTTTTAGAGGTTTGTTATGTGTAGGAAAAATATTTCCGAGACGTTTTCTAACCGGGAAATATTTTTTTCGAATTTTTAGAGCCTTCTTATGAGTAGGAAAAATATTTCCGAGACCTTTTCTATCCGGGAAATATTTTTCTCGAATTTTTACTCGATTGTTCTGAGTAGGAAAAATATTTCCGAGACCTTTTCTATCCGGGAAATATTTTTCTCGAATTTTTACTCGCTTGTTCTGAGTAGGAAAAATATTTCCGAGACCTTTTCTATCCGGGAAATATTTTTCTCGAATTTTTACTCGCTTTTTCTGAGTAGGAAAAATATTTCCGGGACCTTTTCAAACCTGGAAATATTTTTTTGGAATTTTTAGAGACTTGTTTTTAATAGGAAAAATACTTCCAAAACCTTTTCTAACCGAGAAATATTTTTTTCGAATTTTTAGAGACTTGTTCTTAGTAGGAAAAATATTTGCGAGACCTTTTCAAACCTGGAAATATTTTTTTGGGATTTTTAGAGACTTGTTCTTAGTAGGAAAAATACTTCCGAGACATTTTCTAACCGAGACATATTTTTTCGAATTTTTAGAGACTTGTTCTTATTAGGAAAAATATTTCCGAGACCTTTTCTAATCGGACAATATTTTTTTGGATTTTTTAGTGGCTTGATCTGAGTAGGAAAAATATTTCCGAGACCTTCTCTAACCGGGAAATATTTTTTTCGAATTTTTAGAGGCTTGTTCTTAGTGGAAAAAATATTTCCGAGACCTTTTCCACCCGGGAAATATTTTTTTCGAATTTTGGAGACTTGTTAAGAGTAGGAAAAATATTTCCGAGACCTTTTCTAATCGGACAATATTTTTTTGGATTTTTTAGTGGCTTGATCTGAGTAGGAAAAATATTTCCGAGACATTTTCTAACCGGAAAATATTTTTTTCGAATTTTTAGAGGCTTTTTCTGAGTAGGAAAAATATTTCCGAGACCTTTTCCACCCGGGAAATATTTTTTTCGAATTTTTAGAGACTTTTTAAGAGTAAGAAAAATATTTCCGAGACTTTTTCTAATCGGACAATATTTTTTTGGATTTTTTAGTGGCTTGATCTGGGTAGGAAAAATATTTCCGGGACCTTTTCTAACCGGGAAATATTTTTTTCGAATTTTTAGAGGTTTGTTATGTGTAGGAAAAATATTTCCGAGACGTTTTCTAACCGGGAAATATTTTTTTCGAATTTTTAGAGCCTTCTTATGAGTAGGAAAAATATTTCCGAGACCTTTTCTATCCGGGAAATATTTTTCTCGAATTTTTACTCGATTGTTCTGAGTAGGAAAAATATTTCCGAGACCTTTTCTATCCGGGAAATATTTTTCTCGAATTTTTACTCGCTTGTTCTGAGTAGGAAAAATATTTCCGAGACCTTTTCTATCCGGGAAATATTTTTCTCGAATTTTTACTCGCTTTTTCTGAGTAGGAAAAATATTTCCGGGACCTTTTCAAACCTGGAAATATTTTTTTGGAATTTTTAGAGACTTGTTTTTAATAGGAAAAATACTTCCAAAACCTTTTCTAACCGAGAAATATTTTTTTCGAATTTTTAGAGACTTGTTCTTAGTAGGAAAAATATTTGCGAGACCTTTTCAAACCTGGAAATATTTTTTTGGGATTTTTAGAGACTTGTTCTTAGTAGGAAAAATACTTCCGAGACATTTTCTAACCGAGACATATTTTTTCGAATTTTTAGAGACTTGTTCTTATTAGGAAAAATATTTCCGAGACCTTTTCTAACCGGAAAATATTTTTTTGGAATTTTTAGAGACTTGTTTTTAATAGGAAAAATACTTCCAAAACCTTTTCTAACCGAGACATATTTTTTTCGAATTTTTAGAGACTTGTTCTTAGTAGGAAAAATATTTCCGAGACCTTTTCTAACCGGAAAATATTTTTTTTGGAATTTTTAGAAACTTGTTTTTAATAGGAAAAATACTTCCAAAACCTTTTCTAACCGAGAAATATTTTTTTCGAATTTTTAGAGACTTGTTCTTAGTAGGAAAAATATTTCCGAGACCTTTTCTAACCGGAAAATATTTTTTTGGAATTTTTAGAGACTTGTTCTTAGTAGGAAAAATACTTCCAAAACCTTTTCTTACCGAGAAATATTTTTTTGGAATTTTTAGAGACTTTGTTTTAATAGGAAAAATACTTCCAAAACCTTTTCTAACCGAGAAATATTTTTTTCGAATTTTTAGAGATTTGTTCTTAGTAGGAAAAATATTTCCGAGACCTTTTCTAACCGGAAAATATTTTTTTGGAATTTTTAGAGACTTGTTTTTAACAGGAAAAATACTTCCAAAACCTTTTCTAACCGAGAAATATTTTTTTCGAATTTTTAGAGATTTGTTCTTAGTAGGAAAAATATTTCCGAGACCTTTTCTAACCGGAAAATATTTTTTTGGAATTTTTAGAGACTTGTTTTTAACAGGAAAAATACTTCCAAAACCTTTTCTAACCGAGAAATATTTTTTTCGAATTTTTAGAGATTTGTTCTTAGTAGGAAAAATATTTCCGAGACCTTTTCTAACCGGAAAATATTTTTTTGGAATTTTTAGAGACTTGTTTTTAATAGGAAAAATACTTCCAAAACCTTTTCTAACCGAGACATATTTTTTTCGAATTTTTAGAGACTTGCTCTTAGTAGGAAAAATATTTCCGAGACCTTTTCTAACCGGAAAATATTTTTTTGGAATTTTTAGAGACTTGTTTTTAACAGGAAAAATACTTCCAAAACCTTTTCTAACCGAGAAATATTTTTTTCGAATTTTTAGAGATTTGTTCTTAGTAGGAAAAATATTTCCGAGACCTTTTCTAACCGGAAAATATTTTTTTGGAATTTTTAGAGACTTGTTTTTAACAGGAAAAATACTTCCGAAACATTTTCTAACCGAGAAATTAGAGAATAACCGAGACAAAAAAAATTTTCGAAAAAAAAAACGTCAAAAATTGAGCTAGCTCAAAATGGACAACGGATTTCGATTCCTCGTCCCCCAAAACCCCTACACACAAAATTTCAGCCCGATCAGAGACAAAATTTTTTTTTCGAAAAAACGCAAAAAAAATTTGAGCACCTCAAAAAATGGAGCTAGCTCAAAATGGATAACGGATTTCGATTCCTCGTCCCCCAAAACCCCTACACACAAAATTTCAGCCCGATCAGAGACAAAAATTTTTTTTCGAAAAAACGCAAAAAAAATTTGAGCACCTCAAAAAATGGAGCTAGCTCAAAATGGATAACGGATTTCGATTTCTCGTCCCCCAAAACCCCTACACACAAAATTTCAGCCCGATCAGAGACAAAAATTTTTTTTCGAAAAAACGCAAAAAAAATTTGAGCACCTCAAAAAATGGAGCTAGCACAAAATGGACAACGGATTTCGATTCCTCGTCCCCCAAAACCCCTACACACAAAATTTCAGCCCGATCAGAGACAAAAATTTTTTTTCGAAAAAACGCAAAAAAAATTTGAGCACCTCAAAAAATGGAGCTAGCTCAAAATGGATAACGGATTTCGATTTCTCGTCCCCCAAAACCCCTACACACAAAATTTCAGCCCGATCGGAGACAAAAAAATTTTTCGAAAAAAAACGTCAAAAATTGAGCTAGCTCAAAATGGATAACGGATTTCGATTCCTCGTCCCCCAAAACCCCTACACACAAAATTTCAGCCCGATCAGAGACAAAAAATTTTTTCGAAAAAACGCAAAAAAAATTTGAGCACCTCAAAAAATGGAGCTAGCTCAAAATGGATAACGGATTTCGATTTCTCGTCCCCCAAAACCCCTACACACAAAATTTCAGCCCGATCGGAGACAAAAAAATTTTTCGAAAAAAAACGTCAAAAATTGAGCTAGCTCAAAATGGATAACGGATTTCGATTCCTCGTCCCCCAAAACCCCTACACACAAAATTTCAGCCCGATCAGAGACAAAAAATTTTTTCGAAAAAACGCAAAAAAAATTTGAGCACCTCAAAAAATGGAGCTAGCTCAAAATGGACAACGGATTTCGATTCCTCGTCCCCCAAAACCCCTACACACAAAATTTCAGCCCGATCAGAGACAAAAATTTTTTTCGAAAAAACGCAAAAAAAATTTGAGCACCTCAAAAAATGGAGCTAGCTCAAAATGGATAACGGATTTCGATTTCTCGTCCCCCAAAACCCCTACACACAAAATTTCAGCCCGATCGGAGACAAAAATTTTTTTCGAAAAAACGCAAAAAAAATTTGAGCACCTCAAAAAATGGAGCTAGCTCAAAATGGATAACGGATTTCGATTTCTCGTCCCCCAAAACCCCTACACACAAAATTTCAGCCCGATCAGAGACAAAAATTTTTTTCGAAAAAACGCAAAAAAAATTTGAGCACCTCAAAAAATGGAGCTAGCTCAAAATGGACAACGGATTTCGATTCCTCGTCCCCCAAAACCCCTACACACAAAATTTCAGCCCGATCAGAGACAAAAATTTTTTTCGAAAAAACGCAAAAAAAATTTGAGCACCTCAAAAAATGGAGCTAGCTCAAAATGGATAACGGATTTCGATTCCTCGTCCCCCAAAACCCCTACACACAAAATTTCAGCCCGATCGGAGACAAAAAAATTTTTCGAAAAAAAACGTCAAAAATTGAGCTAGCTCAAAATGGACAACGGATTTCGATTCCTCGTCCCCCGAAACCCCTACACACAAAATTTCAGCCCGATCAGAGACAAAAATTTTTTTCGAAAAAACGCAAAAAAAATTTGAGCACCTCAAAAAATGGAGCTAGCTCAAAATGGATAACGGATTTCGATTTCTCGTCCCCCAAAACCCCTACACACAAAATTTCAGCCCGATCGGAGACAAAAAAATTTTTCGAAAAAAAACGTCAAAAATTGAGCTAGCTCAAAATGGATAACGGATTTCGATTCCTCGTCCCCCAAAACCCCTACACACAAAATTTCAGCCCCATCAGAGACAAAAAATTTTTTCGAAAAAAACGTCAAAAATGGAGCTAGCTCAAAATGGATAACGGATTTCGATTCCTCGTCCCCCAAAACCCCTACACACAAAATTTCAGCCCGATCGGAGACAAAAAAATTTTTCGAAAAAACGCAAAAAAAAATTTGAGCACCTCAAAAAATGGAGCTAGCTCAAAATGGATAACGGATTTCGATTCCTCGTCCCCCAAAACCCCTACACACAAAATTTCAGCCCGATCGGAGACAAAAAAATTTTTCGAAAAAAACGTCAAAAATTGAGCTAGCTCAAAATGGATAACGGATTTCGATTCCTCGTCCCCCAAAACCCCTACACACAAAATTTCAGCCCGATCGGAGACAAAAAAATTTTTCGAAAAAAACGTCAAAAATTGAGCTAGCTCAAAATGGATAACGGATTTCGATTCCTCGTCCCCCAAAACCCCTACACACAAAATTTCAGCCCCATCAGAGACAAAAAATTTTTTCGAAAAAAACGTCAAAAATGGAGCTAGCTCAAAATGGATAACGGATTTCGATTCCTCGTCCCCCAAAACCCCTACACACAAAATTTCAGCCCGATCGGAGACAAAAAAATTTTTCGAAAAAACGCAAAAAAAAATTTGAGCACCTCAAAAAATGGAGCTAGCTCAAAATGGATAACGGATTTCGATTCCTCGTCCCCCAAAACCCCTACACACAAAATTTCAGCCGAATTTGCATTTTCACATCAAATCCCACAGTTTGAATTAAAAATCTTTCAAAAAACTATGAAAACTTATTGACAGAAATCAAGTCTACATTCGATGTCCATTTGCTTATTTTTCCCTGTGAAATTTTTTTCGATTTTTTTCACGAAATTTTTTGATTTTCCAAATGACTTTAGCTAGAGATTTGAAATTTTGCACAAATGCGAGACTCGTTAAAAGAAAGAATTGGTAAAAAAATGGGCAAAATCGGATAACTCCTTCCCCTCTTCACGCTGAAAATTGAAGTTTTTGGCGGTTTTCTCGAAAACGGTTCGTTTTATCAAAAAAGTTGCAAACAGAAAAGTGTTTAAAATGCAATTTTACATAAATCGTTCATATACCGTAAAATTGTTCATCATTGGTGATTTTTTCAAGTGGTTTTCTGTCACTACGGGTTAGTTTTCGGTGCATAACGAAAAAAAAGTACGAAATCTTAGCTTTATGTCTTAAAAGAAGTGATAGAGAATTGTATTTAGCATCTAACAGTAAAATTGCATAAACATAAGTAACTACTAAAATTAAAGAGGCGAAATGTTACACGTAAGAGTAAAAATTCTACAAAAGATGGAACACATCGTAAACCTGCTTCCCTCCATTCCGATTAAAATTTCAATTCTCACTACGCGTCCAATCGAAGAAGTTCCACAAAAAAGAGTGTTTAAAATACAATTTTACACAACTCATCCATATATCATAAATAAAACCGACCGATATTTATGGTGTTTTTTGTCACTCAAAGATTTTTCCATTCCAGATTTGCTTGAAACGATGGTTTTATTTCTTTTTTTTTCACAAATTCATACCTGACGACCTGTTTATCGTAGATGTACGTTCATTATAGCAAAATATAAGGAAATTGTCTGAAATTTTAAAAAAATACTGTTGTGAGAAAGACTTTCCCACAAATTTTTTCACGGCAGAGTAAAATTTTGGAAAATTTGGAGGAAAATTCTTTTCGTGGTTACTTTTGTTCATGAAATTTTACTGTTAGATGCTAAATACAATTCTCTAGCACTTCTTCAAAGACACCAAATTATTATTTTTAACTGCTTTCGTGCTATGGACCGGAAACTAACCCGTAGTGACAGAAAATCACTTGAAAAAATCGCCAAAGGCAAACAATTTTGCCGACAAGGCGGAAACGTGTGATCGCACTTAATTTTAACATATAGACGAATTATGTAAAATTACATTCTAAACCCTTTTCTCTTTGAAACTTTTTCGATACGGTGAATTTTTTTCGTGAAAAACGACAAAAACTTCAATTTTTAGGGGGGAGAAGGGAAGGAATATCCGATTTCGGCTGATTTTTCACCAATTATTACTCTTTATGAGACACGCATTTGTGCAAAATTTCAAACCTCTAGCATAAGTCGTTTGGAAAATCAAAAAATCTCGTTAAAAAAAATCAAAGAAAATTTTCGCAGGGGAAACAAACAAATGGACACCAATTGGAAAATCGATTTTATTGAAAAGAATTTTATATTTTCTGAAAGATTTTCAAAATTGTGGGGATTTAAAGTGAAAATGCAAAATCGCTTTGAAAATACGAATTTATAAGCAACTTTATTGAATAAATGAAAAAACAACGCAAAATTTTCGTTGTTTAGCACTGATTTTCAGCATTTCCTGATTTTCCTCGTCTTCACAGATTTTTCATCAGTTTTACGGGAAAATACATGCAAAAGCGATGCGCATAAAAACTTAGCATTTTCGTAAACTCAAAATCTGTAATTTTGCATATTTAAATAATTTTCATTATGGCGGGTTTTTAGCTATCAGTCGAAAAATTTCTCACGGGTTAATCTACTCGAAGGCATAGGAACTTTTTTTTAACAAATCTTAGGAGAAGTTTTTTCCGAAAATGAAAATAATAAAACTTTTCACAATTTCCGTCTGAAAATGGGAAAAAAGGTTTATTAGGTTTCGTTCGCATAAATTGCTGTTGGTATTTTACAGTCAAAACAGAAAAAATACAAAAAATTCAAATTTGGTCGAAAAATTCAAAAAAATTCGCGCTAATAGGGTGGCCACAGGAAGAATATTCTTGCACCCAAAGTAATTCGAGTCCGCTCCCGCCGCTCACCTGGCAGTTCTTTCTCTGAAGACATTCGCGGGTGTTGTTTTTTAGTGCCTCACATATTTTTTTATCGGATTCAGCTAATATTAATAAAAAATTCGTTAATATCTTTGCAATCCATCGATGGATCGGCCGTTCGCTTTCCAGAAATCCTAAAATAATTCGTTCGTGCGCAAATGCGAACCGTCTGGCTGTCGGTTTCAGTTTTGTTTCTGATCGCGGACAGAAAAAAAAATTCTGGAAATTTCCGGCGATTTTCTTGCAATGGCGGCGGGGCAAAAGAAACGCATATCGGGAATCGGAGGAATGATTTCACTTTATGGAAATCTGAAAATCCAGGTAGGTGTTATTATATTTTATTATTTAATACACATATATATAAATTTCGTTATTTTTTTTGCAATCAAAAATTCCAGGTCCCGATTCTACCGAAATTCGTTAATAAAAATTTGGTGGAGGGGGGTAGCGAATTTCGGTAGAGTTGAGCTAAAATTTTTGATGGAAAACGAAATCTTAAGAAATCTGACTCGGATTTCTTTGGAAATTGTGTTCTGGCAAATATATATTAAAATATCTATATATATAAAAATGGATGTTTGTCTGTTTGTCTGTCTGTTTGTCTGTCTGTTTGTCTGTCTGTCTGTTTGTTTGAGATTACAAAACTCAAAAACTACTGGACCGATTTTTAGGCGGTTTTTTGCAAAATCATCTGCGTTGCCAGGAGCAGGTTTTTAGCTATGTAGATTTTCAAAATTCGAAACGGAAGGTCCTGTAAGGATAATGAAAATATCCTTTTTCGCATTTCTCCCCGGAAAAATTTGCATTATGGGGTTTTTGGGGTCGCTGATCACGGCTCTGCTGTTGGAATTTTAAAATTCGAAACGGAAGGTCCTGTAAGGATAACGAAAATATCCTTTTTCCATTTTTACCGGGGAAAATCGGCATTGTGGGGTTTTTGGGATCGCTGATCACGAATTCGGTATTAGATTTTCAAAATTCGAAACGGAAGGTCCTGTAAACATAAATATCCTTTTTCCCTTTTTTCCCCGGAAAAATTTACATTATAGGGTTTTTGGGGTCGCTGATCACGGCTCTGCTGTTGGAATTTTAAAATTCGAAACGGAAGGTCCTGTAAGGATAACGCAAATATCCTTTTTCCCCGGAAAGATTGGCATTATGTTTGGGATCGCTGATCACGAATCCGGTATTAGATTTAGAAAAATTTGAAACGGGAGGTCCTGTAAGGATAACGCAAATGTCCTTTTTCCCGTTTTTCCCGAAAAAATGGGTATTAAGGGGTTTTCAGGGTCGCTGATTACGAATCCGGCGTTTCAGTTTCAATAACACTAACGGAAGGTCCTGTAAGGATTACGTTGATTTTCAAGTTTTTTTAAGTTGGTTTTTTGGCATTCTAAATCTATATGTGCAAAAATAATAGACTCAAAAACTACTGGACCGATTTTTACTTGGTTCATTGTAAAATGATCTGCGTTGTCAGGAGCGAGGTTTTAGCTATGCTAGATTTTCAAAATTCGTAACGGAAGGTCCTGTAAGGATACCATTTTTTTCCAAAACTTTTTAAGTTATTTATGGTTTTTTGGCATTCTAAAATTCATACAAAAAACTTTTAGCTGCCAACCTAGGGTCTGCTAGTTATATATATTTTAAAAAATATATCTTTTATTTAGCTTGCTTTTATTTAGCTTGCCTTCGTGTCTGTCTGTTTGTCTGTCTGTCAGATCAAATCTTGCAATCAAATTTTGACCCACTTCCACTCATCCGATTCACTTGAAATTTTGTACACTTATATAAGTCCGATGACAATACAATATTTTCTCTACTTCGTCCTTGTAAGGATAAGGGAAGGTCCTGTGAGGATAACGTGATTATCCTTTTCTCCAAATTTTCCGGAAAAAAATTTATTCTGGGGGTCTTTGGGGTCGCTGAATACGATTCTCAAGTTAAAAAGCCTGTAAGGTCATCTCAAATGTAAGGATATATATTCGAAGACTAAAAAGAACAAAATAAAAAAAATAAAAAATAAATTTTTTAAAAAAAGCTTTTATTAAAAAAAATGCACTAAAAAGAAAAAAAAATAATTTTCTGGACGCTGTGTATCACAAATATAAAAGCTTTTAAAAAGCGAGATAAAGCATAAAACAATAAAATACGAGTAAACATTTATCTCGCTTTTTAAAAGCTTTTATATTTGTGATACACAGCGTCCAGAAAATTATTTTTTTCTTTTTAGTGCATTTTTTTAAATAAAAGCTTTTTTTTTAAATTTTTTTTTAATATATATATTTAAATATATAATATGTATTATATATATTTTTCAATATAATTTTTTAATATATATATATTTTAATATATATATTTTAATATATATATTTTTTAATATATATATTTTAATATATATATTTTTTAATATATAATATATATATTGTATATATATATATATGTATGCATGTATATATATTTTTTTAAAGAAATATATTTGCCAAAACACAAATAAATCCGAGTCAAATTTCTCAAGATTTCGTTCCCCGCCAAAAATTTTAGGTCTCAATTCTAGCGATAATTTGGCAGGGAATGAATTTCTGTGAAATTAGGGTCTAGAATTTTTGGCGGGAAACGAGTTTTCTAGAAATCGGCGGCAGCAGCAAGTTTTATTTTTGCGCAGTAAGATAGCAGTAAATCTTATGGAAGAAAATATCCTTCTGTGCTATTTTTGTGTTCCAGCGTAATAGAGCCAAGATGCTTCCAGACTTCTATTTTCGTTTGTGGGGTGTTTTTTTTCGAACACTACAGAAAAAAAAGACGTAAAAATGGACGGTGGTCGGTTGCTAGAAATTTCGAGGCGCAAGAAACGCAAAATTGTGTCTTTAAAACGCTTAAAATTATTTAAAAACAAGCGTTGAAAAGGATTAGAGTAATTGCGGATCATTTTGCCGATTTTTTTCGAGCCGGGAAAGTGCTGATATTTCCATAAATTCAATTCATATGAAATCAATGGAAAAAAGTTTCGTCTTCATATGGCCATACTGGTAGCCTCTGGCAGTGATCGCACAGTCGATGGAGCTTCGGTCCCGTTTGTCGCCATTTTATTGAGATTTGCGTGAAGTACGCATTTTTCGTGTGTTTTGTCGATAAAAAGGTTGCGATTTTCTCCATTTTTCGCGTCTTTTTCGGAATTTAATGGAGTGCCGACAAAATAGTTTTTTTTTTAAATTCGCAAGGCAGTTTCGAAAGCTCTCAGGAAATTCTTACAAACGGAAAATCATTCGATAATGCGAAAATCATTCGAAAAAGCGTTGATGGAGAATAATCTTTGGTGGTAAGATTTTGGTTCACTAAAATTGTTAGGCAAACCTTGTTGCCCCGCAATTACCCGGAAAACTTAGCAATATTTTAGTCTCTATAAAAACTTCTTCGGATGAGAAACATTTTTATAGTATTTTTGGCTTTAACATTTTTTCAGTGGATTTTCTGGAAACAAATTTCTGAATTTTCTAAGGGGTTGTAAATGGGGTTTTTATAGTGGTTTCCTTTCCTATTTTATACGAAATACGTAGTAATATGCAGTATTGTGATCATGAAAAATTCCGATCTATTAATTTTGTCTTCAATACCTTTTTCGAGTATTGCCGAGTATTTTCGAGTCGATCGGAATCATATTACAGAAATATCCTTCTATCGGTCTCTCAGCCTGTGTATAAGATTTGTCAAAAACTAATCGAGATAGAGCCATGAAATGTTACAAGGATATTTGGTCCTGGAGTGGGACGATCCAGTCAACTTTTGGTAAAAATTCGTTAACCGGAAGTAACCAAAATGGCAGCTTTTTAAAAATCGTAATTTGGGTTTTTTGCTGTTTACTCCGAAACCAATCGTTTTTCAGTAGTTTTATGTATGACAAAAGTTGAAGATGGTAAAATTAGAAGAGAATAATATAAAATTTAATATATATAAGAGAATAATATTTGCCACAATATTGTCTTTTATTGCTAGCTATTTTATTGTTACCGTTTTTGAGATATTTTCATCAAAATTTAAAAAAATACGAAATTGCTTGCAAACTAACGTTTTTCGAAAAAAAAGTTAAGAATAAATTTAAGATATTAAAATTCTCCACAGTTCTGCCTTTCTTTACACGGTGACAGCTTTTACCGTTATCGAGATATTTCAGATTTTGGTCAAATGAAAATTCATATTTTTATATAAACTAATATTTCATTCATCCGGGTTTATTTTCATCAAAAATCTAGAATTAAAATCGTTTTTTTAATCAAAGTTTTAATAAGGCATTTTCAGTGATGTTTTCAATAGAATTTAAAGCTAATTTTTGTGTTTTTTTCTGTTTCTTTGCAGTTCATTAATAGGTTTCCATGATCGTGATTTTCTTCAACTATTTTAAAAATATTTCTACGTTTTACGGGCAGGAAATCTTTCAAAGGTAAGTGAGAAGTTCCTTCTCAATTTTTAAAATATCCTTAAAATATTTAAATTATTTTAACCCCGACAATAAGTGCATTATTTTATGATTGATATTTTTTTTTTAATTTCCACACTTTGTTCCGCTTTTTAGTTGCGTTTTGTCTCCTAATGGAAAACTTTTTCATTTTCTCGCCGGTGTCTTTATGCTACATTTACACGAATGACAAATTTGTCATTTTTTTCTTGTCATTATGTTAATTCCCGTGTAAATGGCATAATTTTTGTAATTTTTTCTGTCAGAAAATGTCAATTTCTCATAAAAGAATGAACTTGTCCATTCTTTTATGCCAGATTGTCATTCGTGCAAACGCAATATTAGTTATGACAAAAGTTGAATACTAAAGTTGTCATAACTAATATTGCGTTTGCACGAATGACAATCTGGCATAAAAGAATGGACAAGTTCATTCTTTTATGAGAAATTGACATTTTCTGACAGAAAAAATTACAAAAATTATGCCATTTACACGGGAATTAACATAATGACAAGAAAAAAATGACAAATTTGTCATTCGTGTAAATGTAGCATTAGATATGGTGAGCATTTTTTTGAAAATTATCTTTAAATTTCCCCTTTGGATAATTTTTTGAGAACTTTTGTGTCTAATACTAATTTCTTTTACAGATTTAGCAGCACTTGCATATCAGAACCGGCTGCAAGGCGTATTGTGCCATAAATCTAATGATTTTCATTCTTGTCGTCTGGGAAATATTCTAAGGGTAAGTGAAAATTTAGTTTTTATTTAGATTTTTTAAAATCCACTTAATTCTATTAAATTATTTCCTGATTCCACATCTAGAAATTTAATCAGCATATTTTTCTTTTAAGTATCAGATGCTTTCCCGCAGTTTTCTACATTTAAATCCCGGCGATTCATCGGTAAATAGCTTTTTTTTAAATTTTCTTTATTATTAAAATTTTTTCTATCATTTTTCAATTATTTAGCAATAGTTTTTGGTTAGTTTTGAATTTTAATTTTTTCTCTCAATTTTTTACAGCTGCATAACAAGATATATGAAAACTTTGTGCATCCGAGCAAGCTAAAAAAGAACGTCGATGTGATTTCAAGATTTTGACACATTCTTAAGCGATTTCGCTAAGTGCCCAATCCACACCACCATCATCAATCAACAACGCACTCGATAAAAGGTTAGTGATTTTTCTATCTTTAACGGTTAGTATTATGTTTAAAGTGGGAAAAGGTGCCATGTTGATATTATTATCTCCCTTAATTGTTGCCCTTATATTTCTTTCACTCTATTTCTGTTTATTATAAATTTAATTAGCCCTTCTAATTCATTGGTATAATCGTTTGAAGAAAGTATTGTATTCATGATGCAGAACGTGGGCAGGTAGAACATTTCTAATCAGTATCAAATCCGTTTCGGGCAAAATTATGAGGATGTCCGTGCATCTACTTGTCAATCTTTCTGTCAGTCGTCACTCAGAAAAATGGAGGCTAACTCGACGACCTACATACGGCGTAATTGGCCTCGGGCAGGCGCGCGTTCGCCTGCATGTGGGCAAGTAAAACTGAGTTGACCTGTGGTCGGAGAAATTCTGAAATTAAGCCACCAGCAGGTGAAGTAGGGCATTGGGAGCT
Source organism: Chrysopilus asiliformis (assembly GCA_964034945.1). Classification (NCBI taxonomy): domain Eukaryota; kingdom Metazoa; phylum Arthropoda; class Insecta; order Diptera; family Rhagionidae; genus Chrysopilus; species Chrysopilus asiliformis. The sequence goes on from OZ035964.1 coordinate 2,884,477, forward strand.
GCACGAGTTGACCTTAGATAGGTTAACTCTGACCGCTAGCTGGCTTACAGACACCTCTGCAAGGACAGAGTTAACCTGAAAAAAAGTTGACCTGGACATTTTTCTGAGTGCTTCATTCACTCTGTGTAAAACGCCCCCCCCCCCCCTCTCTCCACCGTAGCTGTACCACTGGCTAAAAGCAAAAAAAAAATCTCTGAATTTCCAAACAACAAAAAAACACCAGCTCAAAATTTATCGTTTTTTTAATAATCTCATAATTGTAATTTATAATAATTCAATTGAATAAAAAACAAATCAGTTTGCCAGCCAAATATCCGAGGTACAATCGCCACCCGGATAGCGCATCTCGTGTGGCAATGATGGTCCGTTTGGCTCTTTACCGAAATCAACCAAAAAGTCCGGATTCAATTTCATGCCACCATTGATTGTGTCGACATCGATTTGGACGATGGTGCCACCGGCTTGAACCATTTTTGGATAGAACTGTGAAACAAAAGAGTTGCAATTATTAACGAAAAATCGATTATTGCCGACTCCACACATCGCAACCAACTGTTGCGTCAACGTTGGTACATGTTGGCCGAAAATTTTTGTAAAAGTTTAAAAAAAAAAAACAATTTAATTGTTCAATTTTGTTGCAAAAAAAATCACCTGCTTATCCCATGGCGAATAAAGTGACGACGAGACGTACAATCGCTTACCATCGAGCGATAATTGAATCATTTGTGGTCCCCCTTCAAGACGGCGATGCCCCTTCATAATACATGGATCCGGTTGTACACTCAGCTCTTTATCCTCGACAACTTTAACGCTGGAATCATTTAGTATGGCACCACCGAGGAAAATTTGACCCGTTAACTTCGGTTTTGATGGATTCAATATATCGTATTGCCTGACATCACCGTGCAGCCAATTGCTAAAGTATAAAAATCGATCGTCCAATGATATTAGAATATCAGTCATCATTCCGTTAATTTCATCGCTAGGCCATCCCGTTACTTTCTTTGCTGGTACATCGATCACTTTTTCAACACAAAATTCATCGCTATCTTGGGATTTTTTGTAGAAATGATAGACATTGGCGTATAGTGCTGTTCCAACGAATCCCTGGCACTCTTTCGGATTATGTAGAAATCGTATTTCCAATGGAGTTATGCCCTCCATGCCCAAATCGATCGTTTGACGGAGAGTATGATCGGACCATTTGTAGAAGTTCAACCGTCGACCATATTGTTTGGGATCATCGATATCGGATGGATGAAAGCCCCTAAAATTTTTAATGATGTTTGTTCGTAAAATACGTCATACACTGGGAAAGACGGGTGGAGAGAATTAAGATATGCAAAACTAGAGGCCAACGGCACGAGACCAGCACCACTGGCGAGAGATTTTGCGAACCAAGGTCGAAAATTGATTGAGGTGGGTAAGAAAAAGCAAAAAGTAAACAAAAATTCGCAAAACGACAATTACCCGAGGGGTCAACCATCAAATATGACGACAGACAAAATTTTTATTCAAAAAAATTCTTGTGCGGGAGTGGGAGGAAGGAGTGGTCCGATTAGATTTTGATGTATGGACCGATTATGTAAAATCGTATGGAATTTTCACAAAAAGAATACTGAATTCGACTCCCTTTTTTCCTTTGAAATCGGATCCTTATAGAATTAGGCGGGACACCAACAGTGGGAGCAGGAGACGAGCCAAGGGGAGGTGAGAGGTATAAGAAATTATTTACTTTCTGTGCCTTTTTTCCCGGATTCGATTTCACAATCAATGGAAAAGCCAGGATTGAATAAATGACTTTATGTATCTATGCCGGTAGATATGGCAGGTTTTATTGAAATTTTGCATTTTGTGATCATTTTCCAGCATGTAGTAATTTTTTTTTTTTGAAAAATTTCATTTCGTAAATTTTTGAAATTTTTAAAAAAAATACTCAAGAAAACTTCAAGTCACGAGAAAAAATTCTTTTTGACAAAAAAGTTCTACCTTTTCAAGAAAACCAAAAAACACACATTCTTTAGAATCCTTATACCTATCAAAAACAATTTTCCGCTAGTCGATAGGGCAAAAATTACGCGAGAGACAAACGGTTTTCTAAATGTTAAATCCTTAAAAATTGAATCCTTTTATCTCGGAAACGGCTAAAAGGATTTTTATGCAATTTGGAATCTTGGGGTTTTCGGGGACGAGGAATCGATATCCGGTGTCGTTTTTGGGGAAAAAAGGATTTTTCAAGGACCTCGTCCTTTTGCCGCCCAAACCATACCACCCCCCTCAAAAAGGACACCGGATATCGATTCTCCATCCCCGATAACCTATAAATTCTGAATTTCGGCCCGATCGGAGGACTTCAATTTTTCGTCCTTAAAAAAGTACAGGGGTCCCCCTTGTGATTGTTTCAAATTTTTGACACGTCTCCGATTTTACTGAAACTTGGCATAGGGGGGTTTTTATGGCCCCTGATTGAGAATCCGTTGTCTATTTTTTGATATCAAAAATGGTTTGTGCGGGGCAGGGGGCGGAGGTGTCTCACGAAAAACGGAATTTTCGCTTACTATTTACTAATAATCACTTGCGAAAGTTAAGGTCTTCATGGACGGACAGACAAATAGACGGACAGCCGGGTGGACGGATAGACAGACGGACGGACATGCGGAAATCAAAATGGTGTAGTTCATTTTTGTGTGAAGGAAAGAAAAAAAAGGAAATAATAAGAAAAATAAGAAATAAATAGAAGCAAAATACGAAAGGAGGACGGGGGAAGTAGGGTCCGAAAATTCCTGTGACATATTTATCCCTCATATAAGAAAAAAACACAAAAAAAAAATACAAAGTAGACCACAAAGTCAATAAGTTTGTGTGAATTTAAGGCGCATTCGACCACAAATTTCGGATTGAAAGCTCTAACATTTGTATTGAAAGCTCTTGAATTGAAATCACTGGACTGATTGTGGTGAAGTTTTGGACAGAACTCTTTAAACCGAAAATCACCACAAATTTTGGATGGAAAGCTCTAACTCGAAAACTTTTCGACCGATTAAGGTAAAATTTTGTCATATATTTTGAGTGAAATTAAATGAGGGGGAAAATTTTATGAAAACGAATTCAAACATACTTTCTAAACAGCTTTGGAGCGCCCCATTCCGAAGCCACCATCACATCGAAATACGGCTGATACCAGAAATCATATCCGCATAAAGACCGTTTCTCGCCCTTTGTCCACGTTCCGATTATCTCAAAATTCTTATTGAGTAGTAAAAATTCACCCTTTGCGTCTGCATTCTCATCGCCCATTGTCGAAATCATGATCGTACCATCGGCCAAACAGTGTGTCGTATGAGGCGCTGAGACATTATTTTTCAATAGTTCGATGCCATCAATTTTTTTATACAGTTCCGGTTTCTTGGGATCTTTTCCGGTATCCAAAATATAAATGCTATTTGAATTTAGGCACGGCAAAATTATTTTATCCCGAATTGGGATCGTGGATTTTAAATCATTGTTGGTTTTATGACAACTTGAACAGGTATTCCATCCGCTGTGGTGTAATTCATCACCTGGCTTCATTGTGAAAGTCCGGTGTATTATCTAGAAAGAAAAACAAAATATTTGATGGTGGAGAGGAGGTTCAAATTTACGTTTATTGCAAGAAAAAAAATCATGTTTTCTATTGAAAATGATTGGAATTTCGCCGCTTCGCATAAAAGTATATAACTGACGGTTAATAAACCGTTAATATTTAAAAAAAAAAGAAAATCATAAATTCTTACCTGACAATAAGTTGAACTTTTTGGATCAACATCAACGACACTCAAGTAATCTCCATTTGGCTCGTCAAGATTTGGCTGAACGGTGACCACATAAAGAATCTCCTCTCTCGGGCCATTCTTGTACGCATCCATTGGCGATTTGTATCCGGGGCCCATGCAACATTTTTTATCTGCAAACAGATTACCACAAAATAAAAACCAACCAATTTATCAGTTTTTAAAAATTCACTTACTTAAATCGGACATTTTTTCTTTAAATTTCTATTGAGAATTCCAACGAAACTATGGTTTTTTTTTCGTCTTCAATCAAGCTCAAACCAAAACACGACCAATTCGGAATGCTAATGATTTTGAACTGTGATTGTGCGCATTTTAATCAGTTGTGAGCCGCTACCAAGGCTTACACCCCGATTCTGGGTAACAGATCTTAAGAGATCTCTTATTTTGTAATCATATACAAATCATACTAAATATATAAAAATGAGTTGGTGTCTGTCTGTCTGTCTGTCTGTTCCTCTTTCACGCAAAAACGGCTGCGCCGATTGACTTGAAATTTGGCATGAGTGTCTGTAGTTCTGGTTCCAACATAGGCATACGGAAAATTATCCCGAGAGGTGGGCGGAGTAAGGGGAGGGGGTAAAGTGATTTCGAAACTTAGTTTTTGCGCTATGCTACTCTTTTGCGGGGAAACTACTGAACCGATTGGCCTGAAATTGCGCATAGATGTTCATCGGGGGTCCAGCCCCAGGGAGTTATTAAATATAACTTTTTATTTTACAAAATTCGAAATATCTCGATAATGGTAAAAGATATCGATTAATGATGAAAAGCAAAATTGTAGAGAATTTAAATATCTTCAATACTTTCTAGTTTTTCCTTCGAAAAAGCCGTTAGTTTGCTAGAAATTCGCAAAAATCTATTTTTTTTTTTAATTTTAATGAAATTATCTCAATAACGGTGAAATATAGCGGTAAAAAAGTAACGGCGGCAAACAGCGATTATTATTCAGCAAGTATTATTCATACATTTAAAAAAAATTGATTTTTTTTAAATAACGGTATATCTCGATATCGGTTTGAGATATCGAGTTCCAGTGAAAGAGAAAAGGGTAGGAAATTTCACTGTCTTCAACTTTTGTTATACATAAAACTACTGAAAAACCCGTAGTTTCGGAATAAATAGCAAAAAACGAAATTGTGATTTTTAAAAAGTCGCCATTTTGGTTACTTCCAAACAGACTGACTGACAGCCAGAAAGCCCTCGTACCTATGATTAGAATACCCACCTTTTCCAGGATAAACGCTGTACTGGTTTAGCTTTGGTTCGGTTCGGCCATCATTTTCAAAAACTGGTCTAGTTGTTCACTGAAATTTCAGAGGTTTTCGGGTCAGGTGCAAAGAACCGATTTGTATGTTTTGAAATGTAAAATAAAAGACATTTTTGTTTTCATTGTGATTTTCTTTTAATAATGGTATGTATAAGTTATATACATTTATAATCAATATAAATATACATAGTTTTTTGCCTTTTTACGTAAAACGCCTATAATTAACAACATTATTATCATTTATGTAATAAACCTAAATATATATTTTTTTGTTTTTCGATAATTTGTTCACTTTTAGTCCTTAAACTGTTCGTTTTATTTTATTTGATTTATTTTTTTGTTCAACTGTTTTCTTTTTTCAATTCGCTTTTTCGAGCGGGGGATCACATACTTATTATTTTGTTGGCAATCATTTTTTTTTATTGGATTTTTTCATATTCTCTATAATTTGTTTTCTTGCTTTTTTTGTTGTCAAAAAGGAACTTAATTATTGTTATTTATCGTTATTATAAATCAGCACCAAATTTATCTCTTAAATATTTTTTTTATTGTTTTTTTTTTGTTTCAATTTTTGAAAATTTTTGTGCGTTAATTATAGTAAATTAATTCTATTCTGTCTTTGATTGGAAATTTCCCATTAAATAAAAACAATTAAGTCTGGCAATGCTTTTTTTCTTTATATTTTTTTTTTAAGAATAGAAACGGCTGAAGTTTTAATTGATTTTTAGAGTAAATTTACGTAGCATAAGTAGGTAACATTGTTTTAAGTACATTAAATTTATATAGAAAATCTATATAGTGGAACCTACATCTAACGGAATTCTTTAAATATTGACGTTTATCCACACCCCTAGCTATTTCGTTATATGGAGGTTCCACTGTATTTTCTTTACATCAATTACGTCAGTTTCTTCTTCAGTTAGTTTAATTAAATTCAATTAATTAGGAATATTTTTTACCGTTATCCCTTAGATATTATTATTATTATTATTTTTAGCTAAAAACAGCTACACTTATTTTCCAATATTAAGTTTTTTTTTATTTAAGCAACTGATCCGAAAATGAACAAAAAATAGTTTCAGAAAATTGTAATTTCAAAAAATTAATCCTTAACGACGTTGGGAGGAAGTAAAAATGATGTGTTAGCGGGTGGGGGGGGGGGGGGGGGGGTTTGTACAGAACAAAAAAGAAATTTGAAAAAAAAACTCTTCCATTGCCAAATTCAACTTCCCAACGTTTTCGTTATTTTTTTTCAAAAATGTTTACACATTTTTGTGAGCAAATTTCAAAAAATCTAACCAAAAAATATTTTGATATCAATTTCTGTTCAATTCTGGATAGCCAAGAACTGTGTGAAAATTTTTTACACGAATTTTCCAAGAGAAAATTAAATGTTCAAATGAAAAAAAAGATCTACTAAGTGTAGTGCATTTTTTCGTTGTTGTTGTAAATATTACAAAGCAATATAATTAATTTTGTGATGTTAATTTAGCCCCTGATGTTTACGTATTTATAAAAAAAAAAGAACAGGAAAACAATATCATTTTTAAGTCATTCTTATTTGAAACTTTCTTCTATTAAGCTCAATTCAGACCAACGATTGCGATTACGATTGAAGCTTTTCGACCATGAGATCAAAGATTTCGACAATAAGGACATGAAAGCTTTGACCTCATTGGTTAAGAAGCATGAATTGTAATCGCAATCGTTGGTCTAAATTGGGCTTAAGTGGCGAGAATTTACACCTAAAGGCAGTCACACACGCTTTGGTTTAACCGAACGAGTTTTCTAACTGGTGCTCCCCCCTTTTCGAATGTCAACATGTCTAAATGGCCTTTAAGCTAGACTCTAGAAAGTGGACAATCGCTTAATAGACTGTCCTACCAAGTAGATACTGATATAACCAGGACGGGGGATGGAAGGGGGAGGGGATTTACGTGGCGGTATTTTTCAGTATATTTTATTTTTTGGACCCCCAGTCCGGCTACGCCGCTGTAAGTAGGACAGTCTATTAACTACACCAGATTAGAAGATTCTGTAAACCTTGTTTGCAATTCAAAAAACAACTATTCGAAACAAAATGTCTTTTATATGGTTTTTTAAAATTATTATATATACAACATTATTTACGTTAAGTACTCAAAAAAAAAAAATTAAGGCAAATTAATCACAAAAAATCCATAAAAATTCTTATTTGCGAGTACAGTGGAACGTCGATAAGTCGAACCCGGATAACTTGAAGTTTTTTCCAATCCGGTTTATACAAAACGAATCTCGTTATGTTGAAATATTCGATAACTCAAAGTTTTGTCGGGCTACATCAGCTTCGACTTAACGACGTTCGACTGTATTTGTCGATTATAGCAAAAAGTTTTATATTATTTTATTTTCGTAAAAAAATTGACATTAGGGAGGGTCCATAAAATACGTCATGCTAATTTTCGGGTTTTTTATCCCCCCTTCCCCACTACCCACTCTCCTCGTCACCTTTTTGACAAGTTTTGTATAACACGGTGTCTTCACTTGGGATTTTTCATCGCAGAGATTTTATAATTGACCAATCAGAGCTCGAGTTGGCGGCGATATCGTCATCAACTCGAGCTGTGATTGGTCAATCAAAAATCTCTGCGATGAAAAATCCCAAGTGAAGACACGGTGTTAGATTCAATGCCACTGTCACAGTACTGCATAACCCCCTCCCCACCTCCCTCGTAAAAGTGTAACTCAACTTATGGGGTTCGGTTTTTCGTTCAACGGTGATTGGATATAAGGTTTTTGGTTCTAAAAAATTTCAAAGTGGCTTTGGAGAAATCAATTTGCATCTTTGCGGCCGTCACACTGCCAATAACTATCCGTCGCCTCCCCCTTCCCCACTCTAAAACCGATGACGTATTTTATGGACGACCCCTCTTACGAATTCGTGTTTCCTTTAGGTCGTATTTAGGAAAAATGTTTATAGTTTTTTTTTCTTTCAAGGGTTGGATGAAAAGTTGCAGGCCTGGCAAGGTTGGAAAACAACTCGACCGATTGATGTGAAATTTTTATTCATATCTTTTATACTATATAGGGAAACCAAGCAGCAATTTAAGTCAACTGTGACGTTAACAGTTTTTTAGCGAATGAAAAAATCACCAAAAATCATGTCTGACCAGAAACTTTTCATTCTAACCTCATTTATGACATTTCTTTCTATCTATCATTGCATAATCACTTCTGTTATATTCTGTTATTTATCAATTCTAGCTTTTTTTTCTTTTTTTAAATTCCTAGTTTTCTTCTCTAATTTCTACACTTATCAAAATTTGATTAAAGAATTAAATATTCTTTTCATTGTGATGTCCATCTTCGTGTTTGTCTTCGACACGTTTCCGACGTTTATTTAATAATGCATTGTTTGAATTATCTAATGCTTTAATATGCATCTGGAAATACAAAAAAATTAATATATTTTTTTTAATTAAAAATTTTCTTTGAAAATTTTGTTTTTGAAAAGAAATTTTTGGAATTTTTTAGTGTTTTTTTTAAAGAAACCAACCCAATCCCAGTTCACTAAAACCACCTTACCTGATCGTAATCAACACGCATAGTGGCTAATGACCGGGTCATTTCTTCCTGTACTTCTGGCCATGTCTCCTCGCCCTCCCGTAACACACGGCCCGTATGCAATGGTGTTTGAGGTACTGTTGTATATTGCTGTAAATTAATATGAGAATGACGTTCAAAATTTTGATTCAGTTTTAAAAAAAGAAAAAAAAAACAAAAATCCTCACCGCAATCCATTTATTCTTCATAACTTCTTCAATGTTCAATCGTTTAGCTGGGTCCACATTCAGCATTCCCTTGATTAGATCCTTGGCCGATTGACTAACATTCTTCCATTCGGGATTCGGGAAGTCATACTGGCCCGTACGTATACGTTTCTTCATACCGGGTGATATTGCTAGGCCGTGATTACTGTAGAATGGTGGAAAACCGCATAGTAAAATATACATAATAACCCCTAATGACCAAATATCACAACTCTTGTCATATTTCTCCGGGCCAAGTACTTCCGGTGCTAAAAAAAAGACGTTGAAAACCGTTAAGAAAAACCTCTAGACTACGGGCATTCACATTTTGTCAATCTGTTAACCTGTCAATCTTTCAATCTTTCAATCTGTCAATCTATCAATCTCTCAATCTGTCAGTCGGAATTCGACTGTTATAAAAACCAATTTAAATAAAAAAAAAGTCCATACCAACATAATACGGCGTGTAACATGGCGTTTGTAGTGTATCTTTTACAAAAGTTTCCTTAGCGAATCCAAAATCCGTTAGTTTTAGTGTGGCATTCGCCTGCGGCGTTGTATAAAGTAAATTCTCCGGCTTTAAGTCCCGATGTGCGATATTCATATTATGTAAAAAATGTACAGCAACGCAAATTTCATGCATTATTTGAGCAGCTTCTGGATTTAAAAAAAAAGAAGTTTTTTTTTCTTGTATGTTTCTAAGAGAAGAAAGAATTTCAGTTTTTTTACCTCTTTCTGTAAACGCGCCATCCTGACGATCCTGAATGCGTTGAAACAATTCACCACCCTCCATACTATTCAAAAAATAATCAAAAATAGAGCGTTAGATTACTGGCGCTTTTTGATGTAATGAGACGTAACTGCCACTAGGAGTTGTTTCAAATATGGTGGCAGTTACGTGACCATACACACAAAAATTCCAAATAGGGTGAGCAAGAGATGGTGGATGCTGACCGGTACGAACAATAAAATTTAATATTTTCAAAGGTTTTTGGAAGGTTTCCGGGATTTTGAAGACATATGTTTTTGTGATTTCCCACAATATTTTTTTTATCATGTCATGAACTGAAATTTTTCCAACCCTAAAAACATGGAGCCTGCCTCACATCCATTAACCTACCCTTACTACGCGACTGTACCGATATTATATGTTTAGTAAAGGATTGGCCATAAAGTACTTCACAGTGGTTTTTCTTGTCAGGTATTACCGCATGTCCATATGTTTGTCTGTTAGTCTGTCTGTTAGTCTGTCTGTTAGTCTGTCTGTTAGTCTGTCTGTTTGTCTGTCTGTTTGTCTGTCTGTTAGTCTGTCTGTTTGTCTGTCTGTTTGTCTGTCTGTTTGTCTGTCTGTTTGTCTGTCTGTCTGTCCATTCGTCTGTCTGTCCATCTGTCTGCCTGTCTGTCCGCGAACACCACAACTTTGGAAAGGATTGAACTAGAGACATGAAATTTTGCACAGTTGCGTTTCTAGTAAACAGCAAGTGAAAATTCCATTTCTCGTGAGACACCACTCCTTCCCTTGGCTCGTCTCCTGCTCCCTCGGCTGATATAATGCCTGATCCTGTAGGGATTCGATTTAAAAAGGAAAAGGGGAGCCGAATTCGGTATTCTTTTTGCTCCAAATAATTGTACGTTATCGATCCATACATCAAAATCCAATTGGGCCACTCCTTCCGCCCCTCTCCCGCACAAATGATTTTTTTTTAAATAAAGATCTTGTCTGTCCTCATATAGAGTACTACCCCGATTCTGATAGACGTGCCGTTTTCAACAAGAGTCGTTTTATGTGTATTTTTGTTCGTAGAAAAGCACAATCAAAAAAACTTTTGTCGAAAACGACACAACTATCAGAATCGTGGTGCATTTGACGATCGGATCCCTGGCAATTGTAGTTTTTCTAAACCCCTGGCAATTGTAGTTTTTCTTTCTGCTGTTTTCGCAGATTTTGCGTTGTTTCCCGCAGGTTTTTTTTCCAGTTTTTCATGAATTATTCTGTTTTTGCGAGTTTTTGTGGTGTATCACTTATTTTTACTCCCCGTAATCCCCCTCCACCATATTTTGCAAACACTCAGTCAGAGAAAATCACTTACCACTCCATAACAACTAGTAAACATTTATTCCCACTGTACGAATTCTCATAAACATCCATAATATTCACAATATGCTGACATCCGCTTGCCCTCCAATGTAAATCAACTTCGCGTCTCGCCTTGGGATTGTCCAGCAGAACCTGAAAAAAAATGTTCTCTTTAAATAATTTTCTTACAAAAAACAAAACAGTATTTTTTTTTTGTTCGTCAATCGTGACGTTACCGGTTGATATGTGTTAACGACGCGGTTGACATAATTTCAAATTTACCTTGAGGGCATATTTCAAACGATTTCTACGGTTAATACATTGCACAACTTTCCCATTGATTCCAAGTCCTAATACTGTACTCGAAATTTCATAATCATCGGTAATTGGTGTTTGTTTTGGGCTACGAAGATTGCTTAAATTTTGTTGATTTTGATTTAGAATTCCACTACCGGGCGGTTGCACCATTGAATTGCCAACATTTTTAATGTCATTCATTTTAAACATAATATTTATTTATCTTTTTTTTTTGAAAAATATTCTTCACGAAGAGATTAATGTTATGTGTCGGAATTGTTTAAAATGTTTAACCCCAATTGATAGATGCTGAAAGAGATAAAAAAAAATCGAAAATTATTTTAAATAAAGAGTTATTAACGGAAATGTACCAAACTCGGAACGTTTGTCCCAAATTTGTAACATCAATGTTTAGCTATACATATAATAAAACTTTTGGATTTTATTAGAAACTTTGTATTGACCGTATGTATGTTTGTTCGTCTGTTTGTTTGTCTGTCCGTCTACACGCAGAGAAAAATAATAATAAATCTAACTACTTTATAATGGGAAATCAGGACTATCACTAAAATAATTAATTTTAATTATAAAATAGTTAATTTCAATTGAAAAAATATTCAATTTAACTACAAAATAGTAAATTTTACTACTAAGTATTTAAATTTCTTATAAAAATCGTCGATTTTGACTATTTTTATACCCGTATGGTGAAATTAAAGGGTATATTAACGTTGCCTTACCGTTTGTAACGCCAAGATCCCGTCATCACACACAAAAATGAATTACACCAGTGTGTTTAGAATGATAAAAATAATTAATTTCTGCATGTCCGTCCGTCTGTCTGTCCGTCTGTCTGTCCGTCTGTCTGTCTGTCCGTCTGTCCGTCTGTCTGTGGCGCGGATTGCGGGCGCACGGATTGAGCTAGAGACTTGAAATTTTGCGTGGATCCGTTTTTCGTAAAATGCGAGGCTAAGTTCGTTAATGGGCAAAAATGGACCATTAGGGGGGGTACCCCCCATACGAACGAAAACGATTTTTGCGAATATCTCAAAAACGGTGCATCTCATCAAAAAAGTCCAAGAACAAAAGTTATTTAGGATATGATTCTACATAAAACTCCCATACATCAAAATCCGATTGGAATAAATTTTAAAAAAATCGAATTGGAAAGTTTGACTTCAAAGTGGAATTTTGGTACAACTGCTCAAATTATGATACGAATATCACCGTACGGGTTTTCAATAATTGCCAGATTGGCAATTATAGCTTTTGTTATGTTTGCATTTGAAATCAACTATCTTAGTGACGATTTCCCATTATAAAGTAGTCAAACTTATCATTTTTTCTCTCCGTGTGTCTGTCCGTGGACACCTTAACTCCCGAAAGCAGTGAGCTAGATACTTGATATTTTGTACAGTTACATTTTTAGTAAATAGGCAATGAAAATTCCCTATTTTCGTGAGACCCATTCAACCTCCCCACTCCACCCTCCCACCTCTCCGTGGCTCGTCTTCTGTTGATGTCTTGCGTAATTCTGCAAGGATTCGATTTAAAAGGAAAAACGGGAAGCTAATTCGGTGTCGTTTTTATGAAAATTCAATTTTTCGTGTGACACCTCTATTGCCCCGCACCGCCCTAACCATTAGTGATATCGAAAAACGAACAACGGATTCTTAATCAGGGGCCCTAAAAACCCCTCCACACCAAATTTCAGTAAAATCGGAGAAGTGTCAAAAAATTGAAAAAATCGCAAGGGGGACCCCTTGTTTTTTTTTAAGGACTTTTTTTTAAGGACGAAAAATTCAGGTCCTCCGATCGGGCTGAAATTCAGAATTTAAAGGTTATCGGGGACGGAGAATCGATATCCGATATCCTTTTTGAGGGGTGCGGCACGGTGTGGGGGGTACAAGGACGAGGTCCTTGAAAAATCCTTTTTTCTTCAAAAATGACACCGGATATCGATTCCTTGCCCCCGAAAACTCTAAGATTCCAAATTTCATGAAAATCCTTTGAGCCGTTTCCGAGATAAAAGGATTCAATTTTTAAGGATTTAACATTAGGAAAACCGTTTGTTTCTCCGGTAATTTTTGGCCTATCGACTCACGGTTAACGGTTTTTGATAGATGAAGAGATCCTAAAGGATGAGTGATCTTTAGTTTTTCAGAAACTGTAGAGCTTTTTTTAAAAAAAAAAAATCTCAAGACATGAAATTTTCTTGAGATTTTTTTGTTGAAAACTTCAAAAATTTTCAAAATCAAATTAAAAAAATATCAGTTGTGGTCAACACAAAACTTTCTTCTACAAAATCTACGACCCTGCGCAATTTAAGCTAGAGCCCTGTCGCGTTGTCAACCTAAGACGACCTCCCAAAAAATTGTTGGTTCATCCAAAAATATCAAAAACGTACAAAATTTGAGATAACTTGAGAACGGTAAAAGATATCAATTTACGGTAAATGGCAAAAATGTAGAAAATGTTAACATCTTTAATTATTCTTTGAAGTGATTTGTCGTAAAACCGTTAGTTTGCAAATTATTCGCAAAATATGATTTTTTACATATTAATGAAAATATCTCAATAACGGTAAAAGATAACGGATAACGGTAAGAAACAAAATTGTGCAGAATGCTATTCTCATTAATTCACTTCATACATTCAGTCAGCAAAAACTCGTTAGTTTTCGAGATAATCGCAAAAAACTGTTTTTTTGGAAATAACGGTTTATATCGATAACGGGCTGAGATATCGAGTTATAGCTAAAGACAAAAGTGTGGGAAATTTTATTTTCTCCAAGTTTTGTCATACTTAAGGCCACTAAAAAACGCGTAGTTTGGGAGTAAATCGAGAAAAACGAAATTGCGATTTTTGAAAAACCGCCATTTTGGATACTTCCGGTTAACGGATTTCCACCAAAAGTTGATAGGATCGTCCCATTTCAGGACCCAACATGCCTATAAAATTTCATGGCGCTAGCTCTATTAGTTTTTGAGAAATCTTGTACACAGACTGACAGACAGACTGACAGACAGACTGACAGACAGACTGACAGACTGACAGACAGAAAGACATTTTTTAAATATGACTCCAATCGACTCAGGAGTGATCGGGAAATGTTTTTTAGGCAAAATTAAGAGGTCGAAATTTTTCATGAATACAATACTTTATTATACTCCGTAGAAGAAAGTAAAAAAGTTTACTATAAAATGTTGGCAAATAGTCACAAAATACAAATATCCAATTAATTTTGCCATTTTTACCAGCACAAATACGTAAAATCATTTTTTCAATTCTGTGTTTCCATTGATTGTGAAATGGAATCGGCAAAAAAGGGCACCGGAAGTATATCATTTTTTCAACCTCCTCCCCCCTCTCCTGAACATGTCGCCTGCTCCTTCTGCTGATGTCCCGCTTAATCCTGTAAGGATTCGATTTAAAAAAAAAGGAGAGACTAATTCGGATTCTTCTTGCGAAACTTCCATTCGATTTTACATAACCGGATTGAATACATCAAAATCCAATCGAACCACTCCTTCCTCCCCTTTCCCGCAAAAGTGGATTTTCTAAAATAAAAATTTTGTCTATCCTCATATCGAGTATTTGACGATTGGCCCTCTGTTAATTTTTGGGTTTTCTTATGTTTTTTTTAAGGCAAAGGTTCGAGATTTTTCATGATCACAAATACTTTATTATACTTCGTATAAGAAAGCGAATTGATTTTTGTGTTTTGATATTTTCACGTTCCGAATTGTAGGCCCTTCTCGTACCATGAAGTGTTAATGAATTGTCCAAGAGTTCCCAATTATGTACATTTGAAATTACCCCCTTTTTATTGAAATTGAACGGATTCCACATAAAAAATTGGCAAAAAAAAAGGATTTTTTTTCGATAAACAAGATTTTTATGTTTCTCTTAAGGTCGATCCAGACTACACGATGTACGGGGTACGAGGTTGGCACGTACCCCGAACATCGAGTGTTTGGATGGGAAATTTGCACATGGTTTCACCTAGTGAGTAAAATCAGAAGCTGTTTGATTATCCTCGTACGTGGTAACCGCGTGCACGAATGAGCAAAACCCTGTGCAGTGTGGATGCAGTTCCATGTACGAGGAAACCAAAAACCTCGTATCTCGTACCCCGTACATCGTGTAGTCTGGATCGAGCTTTAGGTTTCACTCCAATATCTTAACCTTAAGCTTAAAGATCACAAAATATTTTCCATTCGCAGCGCACAAAAATTATTTGACTAAAAATTCTATGAATGTTCTTTTGTCACTTGCCGTTGTTGTTTTATTGGTTTTTATCATACCGATATGAAAAAAAAATAAATAAAAAAATAAAATAAAAAAATAGATTGTATTTAATGCGCTTTTCTGCTTTTCTGCTTTTCTCTAGTGGTTCATTTATTAACAACGCGGCGCGGCGATGATAAACAAACAAATGCTCTACTAATCGCTCTGTGAATGAATGCTCTGTAATTTAATTTATTTCTTGTTTTTTTTCTCATTTTTCGATTTTTGTTGTTGTTGTAAATTAAAGAGTAAAGTGTATTGCTTATCGGATGATCCAATATAAATCAACTTTAAATGAATTCAAAAGGTCTAGCTAGAATACAGTAATATCTTCGATGAACAGTCGATGAGATTCTTATATAAAGATTCGACAATCCGATAGGGTTGATTTATGACACGGTTTTCCAATAGCTGGGTCGTAATCTGTATGTTTTCCTAAAGAGTGAACGGACGAGGGGATGTGGTCTTTCGCCTCATTCTTTTAAACACCTTGCATCTGCGGCGCATTTTTATTAAGAATTTTCGCCTCCAGCACATTGCAAGAAAGAAAAGCTTTCAGTCAACTTGTTAGTCTGCCAGTTTATCAGTTTGTCAGTCTGTCTGTCAGCCTGTGTGTAAGATTTCAATTTCCCATATTTTTTCTTTAACGGTCTTTACGTCTCTCGAAATATTTGAAAAATATTTCTTACATGTTTTTCCCGAAACTATTTAAAAATATCCTTCTCAATTTTAAAAATATCCATAAAATATGTAAAATTATTTGAAAAATCGACGATTATTGCTTTGTTTTAGTGAGTGATTTTTTTTTCAAATTTCCAGACTTTGTTCCCCTCTTTTAGTTGTGTTTTGTGTCCTAATGGAAAAGTTTTTCGTTTTCTTGCCGGTGGAAATTAACTTTTTGTTATATATTTTCATGCCGTTGTTATTTGTTTATTTTTTCTATAGAAAATTTTACAATCATCTTTATCTAACAGAAATAAAAGCCGGCGTCATTTTCATAATCTCCATAGCCCTTTAGCAATCGCATCCCTTTATTAGTAGGATTTATCTAGAGATATGTTTGTTCATATTTTAAAATGTATTTTATTTCAAAACACTTTTTTTTTAATTTTCAGCACGTTAAGCGCTCATGTTCGTGATAGCGCTGGTATCCGCGTTAGCGCTCGTACTTTCGTTGGCGCACGTATCCGCTTAAGCGCTCGTGTTCGTGATAGCGCTCGAGAGGAATATTTTCTGAGAATAATTAAAAAAGGACACTCTAGATGAGAATCATATCGTAGTATTTTAGAATAGCGCAAGATATTCTCGTAATTCAGCGACTCTGGAATCAACCTGGAAGAACAACAGAGATGGAAGCTCGTGTATTGTTCCTGCTATCAAAAGGGTGAGTACTTTATAACATACTTTTTTTTAAATACACTTTACCTGTCATTTCTAAAAATAATTTATTAACATCATTTCTCAAATTTCGTTAATATCTACAGTGACTAACAGAAATGTTTTCTTTTTATTACAGATTAGTGTGTTTCAAATCTTGCGTACGTTTAGTGTTTGTTTGTGAAATTCTTAGTAAAATTTAATAATCTTAAAGGCAGAAGTGAGCAAATAATCAGTGAAAATATAAGAAAATTAAATAATAATAATAATTGTGATAGTAGGGCTTTTTTTAATGCGGGTCGCGTGTGATTTAATTAATTATAATATTTCAGGTATAATAAAAAGTGTTAGTGACTAAAAAAGGCGGTTGAACATCGTTGGAAGATCTTCATGCAGTAAGAGAACATCGTGAACAAATACCGCCGCCATTTTGTAAGTGTTTTTAAATGTTACTTTTTTTAACTATATTTATTTCTCTCTTATACCAAGTATAACAAAATATTTGTGATCATGAAAAATCTCGACCCCTTAATTTTGCCTAAAAAACATTACCCGAGCACTCCTGAGTCGATTGGAGTATTATTACAAAAAATGTCTTTCTGTCTGAAATTTTACAGGCATATTTAGTCCTGGAATGGGATGATCATATCAACTTTTGGTGGAAATCCGTTAATCGGAAGTAACCAAAATGGCGGCTTTTTAAACATCGCAGTTTTGTTTTTTGCTGTTTACTCTGTAATTACGCGTTTTTTAGTAGTCTTATGTGTGACGTGAGTTGAAGACAGTAAAATTTCTCATACTTTTGTCATTTACTAGAAATCGATATCTCAAACCGATATTAAGATATACCGTTATTTAAACAAAATTAGTTTTTTGCGATTTTCTCGAAAAAATTACGGATTTTGGGTAATTAAATATATTAAATTAATTGAAGAGAATAAATATTTGCCATAATTTTGTCTTTCACTGTTATCCGCTATATTTTACCGTTATTCAGATATTTTTATTACAGTAGAATCCCGATAATTCGTACCCCGGTAATTCGTATATCCCGCTAATTCGTATGAATTTGCTGGTCCCTTGAAATACGAATTATCGGGATTCTACTGTAAAAGGTAAAAAATTAGATTTTTGTGTATTGCTTGCAAACTAATGGTTTTTCGAAAAAATAGTTAAATGATGAATTAAAGATATTGAAATTCTCCACATGTCTGTATTTTAATGTAAATCGATATCTTTTACCGTTATCGAAATATTTCACATTTCGTAAAATAAAAATTTATATCTACATATATAAAATCGTTTAACCTGACTGATTGACTGACTGACTGATTGACTGACTGATTGACAGACTGACAGACTGACTGATTGACTGACTGATTGACTGACTGATTGACTGACTGATTGACTGACTGATTGACTGACTGATTGTCTGACTGATTGACTGATTTATCAACGCCCAGCCCAAACCTCTGAAGCTAGAGACTTAAAACTTTCACAGTATGTACCAACCATCGCGTAGGCGCTCACTAAGGCGGGGTTTTCCGAAATTTTACCCTTAACGGGGTAAAGGGGGTTTTGGGTGTTTTTAAACCGCGATTTTCGCCATTAATCCGGCTTAATAGGAGGCTGAAAAGTTTCATTCGGGGGTTTTCGGTGTCGCTGATCACGAATCCGATGTTAGATTTTCAAAACTCGGAACAGAAGATCCTGTAAGGATAACGAAAATATCCTTTTTCCAATTTTTCCCGGGGAAAAGTGGCATTAGAGGGTTTTCGGTGTCGCTGATCACGAATCTGGTGATGAAATTGCTAACGGAAGCTCCTGTAGGGATAATCCCAATATCCTTTTTACCATTTATCCTCGAAAGAACTGGCAATAAGGGGGTTTCGGAGCCGCTGATCACGAATCTGGTGTGAGAATTTTAAAATTCGTAACGGGAGGTCCTGATGGCTTAACGATTTTTTCCAATAGTTTTTAAGCTATTTCTGGGCTTTTTGGTGCAAAAAACTTTTTAAAAAAAAACTTTAGCCCGGCAACGACGGGAATGTAAGCTAGTTTCTATATAAACTAATAATTTATTCATCAAGGTTTTAGTGAATATGGTACAGAAACGTAGATTTTTGTATAAGAAAGTCATGTTTTGTTTACCTTTTTTTTGAAATGGTATTTTTTGCCATAAAACCTTACTTTCTATATGTACTAAGAGTATAAGAAATTACGATATACAGATTTGTTATTACATAGACTTAATGCTTGATTGTTTTTTTTTTATTGTAGTATTAATTCATTATCAGTTTTTTTTTCTTGAAATGCTTACGTGATCTTGTATATATAAGTCACCAAGCGATGCCGGGCTATAGAGACGCGACACGACAGGGGGGTAATGGAAAATGACAGCAGAAATTAATGCGAAACAGGGCGAAAAAGGGTTAGAATGGTGGTGGGCGAATGAATGATGGTTAGGGTGGTGAGGGAGTGGAGGGGGAGGTATTGTAGCCTGAATTTTTATAGGGAAATTGTTTTACAATTAAAATCTCAGCTAGAAATTGCAAAAAAGTGTGTTTTTTTTAAAGAAGTTCAAGCAATGAAGATGACGTTTGTAAGAAAGCCAGTATTTTACTGTTAGCTCCAAAAAATCTATACTAGGAACTGCTGTATATGTTCTAAATATATTATTTTTCTTGATTTTTCTGTCAAACGAATAATATTTTCTAGCCTTTTGCCAATTTATAAACTCATACAGTTTTCTTGGAATTACACAAAAGAAAAAAAAAAACTTCACACACGCAAAAAACACACACACACAAAATAGATCACTCTCGTTTAATCATCACCCAAAATTTAGCATTTAATTAAAATCTCATATGATGATCGAATTAATATGTTTTGAATGAGTTTTTTTTTTTGCTTTTTTGTTGGAAAAATTTTATGAATTGGTTTTTAAGGGTTGTACCTTTTGGAGGGGTGCACAGAATCACGAAAATCTTCACACAAACGACAACGTATGGGATTGCCAAAACAAAAACTACTGATATTGATTTTTCTGTTTATTCAAAATTTTATCAGTCAAACTCTGTACTATGCTGGGAGCATAGTTTGCGATAAAAAAATAAATAAATTAAATGCTAATCGCACAAGTAGGCGAAATTGAATGAATTTTTATCGTACCCGAAACTATACTAGGGAGAGGCAATCATCACAAAATTCCATCAATTATTCGCACAGGTAGAAAGAAACGTGTAAATGTGACTATATTTTATGCGAAATGCAAAACGGTACATATTTCGGTTCGAATTGTTGCGAAATACAACTCAATCTACTCCACATACAGCCTAAAATTTCACTAACTTTCAAATAAAGCAAACAAACTTTATCTACCAAACAGAGCCACATATGTGTATATTCAGGTACAAAAAAAAACCCTAATAAATAATTATGATCAGGTAAAAATTGGAAACTTAATTAATAGCACATTTTAAATGGCCTCACTCGTCGTATATGGTATTTTGAAATTACACTCATTTATGATAAACAAAAATAAAAATCCAGCTTGTTTTCCCTAAACACACGATATGTTTTTGAAATAGACAAGAAATACAACTTTCCGATAAAAATATAGGTAACTCAATTCAATCTCACTTTTATGTGCTTCTTAAGTGCTAAACAGAATACGAGCGTCAACGGCGGGCATCCGCGTTACTTTCTCATACCAAGTATAATAAAGTATTGTAATTATGAAAATTTTTGACCTCTTAATTTTTCCTGAAAACAAAAAAAAACATTTCCCGAGGACTCCTGAGTCAATTGGAGCATTATTACAAAAATGCCATTCTGTCTGTCCATCTATCGATCAGTTTGTCCATCTATCGGTCTGTTTCTCCGTCTGTGAACACCACAATTTTTGAAAGGAATGAGTTAGAGACTTGAAATTTTGTACAGTTGCATTTCAAATAAATAGGCAGCAAAAATTCCCTATTTTCGTGAGACCCATTCAATCCCCCCCCCCCCCCCCCTCCCCCTGGATCATCTCCTGCTCCTCCTACTGATGTCCCGCCTAATCCTGTAAGGATTCAATTTATAAAGAAAAAGTGAAGCTCAATTCAATGTAGTTTTTATGAAAATTCAATTTTTCGTGAGACACCTCTATTTCCCCGCACCGCCCAAACCGTTAGTGATATCGAAAAACGAACAATGGATTCTTAATCAGGGTCCCTAAAAACCCCCCCACACCAAATTTCAGCAAAATCGTAGAAGTGTCAAAAAATTTCAAAAATCGCAAGGGGTACCCCTTGTCTTTTTTGAAGGACGAAAAATTCAGGTCCTCCGATCGGGCTGAAATTCAGAATTTAAAGGTTATCGGGGACGGAGAATCGATATCCGGTGTCCTTTTTGAGGTGAGCGGTACGGTTTGGGCGGTACAAGGACGAGGTCCTTGAAAAATCCTTTTGTCCCCAAAAAGGACACCGGATATCGATTCCCCGTCCCCGAAAACTATAAGATTCCGAATTTCATGAAAATCCGTTGAGCCGTTTCCGAGATAAAAGGGTACAATTATGAAGGATATAACATTAGGAAAACAGGTCCTTTCTCCGGTAATTTTTGGTCTATCGACTCACGGAAAATAGTTTTTGACAGACAAAAGGGTCCTAGAGGATGTGTGATTTTTGGTTTTCCCGAAACTGTAGAACTTTTTTCATAACATTTTTTTTCTCCAGACTTGAAATTTTCTTGAGATTTTTTTTTAAATTTCAAAAATTTTAAAATGAATTTAAAAAAAAAACTACTGCAAAATGTTGGGACATGGTCACAAAATACAAAATTCCAATCAGCGATCATTTCATCATTTCATTAATTTTATAAATTCGTCATTAGCAGTTTTCATTTTGAAATAAACCCGTCGGCAAGATGACCCATCAAAATTCAATTCGTCCTACGTCACAATTTAGAAAATTCGTAGTAGGATATTCCCACAGCGAGATCAGTTATTACGTATTGGGCTTCCCTCAAGGTCACTCGTCTAGGAATGTCGTCTAGAACATGGAGAATTATCAGATTTCATCAATTTTAAATGTTTGGTATTGATAAAAGAAAAGAAAAAGTGACGTTAAAATCTTAAAATAAAAGGTTAGTTAAAAACCGACAGAGGAGGCGGTACGGTTTTGGCGATACAAGGACGAGGTCCTGTAAAAATCCTATTTTCCTCAAAAAGGACACCGGATATCGATTCTTCGTCCCCGAAAACTATAAAATGCCGAATTTCATGAAAATCCTTTCAGCCTTTCAATTTTTAAGGATATACCATTTGGAAAACCGTTTCTTTCGTAATTTTTGGCCTACCGACTCACGGAAAACGGTTTTTTTTAAATAAAAGGATCCCAAAGGACATAGCTTATCTATACACCAAAATCCAGTTAAACCACTCCTTCCGCCCTCCCCATTGCAAATGGAATATTTCTTTCCTGTTTTTTCGAAAACGGTGCATCGTATCGAAAAATGTATAAAGATAAAATTTGTGTAGAATACGATTTTACATAATCGTTCCATACATCAAAATCCAATTGGACCAATCTATTACCTGTTTCATCACAATGGGCCTGCAGGCCTTCGAGTGTAGCGCTGTGCTCGCGTGGTCTTCTTAACCTAACCTATTCCCTGTCTCCTATACAAACGTATTTCTTTTAAATAAGCATTTTATCTGTCATCATGTAGAGTATTTGATGATTGGCCCCATGGCAATTGTGGCTTTTCTTATTTTAATAAGTATGTATATAAAAAAGTAAAAAAAAAAACATTTTAGCATTTTTGTTTTCTATTTCTTTATTGGTTTTCTCAATTAATCAGGAAACTACATTGTTTAAACGATTTCTATGTAGGTTTTACCGAAATACCAAGAAATTTGCTTGACGCGATGGTTTTTTTTTCTTTCTGGGGTAGGGAGGGGGCCAGGCCGCCTTAATGTCCACCAGCAGCTGCTTGATCCTTGGACTTGTAGCCGACTTGCTCCTCTGGAGTGTGTGGCCAGAATGTTGGTCGATTGATCGGGTCGAGGGCTTCCTACGGGGAAAAATCATAAAAAAAATTTACATATTTTGCACGTATGGTATGTCAGGCTATCAAACGTACCTCTGGGAAGGCATCCCTATAATCCTCCATGGTCATCTGTTCGTATGGCAATAGGGATTTCAAGTGTGCGATGTCCTTCTCATAAGTTGAGATACGAGAATTCGAGGCCTGAACGTAGGATACGATTTCCGACTTCGTTTCCTTTTCCTGTGCCTCAACTTGCGATGTGACATTATCAGCTGGATATGGTACTTTGATCGCCTCATATTGCTGTTGGAATTTATCAACTAATCCAGCCACAGCGACGTTCTTTTTATAGTAACCCCAATCGATCTTTGGTGGATTCTCGGGATTCGCCAAAACACTGGGGACAGAAATTATTATGCAAATGAAATTCGATAGGGTTTTTCACGGTTTATTTTACCTGCGCAAATACACATCACTCTTCGATTTGAAAGCAGCAAAATTGGACTTCTGATTAGCTGGGACCCGTTCGGCCAGGGAAGCCCAGTTTACCGAAGATTGAGCGATGCGCCTGGATGCCATTTTTTCGGTGTCTTTACCTGATTGAAATGGGAAATTATAGACGAATTGTAGAATTATCTAATGTCTGTTAGTTTTGTTAATTATTCAACACTGAATTTGACTTACTTCCTTTTTTATTCCGCCACCAAATACGCTAGGATCTTTTGAAGACTTGTAGGTAATTCGAGGTTATGTAATGTCAGCTGATAGAGTTCAAAGTGGCGAGAATGGGTGCGTTCAATAGGTCTGCGATTTCGTTGGATTTTCCATTAGGTGGCGAATACATGGTACTACATCTTAATATTTTTTTTAAGGTCGAAAAATTTCGACCTGTCAATTTTACTCAAAGCACTTCCTATCGAATGGAGCCTTATTACAAAAATATGTGTCAGTCTGTGAGTATGTCAGTCTGTCTAAAAATTGGAAAAGGTCTCGGAAATATTTTTCTTGCTTAAAAATTCGACAAAAATATTTCCTGCGTAGAAAAGGTTTCAAAAATATTTTTCCCGCTTAGAAATTGCATCTGAAAATTCGAAAAAAAAAATTTTCTGCCTGGAAAAATCTCCGCAAAATTTTTCCTACTTAGAACTAGCCCACCGCCCCTACACTACCGCACAAACAACCCTCCTCTCCATCAAAGACTGTGACGCATTTAATGAATAAACCCTTTATTTAATTTTTAATTAATTTTACCGGTTGAAAAACTCTTCGTTTTGCATAACAACAAAATATTGAAGCCCATAGCAACAAAAATATCGATCAAACAATTACATATATTAAAAAAAAGTGTTTTGTTCGCCATCGATATCAAATTCGATTGATAGATTATTTTTCAAAATGAGTAAATTAGAAGATCTTTTGGGTAAAAAGAAGACAATCGTTCCGGTTTTAGATCTAAGCAAATCAATTGTCCAATCGAAAGAGGAATTCAAACGTTTAATGGAGAAAGTTCCGGATTATAAAATGCGCCCTATTAAAGTGCGCGGTGAGGAGATTAAAATCAAGGATAAGGATTATTCCTTTAAAACGCCACGTAAGGAGGTGAAAAAACTTATCAAAAATAATGGCGACCGTGAACAAATGTACAGCTATTTGGATCCAATACCAAATGAAATGCGAGCCATTATCCTTATGGATTTATGCGCTGTCCCGATCGATTGGAAAATGCTAACGATATTGCGGCCAAAGACGAAAATTGAGGAGGAATACTTTAGCCGATTGATCGAAATGGGTAAATTACAATTGAAGACGCAAACTAAGGATAAACGGGAATACGCTTTAAATACGGGCGTTCGAAAAGTGAAGAATAAATCGGGAATCATTGAAACTAGGCTGGCTGTTTGCCAAGAATGCGGGGAGGAGCTGTGCAATGGTAAGAATTAGGGTTTAATCGGCAGAGTTTCTAGCTAAATGGCTTTTGATCATTAAATTTGGTGACTTTGAAATAAAATTTCGGTTATTTTATTTTAGTGGCAAAAAGCCAAAAACATCTTGAGTCCATTTTCAGGTGATGCCAAAATGATATGTATTTGCATTGCTAGACACAACACTTTGGCTTCGCCTGACAATTGACTTAAGATGTTTGACCTTTTTAGCCACAGATTTATTCGTGACACTTGATTTTCGCACTATTTTTGACCGTAGCTCCCGTCCTAGCGGCCCAATTATAATAAAGCAGGTATCAAATGATTCGGTGAAGTCTCAAGATGATCATAGAGTATATTTAAAAAAAAACAGTTATACCTTACATGATGAAATCACCAAAAACGTTAAAACAAATAATATTATAGAGAAGCTAGCGGCAAGCGATTTTCGAATATACGTTCTTAGTAACGTCAACTCAATGCTTTCCCCTACGCTTGCGTAATATACCAATTTTATTGCTGGTACAGTATGCCTTGTTGAGTGCTTTTCGACTATTTTCGAAGCTTCAGAAATTTCTCCTTCCTCATCTCCTACCCCCTTCCCTCAGTGGTCATCGTCCCGGATTCACGCAACAAAAAAATATATGGTCACCGTGTCATTACTGGTTCGTGAAAGATTACAGCGGAGGCCTTAAGCTAGAACCAGAAACATACGTCCGTGCGTGCGGCATTATTTTGTTCTGGCATCTAGTAGTTGTCACCGCGTCTAAAAGTAGAAACTGAGCCTACTCTACGCGGCAGGGACGCGGCAACGCGTCTGAGCAACGCGCAATTATACATTGACTCATATAAATGCGTAGTTTTTACCTTCACCGCGTGGGTGCCGCACGCACGGACGTATGTTTCGGGTTCTACCTTTAAAGTACCACAGCATCAAAATTGGTCGCCGATTGGTCGCCAGTAAGGCGCGACGTTCACTTTATGACCGCTGGTTTAAACGCCCTCACCAAAATTTCGGCAAGCCACTTCGGGAATTTGCAAAAAATTGGGTAATCTGTGTTGTTTTTCCCCAGGACGGACCTGCATCGACTTCAACTATGATTTGTACGGACGTATCGAA
Organism: Chrysopilus asiliformis; assembly: GCA_964034945.1. Classification (NCBI taxonomy): domain Eukaryota; kingdom Metazoa; phylum Arthropoda; class Insecta; order Diptera; family Rhagionidae; genus Chrysopilus; species Chrysopilus asiliformis. The sequence continues at coordinate 2,910,481 of OZ035964.1, forward strand.
ATAAAGCCACCGAAACCGAAACCGCCCGTCAGTTCAACAAGTGCCAAAGGTGTAAAGGGGGGTGGCGGCGGAACCGCAGGTGCCGGAGGTTCAAATTCCAGGAAGAAATCGGCAATGGCCGGCGGTGGCACCGCAAGCGGGAAATCAATTCGAAAAGTTAAGCGTCGTGGTCGAAGTAAAAGTCCAGAAAAGAAAACAAAAGATGATTAAGTGTTTTTTTTTAATACATATAGAATATATTTATTTATTTATTTATTTATTTGTAAAATTATATTTCAATACAATGATAACAATAAAAACTATAATAATGTAGTTATAACATATTTAATTTTGATTTTTATCGAAGATATATAAAGTATTTCTCATACTTTGAAAGGTTTTTCTTGTTTTTCTTTCTTGCTTTTCTTTTATCAATAAAAATCTGGTCCCAAAAACTTTTTTTTTTAAATTCGACTTAAAATGTTCTAATTTTATTACCTACTATTTTGTTTGCCTAATAAATTCCTGTTATATTTTTTGTTCGCTTCATAAGAATTTTCCCATAATTCGATTATATAATTTTATGACAGCGTTATGATTAATTTTCATATTACGATCTAACAAGATAATAATGAAATAACAAAGTCAACAAAACTAAGTGGAAAAAAAATATTTTCTATAAGAAATTAACTAATATAACGATTTTTTTAATGGAAATATTATTAAAAACATTAAAATATTTGTGAAAACATTTATATATTAATTCGTAATAGCATTTTTTTTTGTTGTTGTACGGAGTTTTGTGTTGAAAAGTTACAGGGATGGTGTTTTTTCTTGCTGGGAATCTCTACTAGCATTTTTGGTGTATTGGTACGTAACTGCCACTATATAAGGTGTTTTTTAGCGGCAAATACTTGCCATGACACCGAAAATAATATCAAAACCGCCCCTTACTCTGTCACTGCCATCACACTCTTTCCTCGTTACGATTTATTGCATTAAATTTTGCGGGGTTGAGGGTTTTGGAGTTGAAGCTTTTGAAAGGGAGTGAGGTTTAGGTCTCACTTTTGGCTAAGATTGTTTTTCCTTTTACTCGATTTTCTTGACCAAAAAATGCCAGTAATCCTAGCGCTATCTAAAGTCGTTTCCGAGAAAATCGAGACAAACAAAAGTGAAAAATCTAGGTCAAAAAATTAATCTTAACATTGATGGTTTTTGAAAAGCTTAATTTCCGATTAATTTCCGCCCGTCTCTTCTTTCTCTTTCGATCTTTCTTTTCTCTCTGCTCCTTTACTCTCTCACTCTCTCTCTCTCTCTCCCTCTCTCTCTTTGCTTCTGTCTTTCTCCTCCCCACTCCCCTATCTCTCTTTCCATTTTTCTATCTCTTTCTCTGTTCTCTCTTTACTTTTTATTTCTTTCTGTCTGTCTCTCTTTTCTCTCAATTCTCCCTTCTTTTTGTCGCTTCTTCCCTCTCTCTACTTTGTCTGCCTCTATCTTTTTATTCTACTCCATCCCCTCCTCTTTTCCCACTCTCTTTATCTCTTATCAACAGTCCTTGGCTGATTGAATCTAAATTTCGGCTTTTAAAGAAAAGAGCCTAAAGCGGTGGTAGAGGGGAAGGGGGGTGTGCGAGCTAGTCACAAGTTCCGTTTTTTCTCTCTTGTCATTGTTGTAACTTTTCACAATATTCAAATAGCGTTTAAGTAAACCGTAACGCTGGCAATTGGCCAAAAGCAATAACCGTTCATGTGGATTTTCATGTGAAGCGAAAATGTTCGTTTTGCAGATTCAAATACAGCTCGTATTGAAAATAGACTTACACCTCGATTCTGATAGTCGTGTCGCTTTCGATAACAGTCGTGTTACGTGTTTTTGTTGGTATAAAAACACTAACAACAATACGTTAAACGACTTTTGTCGAATACGAAACGACTATCAGAAACGGGGTTTGCAATTCGACTTAAGCGGGTTATTGCTTGTGGTCACAGAAATGTCAATCGCTAACGTCACGGTTGACATAAAGGCTATACGGGCACCTCGTACATTATTAAATATAAGACAAATTTTAAAATAATTGTCATAATAATAATGGGTAAATTGTTACTAATTCATACATAATAAAATTAATCTAAAACAGTCAAATATTATTAAACCTTCTTTTATTTTCTTTTAGATATTTTTATTATACTCGTAAGTATGTAAAATAAATTTAAAATTGCACGTTCGTGAAAATGATTACCGATAGTTTACCGATAGATTCTGATGTTTTTATTTTAAATCTCCGGTTTTTTTAATAACAGGCAACAAAATATTGTTAGTTTTTTTGTCCCTTTCACAGATTTTACCTAAAATTATTTTACTCTCTCTCTCTCGCTTGGTATTTATCTTTTTCAAACGTTGAATTAATTTAAGGAATCCTCTTCTTCTAATAGTAATAGTTTTCTAATTAACTAAAATATTTAAATTATTTATAAACTGCGGTTTATCGAATGAGTACTGATTATTGAGTTCAAATTTTTGATCCGGTTTATATTACAAATTTTTAGTTTTCAAAAGCGCCTTTGGTCCACTTCTAAATCATTACGGAAATTCCGCTCAATGAATTCTACGCATGGCATATAATTGTAATGCGACTCGAAGTGGACAAGGTTGTCGTTTTTTTAAAACAATCAATAGATACGCTTGTCAAAAAATAATAATAATAATAATGAAACATTTCTCTATGATTTTCTTTTTGTCAGATTTCGTAATATTTTTTTGATAATTTTGTGACGACAGGCAATAAAACATGAGTCTATTTTCAGGTGAAGCTAAAATATGGTTTTGGCGGATTCAAATACAATTCATATCGGCTTACCACGAAAATGGACTTATAAGCGGTCACTGCTTGTGGTCACAGAATTGATACCAGTGTGAAATTTTTTATTGTCATTGTTTTGAAATGGCAAGAAATTTCGAAAAACAAAACAATAAATAATACGAAAAATTTTCGAATTGATAAATTGAGCTTAAATCATGACTGGAGGGCCAGAATTTGGCCGATCGGACGCGTGCCAAAAACGAGCGCGAAAAATTTTGAAAATTTTCTTTTGATTGTCACGGGCTCTCTAAATTATGATCGGTTATTGGGATTTATTAAAGCAACATCGTGTGGTTTATTTGATATTAAAATATTATAGTTTGTAAAATTCTTGTAAAATTTGGAATCACGTGGTTTTTTTATAAGGCAAATCTTTTAAGATATTTTATAATATATATATATTTTTAAATTCTTTCCTATTAAACAGTAAAACACTACAAATAGTACTTTTTACATTAAAAAAAAAAACAATATTAGCTAAAATAATTCGTTGTTTTACAGCTTATCATGTTTATTTCGAAAATTATTATTACAGACGTTGTTAAAATCGATTTTCTCTAAAAGGATTTTCTAACTGAAAAAAAACGGGTTTGTTTTATACACAATTCTGATCCTAGACTGTCTGTTCAAGTACATTCGAGCTCGACTGTCTGTTCAAGGCCGATTCCGCAAGTGCGTGAGTTTTGAAATACACATGAAAATCCTCTATAAATTTGAAGAGGGTGTCATGCGCTTTTCAAAACGCGCGCCTGCGGAATCCGAAGTGCCTTGGTTTTTGACATTTCTTGGCTCGAAAATGACTTGCAAAATCATTGAAAATAGGCTAAAAAGTTGTTGGGGGGTCAAAAAGTTATCAAAAGGTGGAAAATTGTTGATAATTTTCAAAAACAGTTGAAAAATGTCTGATGCGAACAGCCAGTGAAGTGATTTTCTTATACAAAATATATGTCCCGGCGCGATTTTCAGTATAACTGACAGACTGACAGACTGACAGACTGACAGACTGACAGACTGACAGACTGACAGACTGACAGACTGACAGACTGACAGACTGACAGACTGACAGACTGACAGACTGACAGACTGACAGACTGACAGACTGACAGACTGACAGACTGACAGACTGACAGACTGACAGACTGACAGACTGACAGACTGACAGACTGACAGACTGACAGACTGACAGACTGACAGACTGACAGACTGACAGACTGACAGACTGACAGACTGACAGACTGACAGACTGACAGACTGACAGACTGACAGACTGACAGACTGACAGACTGACAGACTGACAGACTGACAGACTGACAGACTGACAGACTGACAGACTGACAGACTGACAGACTGACAGACTGACAGACTGACAGACTGACAGACTGACAGACTGACAGACTGACAGACTGACAGACTGACAGACTGACAGACTGACAGACTGACAGACTGACAGACTGACAGACTGACAGACTGACAGACTGACAGACTGACAGACTGACAGACTGACAGACTGACAGACTGACAGACTGACAGACTGACAGACTGACAGACTGACAGACTGACAGACTGACAGACTGACAGACTGACAGACTGACAGACTGACAGACTGACAGACTGACAGACTGACAGACTGACAGACTGACAGACTGACAGACTGACAGACTGACAGACTGACAGACTGACAGACTGACAGACTGACAGACTGATAAGCGGTTGAAATTTTGCCTTGTGTATAAATCGAGGGTTGCCTACATAAAGGAGTGATGATGTAATTTTTTTTACTCATTTTGGAAGACAATTTGATTTGACACATTAATCGACAACAATTTTATTTGCCTCGTTTTTTCAGTATTTAAGGAAATTCGAATTTTCCACAAATATCCACATATTGTTTTTAATTTTTTATAGCACATTTTAACTAATAATAATTCTATCTATTGTAATTTTAAAAAAAAATATTTCTAACGCATTTTAATTTCCTTTAGTGGAAATCATGCTTAGTTTTCGATATTTATATTATGTTTCTTAGCACAAATTCTATTCTCTCAATATAAGGCCATCTGGTTTCGTTTTGATTTTACTATTGGTATATATATTTTTTTTAAATAAAATCTTTTATGTATCAGACATACACCCCGATTCTGATAGTTGTGTCATTTTTGTTTTATGTGTTTTTGTTGGTAGAAAAGCACTAGCAACAACACGTAAAACAACTCTTGTCGAAAACGACACGACTATCAGAATCGGGATGATAATTAAATTAGATTTACACAACCCTAACATATTTTATATTTAACAATACTTTAAGCAAAAACCTTTTAACCACGCTGTGATTTTTTTACACTTTTTATTTTAATAAAAAAAATAGGAAAAAGAATTGACAGGGTTTTGCCGGGTTGTTGAGAAGGGGAAGGGAAGCGGGGGGAGAGAATAATCGAAAATAGAGCGTGGGAGTACATTTTTTAAAGGTAAATGATATATTTTTTTGGTCGCGGCGCCTTACATATTCGCACTAATTTCGTGTGTTGATGGTCGCGGCGACCAATTCTAATCAGGGGGAGAAAAGGACACTTTTGTGCGATTAAATAATAATTCTGACACACATTCGTAAGTTAAACATGCTTTTGCCTAAAGTTTTTTCTTTTTTTAATCTTAACCCTATTATTACTTGTTTTTTTTTTGTTTCTTTCTTTTTTTTTACTTCGCAAGAATATTTTAAATGCTTATGTACCTATTTTTAATAGTTTTTTTTATGCCAAAAAACATTTATGTATACTTAATGTCAGTGAACAATCTCGTCCCTTAAAAAATTAATTTCTTTCTGTGTTTGTGTCTGTGTTGTTTTTCTAAAAATGTATTTTTTGTTATTAGTATTCGTACATCTCTATGAATTTCGTTAAGCGTTTCTTGTATCACCTTTTTTTCTTGGGATTTTAATTTTATTTTCAATCAAACTTTTAGTTTTTCGTGAATAATTTTTATATTACTTATTTTGGAGCTGCGAATGTTACCAATTTTTTTTTTAAAGAGAAATATGATGTCAATTTGTTTTGTGTTTTTTTTTTAAAAAAAATGTTTTTTTTATACTTTACGTTATTCCTTGCGGGACTTCTTTTTACTCTTCTTTGGTATTTTGGCCTCCGTCCATGCATCTAAAATGATAAAGTCCGTGTCAGATTTAGATTTTATTGCAATAAGGGAATAATAACGTCACAGAAACGCCATGGAAACGTTTCGGCGACTAAAAATGCCTATATTGGAACGGGAAGGTCACAGAAACTTTACGTTGAGTCAACATTAACTTGTATTATTAGTTGTAACAAAAATTGTTTTTTTTTGCTGTAATAAAAGGATACAATTTTTATGTATACGACATTTGGAACACCGTTTAAAAATAAATAGCTACAAATTATTGGGAAGTGGTCATAAAATACCAAATTCCAATTCATTTTTGCCACTTCTACCGTTCGCTTTTGGTGGTTCTGACGTACTTGTGACGTTATTATGCCTTTATAGTAACCAAATCAAAAGTCGCCAACTTGCGACGTCATTTAAACACTTAAAATAAAATGAACTGCAAAATTACCTCCTAATTCATCGAAAGCGACATTCCCACCGGATACGGCTACCTGTTCCGGTTCCTGGACATCTACAGCATCCAAATCAGTCACCTGTTTGGTAATAGATGCTATTCCAGCGTCTGGCGATGCGGATGACGTTACTGGTGGTGTCGGGCTGGATTCAATTTGCGATCCTTGATTCGGACCTGCCTTGAGTTCGACGAAAAAATCAATATTACTTTCGGAACTATTATTAACATTCGAATCGAATGCTGATGTGGTTTGCTGGGCGGATACTTTTACCGTCTGCTTGTTGTTCTTTTTAGCATCTGCGGCTTCCTTCTTGAATTTATTTTCTTGATCTTTTAATTGTTTTTGGTTTTTCGTTTCACTTTTCTTAATCTTAGCCGAAATGTCCGCCGATTCGAATGCCTTTGCGGTGAGGGTTTTCTTAAATTCGCTCGTTAAATTGTTAACAGCTGTCGCTACTTGGGCGTCCTTTTCTTTTTTCTTATCGGTACGAGATGGTACCGTCAACCATTCACCATCGTCAAAGTCGACTGGTTTCTCATCCTTTTTCGTCTTATCCGACTTTAAAGATTTCGCTGATTTCCCAGATTTCGACGATTGCACAGCAGCCGGTGATTTTTTTGATTTCTCCTTGGTGTCCTTTTTCTTATCTTTGATATCGTTTTGTTTCGATTTTTCATCCTTTTTGCCAGATGCGCTCTTTCCCTCAGCGGTCGAAGTAGCAGACGTCATCTGTTTTTTACCGCTTAACGCAGCAGCTGCCGGTGAAGCGCTACTAGATTCTAGTGCGACATTCCCATTTGGTGTACCTCTTGCGGTGGAATTTTTGTCCTTTTTTTTCGCCCTCTTCGATGAACTTTCCGATGATAGTGTTGAGGAGATTTTTTTAAATTTCGGCTCTTCGGCTTTCTGAAAACCAAATGTGAACACCAAAATCGCACCGAAGAAAACCAATGCGACTGGAATCAGAAGAGCGATACTAATTTGAGCACCTTGAAGATATTCACCAAGATTTATATCCATTTTGATACGAAAATGTGTTTTGGCACAGTTTTGAAATTCGTATAAAGAAAAAAAATTCTCTAAATGTCGTTTATATGGTGCAGATCTTATTTATATATATTTTTTAAACGTTTTCTTGTTTTTTTTTTTCTATTTTTTCGTGTGTGCAATTTAACTTATTATCACCGAACTAACAATAGATTGATGCTCATAGCCTGGAAAATTATTGGAAAAATTGCTTATGATTAGTTTTTAAGGTAATTGCTAAAAGGATAGCCCAAACCGGACAAGAGATCGTAAAGTGGTCGTTTATGCCTGAAATTAGTACTAAGTTCGTGTCTTTATGGTCGCGATGACCACGACTTGTCGCCACGGCAACAACAGTAAAATGATTTCATTGGAGAGCAAAATATCTGCGAGTTTTTGTCTGTTGAATTGATGCATAAAAATTGTGCTATTTGTGTGTGTTTGGTGGACGCGGCGACTAATTTACGACCTCTTGTGCTATTTGGGAACTGATTTATGATCAGATATGAAGGTTAGGCTAATAATTGCAAAGTAAAATGCACCATTTTTATAAAAACAAATGGGTGTCTTTGTAGTCGCGGCAACCAATTCGTTATCTTCAATTACTTGGGCGCTGATTTGATGATCAAAGACAGAGGTTAAGGCGAGAATTTCGATTTCAAAATACACGATATTTACAACAACAAAAGTTGACAGGCAGAATTTCCCATCGATGGGCTGAGTGGTTTTCAAATTACAGGCTATGTGTAAAATATGTCACACATTTTGGGGGGCGGGGGTTAAGGAGTAAGGTTTACGGTAGTAGGGTGTAGATGGATGGTCGAAACGAAACACCACTAGAACGACAAATTTCATATCGAAAAAAAAAATTAATTTGTACGAAAAACAAGGAAATACAATTAAGAAACATGAGCCGCAGGCAAAATTTTTTGCGGTTCATGCGCTCCTGATGGGAAATGGTAAAAAAAAGCCGCCGCAGACAAAAATTCTTGCGGTTCATGCGCTCTTGATGGGAAATGGTAAAAAAAACCCGCCGCAGACAAAAATTCTTGCGGTTCATGCGTTTTTTATGGAAAATTGATGAAAAAAAACCGCCGCAGGCAAAATTTTTTGCGGTTCATGGGGTTTTTGGTGGAAAATTGTTCGGCCAGGCCGATTTGGACGAAATTTTGACCCCTCGAGCGGTTGCAGTCGCTCGGCTGGCCCAATGAGGATGAAATTTCAGATTAGACGATCATAGCTCGGCAACCACTCGACGGATTTAGCTGAAATTTTGCCGCATGCTTACTAATGAAACGCAGCTCTACGGGGCAATGGAAAACTTTACAACAAATCATGTGTTTTCATCGTTAATTACGGAACTTTTTATTCTATCCACATTTGTATTTCCGGTTTTCGAAAATCATAGAAAAAATAATCACATTTATTGCAATGAATGAGGAAAACAATTATCGGACACTCACCACCGTTTTTCCTAGCTAATATTAAATAAGTATGTTTTTTTTTGTGAACACCTTTAGTCGTTGCTCGGCTTATAGAAATCTTTAAGCAATGATGGTCAAAATCCCCTCAAAATGTATACAGGATGGATTTTTGTATATTCTTTTAGTACGTTGAAATTATTGAATCGTGTCTCACTTGAAGTAGAAAATACTTTCCCTTAGTTTGGATTATTTTAAGTTAATTAGATTTTAATAAATCCATTAAATCGTGTATGTACATATAAAAATTTCTACTTTAAAAAAATTTCTTTTATTTAATCGTAAATAGAAAAATCCGATATATCAAGCACAGGGCGCGAGTGTATCTTCTTAGAGTTTTGTTGGCAGCTCCAAGTGCCACCTCGTCAAATTTTATTTTACTTGATTTCTGTCGGTTGTTGTTGTTGTTTTTCATTTTTCTTTTCCTTTCTTTCATTATTTTTCTTGTGTTGTGTGTAGTTTTGTTACTGTTTAATATATAAGAGATTGGGGTGGCTATACCTTCTTGTCACATATGGCGTACATACTTAAGATGAAGACACCCGTACATTATCACCAACATTTCTTAATATTTAAACGTTCGGTTATACGGCGACGACGACAGACACTATCGTATCTTGAAATATTTTGTATAATATTTGGTTAGAGGTATGGAAGCATGGACTCCGTTTGTCCAAGTCACATCAATACATTAACAGAATCGTAATGTTAGCCGGGATACACGGCGATAAAATACATTCGGGTACATTGAAAATATACCAATTAAATACCATTGGCCCAGGCTATAACGAGGGTGGACTGAAAAGTAATCGCCTAGGCAAGAAAACACAGCTTTCCTCTTATCGCGTTTGAACATCGCCAAACACTGCTTTCAAGTTTGCGCACTTGTTGTGAATAACAGGGCTGAAAATTTTACAAAAATCGTTTGACGGATTTACGAAAAAAAAAACAACTTGTGGCGCTATCTCTTGACCTACGCCGACAACTTTTCAGACGGCCCTCGCCCGTCAGATGGCACACATTTCAGTTCATTTTCAGGTCATATTTAACGATATATGGTACACCGAAATTTCGGTTTGTGAATGATTTGCGAGCCCCAAAAACTGCCACAGTTTGTGAACAAAAGTTAAATTCTTAGACGGACAGCTACTTCGGTTGGGTGAACGTCTTTCGAGAATGGATTAAAAATTCATGAGACGGAGGTTCGACTGTATCTAAAAATATTTTCAATTTACTGGGCAAGCAAAACAATGCGCAATATCCGTAAAAACTACCCAATCAGCATTTATGTCAACCGGTCACGTCCCGGTTAACACAATGCGTCCGTTTTTCACATTCACACTCACTTCCGCATCTGCAGATGTCAAAAAATCCATATTCGTGGCAACACTGTCTTGAGAATTTCCATAAAACACGTTACTCTGGTTTCCACCGTTTCGGGCCACCCCCCGCCCTCTTTCTTGTTCTGCTTTTTAAAAAAAAAAAATTTAGTTGCTGACCACAAACTACGTCACACTTTTAGTGGGAAGGGGGCGCGGGCGATCTGCGGATGCGGGATGGTGGTATAAAACCAATACCCAAAGGAGGGGAGCGGCAAAGCTTCAGATCACCATGATGTGTTTTACAGACAGCCTCTTATAGGAAAACTTCCGAGAAAAATGCATCGCAGGTGAAATTTAAAAAAAAAAAACGAAATAAGATGAAACTTGAGAGTTTAAGAAGAGAAAAAGACAAAAAGAAAATGACAAGAAGGGAAGAAAAAGAGAAATTGAATAAGCGACGCAGAAAATTAGAAACACTCACTGCATTTTCCTTTTTTCTTACTTAAGAAAATAAATACGCCGCAAGCGAAAATTTTTATCGTTTAAAATGAAATCTAACTTGAATTTTCTTTAAAAATTATCGAATTTGTGGCATCTGCTTTAAATAAAACTGACGCTTCGTTAGTTTTTCTTATATTTTCATAAAAAATTGATTTGGTTTAAAAAAAAATCCTAGCGCACAGCGAATAACCCCCCAAAATGTTTGTCGCCCACTCGGTTGGGATTTTAGAATGTGTTTTTCAGTAACCAAAAAGATTAAAGCTACATTTTCCGTTCAATCTGTCGAGTGGTTTACGAGTTCTAGCTCGAGTTCTAACCTAGGAATCGATTTGCCGATTGAATTGAAATTTGGATTCAAATTCAAATGGAAGCGGCAAAAAATTGGTTCAAACTGAAGAGGCAAGTGGCAATTTTGCCCCATTCAAACGATATTCTTTTTAACTCATATTTTAACAAATTTTGCCATTTACCATCTAATAGAGTCTTAAAAACCACATGACGAAAAGTTACACGTAGCACAAACTAACACAGATGTTAATATAATTTTATGACATGATAATTTCGCTACTTTTCCTGATATTCCAATAATAGAACGTGGAAAGCCGGGCACCCGACTGTTTCTATTACTATAGGCATCGGTTATTAATTGATATTGCCAGATCTATAATTATTCTAGTATAACTATTCTTATTTGCAAGATTTGCAATTGATACCCGAAATGGCAAAACCCCAGAAAAACAAAATTCGATTTTCTTAGGAATTTTCTTGAGCAAAAATTGATAAGATATGCGTGTGAGATTTTACTAAGCCCGCGAAATGTCACAAATTTTTTTTTCTGGTGAACATAATTTGCACAACCACCAAGATATGTTACGAATAATTGACGGTCATTGAATTGCCGTCAATCTGGATTTTTAAACATTATTTTTCGCTGATTGAACGATGAGTTTTTTACTTTCTTATACGAAGTATGATAAAGTATTGTTGAACTCTGAATTTTGCCTAGAAAACATTTCTCGAGGACTTCTGAGTCGAATGGAGCATATTTACAAAAAAAATCTGTCAATCTGTCATCTGTCAATTTGTCAATCTGTCCATCTGTCCATCTGTCCATCTGTCAATCTGTCAATCTTTCAGTCTGTTAATCTGTCAATCTGTCAATTTGTCAATCTGTCAATCTGTCAATCTGTCAATCTGTCAGTCTGCCACTCTGCCACTCTGCCCGTCTGTCAGCCTGCATGCTAAAGCAAAATTGTATTAAAAGTTTCTTCTTAGAAAAAAATCTTATTGCTTTTTGAAATTTTTGTGTTTTCTTCCAAAAATCTGAGTGCATTGTCATGAAAATTATTCAAAAAAAGCGAGAAAACGTTGCAGTGCATATTATATGCATATTATATTTCATTAAAAAAAAAAATAGGGAGCAGAATTAAAATTCTGATAGTGTATTCGCTTTTAACCGTACATTTTTTTTGTATTGAAATTCACTCCAGTTTGATTGACTTGAGACGCACGTCGAATACCGAATAATCCGAATTATTTTGTTGAAAGAATTGTTTCTTGTTTTTTTTTCATTCTTCAACTGAAATTCAGATGTTGGCAACCGGTTAAGAGTGGTGAAAAAAATACAAATTATTAGTGAAAATTTGGAAATTGAAATATCTGTGGTAATTAGTTAAAGTAGCGAAAAACATACGAAAAGCTAGAATTGCCAAGGGCCAATCTTCAAATACTCTATATGAGAACAGACAAAATTTTTATATGAAAAAACCATTTGTGCGGGAGAGGGGGATAAGGAGTAGTCCGATTGGATTAAGAGGAGTAGTCCGATTGGATTAAGAGGAGTAGTCCGATTGGACTAAGCGATTTTATATAGCACGGAATATTCTCAAAAAGAATACCGAATTAGGCTCTCCCTTTTCCTTTTAATTTGACGCCTTCTAGGATTAGGTGGGACATCAGCTGAAGAAGCAGAAAACGAGACAAGGGGAAGGGGGACAGGTTGAAAAATTGATTTACTTCCGGTACCTTTTTTTAGCGACAATCAATGGAAAATCAGATTTGTATAAATTATGCAAATATTTAGGTATGCTGGTAGAAATGGCAAAATTAATTGGAATTTTGTGACCATTTTCCAACATTATGTAGTAAATTTTTTTCGAAAATTTCTATTTGAAAATCTTTGAAATTTTTTTTGAAAAAATCTCGAGAAAATTTCATGTCTTGAGAAATTTTTTTTAAAAAAAAGTTCAACAGTTTCAGAAAAACTAAAAAACACACGTCCTTTACGATCCTTTTATCTATCATAACCGTTTTCCGTGAGTCGATAGGACAAAAATTACGAGAGTGACAAAGGATTTTTGAAATGTTAAATCCTTAAAAATTGTATCCTTTTATCTCGGAAACGGCTAAAAGGATTTTCATGAAATTCGGAACTTTAGAGTTTTTGGGGACGAGGAATCGATATCCGGTGTCGTTTTTGGGGAAAAAAGGATTTTTCAAGGACCTCGTCCTTGTACCGCCCAAACCGTACCGCCACCCTCAAAAAGGACACCGGATATCGATTCTCCGTCTCCGATAACCTCTAAATTCTGAATTTCAGCCCAATCGGAGGATTTGAATTTTTCGTCCTTAAAAAAAGTATAGGGGTACCCATTGTGATTTTTTCAATTTTGTGAAATGTCTCCGATTTTGCTGAAACTTGGCCTAGGGGTGTTTCTCGGGCCTCTGATTAAGAAACTGAAGTCCGTTTTTCGATATCACTAATGGTTTGGGCGGTGCAGGGGGTGGAGGTGCCCCACGAAAAATTGAATATTCACAAAAAGGACACCGGATTAGGCTTTCCTTTTCCTTTTAAATCGAATCCTTACAGGGTTAAATGGGGCCTTAGGAGAAAAAGCAGAAAATGAGCCAAAGGGAGGGGGAGGTCACTAAAAATTGAATTTTTACTTGCTATTTACTAGAAATTTCAAGTCTTGTACGCAACTGTACAAAAATTCAGGTCTTTAGCTCGATCCTTTCGAAAGGGATTATGTCCACGGGTAAACAGACAGACGGACAGACAGTTACAGAGCATAAAATTTTTGGTGAAAAGCTGTCTGTTTTTGTAGGACTTTTTCTCATTATTGAGAGCATGACGAGAGATTCCGGATCTGGCAGTAGAGCGCATAAGGGATTCGAAGGGGCCAAGTTTTCAGGGGCGGAAAATTCTGATCTACGACTGGAAATTTGTGGAAATGAGACAAAAGTTTTTTAGGAAATCACAAAACATGGTTTTCAAATGAAAATATTTGGTGGCGGGCAGGGTAAATTTCAATGCTCTACCCTTGTTACGCCAGTGGGGGATGACAAGAAAAAAAACCCATGATTTGTGACAAATCTACAGACTTTTCCTCTTTCCTCTGCACTGTATTCCCTACAAAGAATGAAATAATCGAAAATTTCAGTTCAATCGGTCGACTGATTATTAAGTTCGAGATGTCTAGGTAAGATTTTTCACTTTTTTCCCCGAAATCACAAAGTTTTTCTTTTACCACGTTCAGAATTTTTCTATTTTCCGATATGTTACAACAAAAATCCGATCTTCATCAACCGACCTCCAAAATCGAAATGTTGGTTACCCCTGATGGTGATTAAAAAACTGCAGTTACGATAAAACGGGCGTGCGGGCGGCACAAAGTATCGGAATTCAAATTCAAATAATAATTGAATTATTCCATGATAACTTTTACCACGAAAGGACATACAATTTCTGCACTTTTAAAAATGTTTCGATTAATTATTTTTTTATTAATTTTCTTTGATATTCAACTCGAATTAGTATCGTCTATGCCAAAATTTCATTTGACAAGAATTTATAATTTTTTAAATCAAGGTTTGAAGGGTTTTGTATTTCTGTCCAGAATTTTAAGTTTTGTTGAAAAAAACCATTTTTTTTGTGAGTGTTGTTTGAAAGTTAAGACAAAAGTGCGGTGTGTGGGAAATTTCAGAAGATCGCAACAAGTTTTTTAAAAAACTCTGAATTCCAATTTTTTTTATTTTAGAATTAGTGACTCTTTTACGAGGGTAGGGGGAAAAGTTCGGGGCCGGGCAAAAAATATGATTTGTGAGAAAACAAAGCGGGAAACTCTGGACAAGACTTAAGTTTGGTTAAAAAGTATGATAACAGGGATGAGGGGCTTAACGAAACATCGCAAAAAGAGCTACAAAAAATGCAGCAGAAAAAATCCGGAAAAATGCGTAAAAAAGCCAAGAAAATTGCTAAAAACTTGGAAAACCCACAAAAAATTGCGAAAAATTGAATAAAACCATGGAGAACTCGCGAAATTCTGTAAAAAAACCCGAAAAATACTATCGCAGCCCCTCTAAATTTATGACGTTTTTTATGGACAACCTCTTATATGTAGGGTGACCATACGTCTCGGAATAGCCGAGACAGTCCCAGAAACTAAACTTTTCGTCCCGGAATTATGCAATTTAATGTTGTTATTCCTTAATCACTAACAAATAGACATTGAAATTCAAAATTGTTCGCCTGTGGCGTAGCTTCTTCAGGAATAGCTTCCTCTACCGTATTTTTCTTTGAAAAAAAAAAAAAAAAACATTCGCCTGCAGCGCATTTCATGAAATACTTTTCAAAATACTGGGATGTTTGTTTCGAAAAGTTTTGACCGCCGGGCAATTTTCTGTTGTAATTTGACTTATGAATCTTCCAAGAGAAGGTGGGGGAACAGAATTTCACAAACATCATATAATAGATAAAAAAAACTTTTCCCTCTACGCCCTCCGCTGATATGAAATTTTACGATTAGATGGCGAGCAAACGCTGCCTCTGAGTGACGAAAATGATCCTGAAATTAGTCCAGGACTATTCCAAGGCGATATCGCTTTTGATAATAAAATGTTTAACTATTTTCGTGTTGGATTGCGGCCAGATAAATTTCCCCACCGTTTATGGCCACGTGGAGTAATTCCGTATTTGATCAGTGAACTGTACGAGCCCGAAGAACAAGTTGAGTATTGAGGATTCTCTCAAGTGTATTAGAAAATTTTTAAAAGTAATATCACTGCATTTATGTTAACCAAGATGTTAGCGGTTGACATATATGTCGTGAGAAAGAGGGTCTTTATATGACAAAAAAAATTAAAATTCAATCCGAACTGTAGTTGTGACGAGGGGAAAGGGGGTGGGTCTGTCTATCTGTTTGTCTGTCTGTTTGTCTGTCTGTTTGTCTGTCTGTTTGTCTGTCTGTTTGTCTGTCTGTTTGTCTGTCTGTTTATGACAATACAATATTTTTTACTACTTCGTCCTTGTAAGGATAATAGGAGGTCCTGTGATTCTCCTTTTCCTCAAACTTTTCGTCAAAAATCACATCTGGCGGTTTTTTGGGGTCGCTAACTTCGATTCTCACATTAAGAAGTCTGTAAGGATATCTCAACCTAAAAGTATATCTAAGTGTTGCCATAAACAGACATCATTTTGGATTCTTAGTCATACTAGACATACACAAAATTACTGAAAGGGATAAAAAAATAAAAAAATATTTTTTTAAAAAAGTTTTATTTTAAAAAAATATCCTAAAAAGGGAAAAATTATAGTGTATCATAGATAAAAGCGAGATAAAAGCATCTTGATTTTAGTTCAAATACAGCAGCGCCCAAAAATGTATTTTTTCCCTTTTTAGTACATTTTTTTAAAAAAATAAAAGCTTTTTAAATTTTGTTTTCTTTTTTTTTTTTTGCTTGCAACTAAAAAAATAGTTAACCATAAGACAAGCGATTGGTGCCATAAATTCCATGACATGCGTTAAATTTGTACCTTGGAATCACGTGGACGAGGATTTCCTATTAATTTGGCCAACGAAATTCCCAAAGGGTTGCTGGTCATACATCGGGAGAGTTGGTGGCGCACAGATTTTATCCCTGCAGCCACCCGATATGAACGGCGCCAACTGTTTTGGGAGTGAGGGACGCGCAATGCATGAATTATTGCACGCGCTGGGAATTTATCATGAGCAATCGAGGAGCGATCGGGATCGTTTCGTTAAGGTACATTGGACAAATATTATTCCACAATTCAAATCGAATTTTGATAAATTGCAATTGGAAAATACGACATACACATTTGAATATGACTATGAGTCGATAATGCATTACGGAAAGAATTATTTTAGGTAAGAATTTTTGAAAAGTTTCGTATGAGTTTTTCATAATGACTGTTTTCATAACGCAGCAAGGATAAGGGAAAATCAACCTTAACGCCAAAGGCTGCTGGTATTAAAATTGGCCAGCGGAAAATGCTGAGTAAGACGGATTGTTTGAAAGTCAACGATTTGTACGGATGCCTGGAAAATCAAAAGTTATACAAGAAATTCTATACAAGATGTCGAATTTTGGGAATATAATTTGGATGAGTGAAATAAAGTATTGTTTTTTTTCTATATTCTGGATTTGTTGCATTGCAGGCCCCTAACAGTGTGTTAGAGTGTCTTGTCGAGGATAGAGTGTGAAGTTAACACTCTAACTGCCACAACATTTTAAAGACTTTTTTTAATATTTAGTTGTCAGTCAAAAAGGCACTAAGAGAAAAAAAGATTGAAAAAAAATGATACCTAAATGTTATTTTATTACCATAAAATGTGTGCAACTACAAAAAATCGTTGCGGTTGCAGCGAACACTTTAATAATTTTCATTGTGGCCCGTTGTGTACAATTAGGTGTCAAGTCTTTTTCACTGCCGTGGCAGTTAGAGAGTTAAGGATCGTTTTTCCGAGAAATCCTCGAATGCCTTCAAAATTGTGGGGGTGTGGAGTCGGGGAGTCGAAGTTATTAGTTTTTTAGGAGTTGCATTCCGAGTCGTTATAAAAGCCACGATTTGGACAAAAAACATTCTGATGTGAACAGCAGATAACTTTCTTATGCAAAATCTACATTACTACAGAATTTACACTTAAACCCGACGAATAAAATATTGGTCTAAAATATATTAATAACGGTAAAAGCTAGTCATTTCAACAGAACGGAGCGGAAAAATGAAACAAATGTTGATAAAAATTAGTACCGGCTTTTTTTTTTGTTTTTTTTTTTTATAAAACCGTTAATTTGGAAACAATTTGCAAAAATCTAATTCTTAATCATCATACTAATATATAAAAATGAGTTGGTGTCTGTCAGTCTGTCTGTTCCTCTTTCACGCAAAAACGGCTGAACCGATTGACTTGAAATTTGGCATGAGTGTCTGTGGTAGTTCTGGTTCTAACATAGGCATACGGAAAAGTAGCGCGAGTGTAGGGGCGAGTAAGGGGAGAGGGTAAAGTGATCTCGAAACTTAGCTCTTCCTCTATGTTACCCTTTCGCGGGGAAACTACCGAGCCGATTGGCCTGAAGTTTAGCTCCAACATAGACCATAAAAAAAATTGAAAAAACTTAACCCGGCAACGACGGGTATGCAAGCTAGTCTTTTAATAAAAATATCTCGATAACGGCTAAAGATATCGGATAAACTATTGTGTATTGTCGTAAATAGCATTACGGAAAAATGTGATGTTTTGGAGTAAATCACGTTTTTAGAAACTCACGCATTTCAAAATTTACGGATTTCAAAATTTACGCTTGTCTCCGGAAATTGTTTGAAAAAATCGAGCAAAAAATTCGCGTTCAGAAAATTTAACGATAATGGCAAAAAATATCGTACTTTTAGATCGATTTCCGCTAGCGATTGCTTATATAGTAATTTCTTCCAGATTTACTATGCAACAAATTCTGGCAACCCCTCTGGATTCATTGGGCATGTCCAAAAAATATTTCTCTCTTCCCGATAACATTTGGTCGTGCAGATAATCCCCTCCTTTTCATACTATTACATTCTGATGTGGCGCTTTCTTAGCTTCTCCTACATTATATATATTGTAAAAGTTCAATATATCTTGCTGTATCGCTCTTAGCTACCATCTAAGTAGCTTTTATATTCGCGAGGACGGGAAGGGGGGTGGGGGTACATTTTTCGTATATATAAAATGTTATTTAACATCGATTTGGCGCAGTATTTGTGCCGGTTTGGTGTTGAGTTTTTGTGTTTTGTGTTGTGTCGAATAGTCAAAAATCTTTAATTTTTTACAATTTAGAAATAGAAGAAGAAAACAGAAAAATACTACTTGTATGTGTCGTTACCTGTTATTTGAGCTTTATTTCATTGCTAAACTTTTGTTATTTGCCACCCTTTGAGTGATGTTTTTCGCCTGTTTTCAATACGGATTTCCAATCATTGGATGAGAAATCATTTAAGAATTTTTGACATTCTTTACATGTCATTGTTTTTACTTTGCTATGTGAATTTTCATAAAGTATTGTTGATCAAGCCCAATTTCGACTTGTTAATGTTGTATAAAAAATAATTCCCGAACACTGCCGAGTCGATTGCAGTATTATTACGTTTTTTTTTGAAATTTGTTACACCGACAGACTGACAGACTGACAGACTGACAGACTGACAGACTGACAGACTGACAGACTGACAGACTGACAGACTGACAGACTGACAGACTGACAGACTGACAGACTGACAGACTGACAGACTGACAGACTGACAGACTGACAGACTGACAGACTGACAGACTGACAGACTGACAGACTGACAGACTGACAGACTGACAGACTGACAGACTGACAGACTGACAGACTGACAGACTGACAGACTGACAGACTGACAGACTGACAGACTGACAGACTGACAGACTGACAGACTGACAGACTGACAGACTGACAGACTGACAGACTGACAGACTGACAGACTGACAGACTGACAGACTGACAGACTGACAGACTGACAGACTGACAGACTGACAGACTGACAGACTGACAGACTGACAGACTGACAGACTGACAGACTGACAGACTGACAGACTGACAGACTGACAGACTGACAGACTGACAGACTGACAGACTGACAGACTGACAGACTGACAGACTGACAGACTGACAGACTGACAGACTGACAGACTGACAGACTGACAGACTGACAGACTGACAGACTGACAGACTGACAGACTGACAGACTGACAGACTGACAGACTGACAGACTGACAGACTGACAGACTGACAGACTGACAGACTGACAGACTGACAGACTGACAGACTGACAGACTGACAGACTGACAGACTGACAGACTGACAGACTGACAGACTGACAGACTGACAGACTGACAGACTGACAGACTGACAGACTGACAGACTGACAGACTGACAGACTGACAGACTGACAGACTGACAGACTGACAGACTGACAGACTGACAGACTGACAGACTGACAGACTGACAGACTGACAGACTGACAGACTGACAGACTGACAGACTGACAGACTGACAGACTGACAGACTGACAGACTGACAGACTGACAGACTGACAGACTGACAGACTGACAGACTGACAGACTGACAGACTGACAGACTGACAGACTGACAGACTGACAGACTGACAGACTGACAGACTGACAGACTGACAGACTGACAGACTGACAGACTGACAGACTGACAGACTGACAGACTGACAGACTGACAGACTGACAGACTGACAGACTGACAGACTGACAGACTGACAGACTGACAGACTGACAGACTGACAGACTGACAGACTGACAGACTGACAGACTGACAGACTGACAGACTGACAGACTGACAGACTGACAGACTGACAGACTGACAGACTGACAGACTGACAGACTGACAGACTGACAGACTGACAGACTGACAGACTGACAGACTGACAGACTGACAGACTGACAGACTGACAGACTGACAGACTGACAGACTGACAGACTGACAGACTGACAGACTGACAGACTGACAGACTGACAGACTGACAGACTGACAGACTGACAGACTGACAGACTGACAGACTGACAGACTGACAGACTGACAGACTGACAGACTGACAGACTGACAGACTGACAGACTGACAGACTGACAGACTGACAGACTGACAGACTGACAGACTGACAGACTGACAGACTGACAGACTGACAGACTGACAGACTGACAGACTGACAGACTGACAGACTGACAGACTGACAGACTGACAGACTGACAGACTGACAGACTGACAGACTGACAGACTGACAGACTGACAGACTGACAGACTGACAGACTGACAGACTGACAGACTGACAGACTGACAGACTGACAGACTGACAGACTGACAGACTGACAGACTGACAGACTGACAGACTGACAGACTGACAGACTGACAGACTGACAGACTGACAGACTGACAGACTGACAGACTGACAGACTGACAGACTGACAGACTGACAGACTGACAGACTGACAGACTGACAGACTGACAGACTTGCTGACTTGCTGACTTGCTGACTTGCTGACTTGCTGACTGGTGGGGGTGGGTCGATGAATGGTGATTTTTTTGGACTAACAGCCCCCCTCCCCCCGCGGGATTTCCAGACATGTGTTAAAAACGGGACCAAAATCGGTTGAGCGGATGAAAAGTTATAACGGAAAGCCAAACCAACACACCAACTCTCACCCCAAAAGCCCATACCCTCACTGTTCTATCGGTACTAAAAAAAAAAGTAGGCGGGGAGAGGGTTTATCCAAGAAATTATTTCGCACTAAAATTCAAAAACACCAAATTTTGTGCTATGAATCGAAACACCAATTGTCAATTAAAATGTCATTGATAGCCAGTTTTGGGATCAATTTTGTTTTGTTTGTTACTTTCTTATACGTTCTAGAATAAAGTATTGTATTCATGAAAAAAATTGATGTACTAATTTTGCCTTTCCAGCCAAAGTGTCTTTCCGTCAGTCTGTCAGCCATTTTTTTTTTTGCTATTTACTCCGAAATTACTCGTTTTGACGATGCTATCAACTTTTGGTGGAAATCGGTTAACCGGAAGTAACCAAAATGGCGACTTTTGAATAATAGCAATTTCGTTTTTCGCAGTTTCCCGCAGTTTCGCAGTTTCAAACTATTGGTTTTTCAATAGTCTCATGTATGACGAAAGTTTAAGACAGTAAAATTTGCTGCACTTTTGTCTTATACTAGAACTCGATATCTGAAACCGTTATCAAGATATACCGTTATTTAAAAAAAAATCAGTTTTTTTTGCGACTACCTCGGAAAAATAACGGTTCTTTGGCAATTATAAATATGTCTCAGATGAATTAATAACATTGGCATTCTCAACAATTTGATCTTACACCGTTATCCGTTATCTTTTACCGATATTGAGATATTTTCGTTGAAAGGTAAAAATGTAGATTTTTGCAAATTGCTTGTAGACTAACGGCTTAACGAAAAATACAGTTAAAGGAAGAATTAAAAACATTGAAATTGTCAATATTTTTTTGTTGCCTTTTACGGGAAATTGAGATCTGTTACTGTTATCTCGAAAATATTCAACATTTTGCAAAAGAAACTGCTTTTTGATTCGTCAGGTTTTAGTGGAAATTGTGCAGAAATGTTAGATTTTGTATAAGAAAGTTATGTGCTGGTCACAACAGATATTTTCATTTAGTACACGTGAGTAATCGTAAGATAGTTTAGTAGTTGATCGAGAGCCAACAAATGCAATTTCGTTAACGACGTCGACAGCAACGTTTCATTTCGATTTGGTACACGTAGCCGTGCAGTAGCTTCTCGATATTTTCTGTTGACTTTATTTTATTGTTTTTCTTTTCGACGTTCGTTTTGTTTGTTTACTTTTTTAAAACTTTATCGACTAACCGTTCGCTCAACTAATTTTGTTGTTTTAATTAACTATCCGTCATATATACAGGTGCCAACGACACAAAAAAATTACACTCCATTTATTAATTATTAATTGGGGTTTTTTTTTGCATTCGATCGTGTTTGGATCATTTATGGATAATCAATTAAATTTTTAAACGAATTTTTTTGGTTTTTATTTAAATAATTTATAAATTTATTTAAATATCCATAACTGATGTAATAATAGTATTTATTTTGTGTATAGAATCTGTAGTTGGTGATTTTCATTGGAAAAAGTTGTGTGTTTTTTTTTAGTGAAATTGTTGACAAGTTTTTCAAATTTTCTGTGAATCAAAAAATCTTTTTTTTCTTCGTATTTTATTGGTAAGTATGGCTTGTTTTTTGTGAAATTATTTTTGTCGAAAATGTTTAAACAAAAATATCCTAAAACAAACGGTTATGGTCCCGAAAATTTCAAAACTTGCAAAGGACAAAAAAGCGTTTTTTTTTTATAAATTTCGATTGCCTCTTTCCTCTGAGAATTTGGGCTGAAATTTCGGTTCAATCGGTCCAGCGGTTATCAATTTTGAGCCTTTGGAAGCAGCGAAATGGAAACTGAGTGGAAAATCTTTGCCAAAAATCAAGTCTAAGTGGCTGTCCATAAAACCATAAAAAAGGTCATGCTGATTTTCACCGTGTAAAACCTATCTTCCCCCTTCCCCTTCATTGTGATTTTTTCCAGGCTTTTCGTGATTTTTTCCAGGCTTTTCGCGATTTTTTCCAGGCTTTTCGTGGTTTTTTCGCTTACCACGGGCCCCCTCTCCCCTAAACGTGTGACGTATTTTATAGACAATCGCCTAGACTTGATTATGACCTAAGATTATCCACTTAGCTCTACTTTCTCTGGATTTTCATGCTCTCAAAAGCTCTAACTCGAAAACCACTCTACCGATTGGGCTGAAATTTTCTCTCACATTATCTGAGGACAATATGCGCCAACAGAGGAGAGGGAAAAAAAGAAAAATTCAAAAAAATGGTTTTTCCTTTGTCAAAATTTCAACAAAACGGTATAAAATTGTTAATTTATAATTTAGAAATTTTTAAAAATGCGAATTAAAAAAAAATGAAAAGAATTTCAAATAATTGGTAATAAATTAATTTTTAGAGAGACAGGGAGTTTCCACGTTTAATTGAAACTTGGAGGCCATATGGTGTAATTTTCATGTATACATATGTTTGTCTAAATGCAACGACCTTGCACTTTTCATTTAATTGATTTTCCGGTTCCTTATGACGCTGAGCTGTGATTTTTTTATTTTGTTTTGTAAAACATTTTTTTGGCTAAAATGAATTAAATTGTATTGATTAAAAATTTAAATTAAAGTAAATTAAAATTTCCTATTTAATACTTTAATTTTTTTTAACGCTCTCTTTTTTCAAGTTTTGAATTTTTTTTAATTCAAAATATTTTTTTAACGTATTTTTCTGTACAGAATATTTGAGTAAACTGCTTTGGGTTTTTACATTGGAGTTTTGACAAGGCTACTGCAACAATGTGTGGTAAATATTTATCAATAGTTTGATTTCTTTAAAATAAATTTAATAAACATTGAAGAGAAGGAAATTGTGATGGCGGTAAAATTTAAATTCAGCATAGAGAAAAAACCAGAATTATGTTAGAGGGGAAATCAGTCTGTCAGTCTGTCACAGTCTGTCACAGTCTGTCACAGTCTGTCACAGTCTGTCACAGTCTGTCACAGTCTGTCAGTCTGTCAGTCTGTCAGTCTGTCAGTCTGTCACAGTCTGTCACAGTCTGTCACAGTCTGTCAGTCTGCAACAGTCAATCAGTCTGTATGTTCTTCTTTCACGTGAAAACGATTCAACCGATTGACCTGAAATGTCGCATGGATGTTCGCTATAGGCCTGATTCCAACATAGGCCTACTGGAAAATAGCCCGGGTGGTGGAGGAGTAAGGGGAGGGGGTAAAGTTAATCCGATGCTTGGTTTTTCCCCTTTCGCTAGAAAACTATCTAACCGATTGGCCTGCAATTCGGCACATATGTTCACCGAGGTCCTCCTCTAATATATCCCCATTTAAAAGTAACCCCAAGTGGTGGAGGGGGTAAAGGGAGGCTGTAAAGTGAGTCCGAAGCCAAATGCTGGAATTTATTGTCTTTTTGTTAATTCTTGAAAACCATTTTTCGAAGAGAAAAATCTTTAAAGAAAAGAACGGACCGCCCCTATTCTAGGCTATCTAACTTATAACCAACTGAATTCTGTTTTCCTAGGGTTTGTTCTACTCACGCTTTTAGCCGGGCGAAGCCGGGACAAAATTCTAGTATTTTTATATAAAATGATATTTTATTCTTTGGGTCATAGTGTAAATTCTGCAGAAACGTAGATTTTGTATAATAAAGTCATGTGCTGTTCACCTCAGATATATATTTTTAAACTACTGTTGAATATTGTGTAATTCGATTGAATAGAATTTAATTTTCACGATTTAAAAAAAAATTTAAATACTGGTTTTAAGTCGACAGCCACACAATCTCACATATATATACGTTGTTACGTTAGTAACAAAAATCGTCGATGGTGGAAGACTTTCACTTTCAATTCGTTGCATGTGCGGTTCAGATTTATTTCTACCTGAAAAAAAAAATAAATAAAAATCAGATAAAATATTTTTTTTTCATGTGCAAAAGAAATACGCTCTCTGTCGGCTTACCCTTCCTTCCCCTAAATGTGATTATCGTTGCATAGTATCTACTGTGGTTGATTTTATTTTCATGCACACAACTATCTTAAAATGTAATTCTCCAATCTTGTCGTGTGGCGCTAAAAATTCAAAAAATAAAAACCACGAAAAAAAAATCTTGCTGGTATTTGAATCGGATTTGATTGGGTTTAGGTTTAGGTGGGCCGACACTCATTCATACCTGGTTTAAATTCGATCATGCATAAATGGTTAGCCATTAAATGCCATTTTGCCAAGAGGTGTGTAAAATTAGATAATTGTGAAATATTATTTGAAATTTATTACAACATTTTTACCGGTCTTTTTCGCTTTCTTTTCGGTTTTCTTTTTTTCGTATATATTTTTGAGTTTCCAGTTTCAATTTAATTTCAAGATTTGCCAATTTTTCAACGATTTTGGGGGTTATTTTATTCAGCAAGTTTTAAAAATATTATGTAAAAATGTTCGCTTCAAATGATGATAGAATTTCTGCAAATTTCTTTTTTTTTTACAACAAAAAAAACGGAAATTGGAAGAAATGTTTGTCGAATAAAACACGAATATGAAATGAAAATTGTGTCTTTTTTATCAATTCGAGCAGATAAAGATCATAAGTGCATATGCTATTACAAGAACTGCGCTGTAAAGTGAAGAAAAAAAATATCTGATGTGAATAGCACATGATTTTCGTATTCTACCCGACGAATAAAATATTAGTTCAGGGGGTTTTTAAAAATCGAGAAAGTGTGTTATAGTTTTTATACTCTATGTGATATATCATATAGAAGTATATTAAATTTAGTATCGTGCACTACACAAAAGATTTTGATTTCCGCTTGTCCGTCCGTCCGTCTGTCTGCCTGTCTGTCCGTCTGCCCGTCCGCCTATCTGTCCGTCTGTCCGTGAACACCATAACTTTCGAAAGGATTGAGCTAGAGACTTGAAATTTTATATAGTTACATGTTTCGTAAATGGCTAGGCTAAGTTCTTGAACGGACAAAATTGGACCATTCCTTCCCCTCCCCCCTCACATACAAACGAAACAGTTATTTGCAATTTCCTCGAAAACGGTGGGTCATATTGAAAAATTTATAAAGATAAAATGTATTTAGAATAGGATTTTACATAACTGTTCCAAACATCAAAATCCAATCGGACCACTGCTTCCCCCTCTCCCATACAAATGGAACACTTTCTTCCTGTTTTCTCGAAAACTGTGCATCGTATCGATGAATTTATAAAGACAGAATGTGTTTAGAATATGATTTTATATAATTTGTCTATACATGAAAATCCTGTTGGCCAACTCCTTCCCCCCTCCCCCATACAAATGGATTTTTTTTTCAAATAAACATTTTGTCTGTCATCATAAAAAGTATTCGACGATATTCCCTTGTGGCTTTCCTTATGTTTAGAATGTAATTCCCTTTGAATTTCTCAGAGGTTCGACTAGGTTTAGAATAATTTTTCGGCATTGAAAAAATTCTTATCCGGGCTTTTTTTTTTTGAAAAAGCAGAAAACTTCTTAGCTATCTTTATTTATACGGAAGAGAAATGATCACCTGATAAATCGTTCGTTAATAATAAAACGATAAATTTTTATTGTGTGGCGATTACGACAAATCGATAAGAGAATTGTGAACACTTTTTTTTAGCAAATTTACAGGGAAATAAAATTTTTAGAGCACTGCACTGTGAGTCATTGGGCGCGTTTAGACCGAGCCAACTTGGCTCTGCCAATCTTGTGGTGCTAAACTGGAAGTGTATATTCCGTCGACTGTTAATTTTTTGTCAATTTTTCGCTTTACCCCCGTTGACGAGTTGGTCTTCGCCATGAATACAATACTTTCCTTCTATAGAAGAAGAAAGTGAAAAAGCACGACTTAAACGTGAATCTACATATTATAGCCATGTCTGTCTCTATTTTCGCTAGAAAACTTGAGAAATATTTCGGGCTTTCTCACGGTTTATAAATTAATGTAACTGGAATTGTGGAAAATTCAATAGAGAGAAATGCGCTGCAGGCGATTTTTTTCTTCGAAAAATCGCATTTTCAGTGCAAAAAAAATTACCCGCAGCCGAAAGTCTTTGAAGTATTTGAACTTTCGGTTAAAATTCGGTAAAAAAATGAGCCGCAGGTGTGATGAATAAAATTTACAACAACCTCTAGCCGAAGTAGAGTCACTTTTGTAGATTTATGGCGTATTCGATTGGCATGCTCTTTTCGCTCTCCGAGAGCTTTTCTTCGACTGGGATTTTCGTGTCGCTGGAAAAAAATTACAAATTCGAGTGACTACTCTAAGCTGATAAAATACGCCACGTCTTTTTCTCATTTACGCACACCTTTGTTCTCCCCCCACCGCTCCCTGAAACCTGGGAACCCCACCCTAAAAGGCATAATCGGGGATGAAAGTTTAGTTTCTTGGCTGTTAGGGAGAGTCCCGACAAATTCGAAATCTAAATGCCGCTAATCACGTCCCAAGAAAATGCTAGTAGGTCCGATTGTTCGATACGGTGACGTGGGTAGGTTTGATAGAGGGCGGTTTTTAGGTATTTCGGAGTTAAAAATCTGTAGGGGAAATGGGGGCTGGTTTTAGGTCTCCTGAAGGAAGTTTTTGGAGTCAAAAAAAAAAATGTCCGTATTTTTGGAAACATCTACGCCTTAAAAAATTGGTCCTTTTTTCAAAGTAGATTAAAATCACCGCCCGCAAAAATATTCGACAGATTCGTCAAAAATTTGTAGCCACGCCACCTGCCCTGAACGGAATGTCTAACACCTTAAAGAAAATTTGAAAAAAAAGAACCTCACGTGATTTAATATTCTAGATGTCTGCCTCTGCACATGCATAAGAAGAGTGTAAAATCGTTTAAAAATTTACAGACAAAAGTGAATTTCTTGGGATCCTTGAAAATCCACCATCCGGGAATGGGTTTTCACTTCCCGCTGTCACTGTATGCACTTTGCATTTGCATTACTACATTTAATTCGACATATCACCGTACAATGATTGATAAAAGCTGGGTTCCGGTTTTGTTTTTTTTTTTAAATTTTTATTATACTTGATTAACCGTTAAATACGCTGTGGCAACTAATAAAACATACGAGTATATACCACCTGGTCTAAGGTGAGAGAGAACCACTTTCGATTTCAAGGATTGCGACATTTTCCAATGACCTTTCGCATTTCAAGTTGATTTCGGTTCTCTCGTTTTGATTTAATTTTATTGAATTTATTTTTAACGAGTTTTTTACTTTCTTATACCAAATATAATAAAGCATTGTTGATCATGAAAAAAATTTCGACATCTTAATTTTGCCTAAAAGACATTTCGCGAACACTTCTGAGGCGATTGGAGCCAAAATGTCTGCCAATCTGTCTATCTGTGAACACCATCCCTTTCGAAATGATCGAGCTAGAGGTTTGAATTTTTGTATATTAGCGTTTCCATTAAATAGGCAATGAAAATTCCATTTTTCGCGAGACATCTTCAACTTCCCCCTCCCCGGGGCTCGTCTACTGCTCCTTCTGCTGATATCCCACCTAATCCTGAAAGGATTCGTTCCAAAGAGAAAGAAGGGAACCAAATTCGGTGTCGTTTTGATGAAAATTCAATTTTTCGTGAAACATCTCCGCCCTCTGCACCGTCCAAACCGTAAGTGATGTTGGAAAATGGACAACGGATTCTTAATCAGAGGCCAAAAAACCCCCATATGCTAAGTTTTAGCGAAATCGGAGACGTGTCAAAAAATTGAAAATATCGCAAGGGGGACCCCTGCACTTTTTTAAGGACGAAAAATTCAAATCCTCCGATCGGGCCGAAAATCAGAACTTAGAGGTTATCGGGGATGGAGAATCGATATCCGGTGTCCTTTTTGAGGGGGGCGGTACGGTTTGGGTGGTACAAGGACGAGGTCCTTGAAAAATCCTTTTTTATCCAAAAAGGACACCGGATATCGATTCCTCGTCCCCGAAAACTATAAGATTCAAAATTTTATAAAAATCATTTGAGCCGTTTCCGAGATAAAAGGATTCAATTTTCAAGGATTTGACATTTGAATAATCCTTTGTCACACTCGTAATTTTTGGTCTATCGACTGACGGTAAACGGTTTTTGATAGATAAAAGGATCCTAAAGAATGTGTAATTTTTGGTTTTCCTGAAACCGAAGTACTTTTTTTTAAAAAATTAATTTGTCTCGAGACTTGAAATTTTCTTAAGATTTTTTGTCAAAAATTTACAAAATGAAATTAAAAAAAAAATGCTACAAAATGTTGAAAAACGACCACAAAATACAAAATTTCAATTAATTTAGCAATTTCTACCCCAGCATAAATACATAATATCATTTATTCAATTTGGAGTTTTTCCATTGATTCTAAAAAAATAGAACTAGAGCCAGTGTTTTTTTCGTCAAAGGGGTATCGCAATTGATATCTGCAATGATGTGCCTTGCTCACTTCTTCCTAAATTAAGAAAATGCGCTGCAAAAAATATTTGTAAAAAAAAACTAGAGAGGTTGCCTCACAAGGAAATCTTTTATCCACAAAAGTCCACTTCATTCCCCTCTCCCGCCACCTCCTGGGTCCGGCCCACATTCAACTCTTTCATTTTTAGAGTAATTCGGATGCGGTCTTCAACAATTACGTCTTGTGCTACTTGGGTAGCCATTAGACCTAAGCATAATATAACAAATCTATTGCCGTTTCGTTAGTTTTCATCGTATTCTCTAGAAAAGCCTAAAATCTTGGTACTTTTCTTTCATCACTCACCAGCATGATTCTGTAAGCATGAGTTTGAAATGTGAACGGAATTTTGTGCACATTTCAAAATGCACCCCAGATTTCTAAGGTTTTTTTTCACTGCCAAATATTTTTCTTTCTCTTCAATCCAGTTTTGTAGGTGTAAATCTCCATATAACTGAATTATAAGCGGTAATTTTTTTGAACAGGAATTTTCGCTTATTTGAATTACTTGACGCCGAAGACACGACGTGAGGTCCTTGATTTATTAGTGACTGGATTGAAACGTCTGGAATATCGTGGATACGATTCCGCTGGCGTTGCAATTGATAGCCTCGATGGCAAGGATATGGTCTTAGTTCGACGTTCTGGAAAAGTTCAAGTTTTAGAAGATGCGCTAGCTGAAAGTAAATTATGAAATTTACTAGTTAAAAAATTCCGATAACGTGTGGAATTTCTCCTCTTCTTTTTACTCTCTCCATTTTTTGTATAGAATTTTCAAAATTGGACGTTGAATCACCAGTGCAGACGCACGTTGGCATTGCGCATACTCGATGGGCGACGCACGGTGTACCATCGGAGAAAAATTCACATCCGCAGCGTTCCGATTTGGATCATTCATTTGTTGTTGTACATAACGGTATCATTACGAATTATAAAGATGTTAAGA
>OZ035964.1:2943606-3068606 GCA_964034945.1 Chrysopilus asiliformis
ACAAACATCATATATGCAATTTACATAATCTATGTTTTGCACTACAAATACGTTTAATGTTAAAACAAAAAATCATCTCAACCTGACACCAAAAATCCAACCAACCACAGATGATATCCAGCAAACTAAGAAAGGTATTTTCGAAATGATTTTTTTTTCTTTTTTTTTAATCCAAGATTCGATTTTTTTACTTTGCCTCTGATTATGCAATTATCGGATTTTTTGTCTATTTTTTTTATGTGAAAATATATTTAGAAATGTATTTTCCAAACCATAAAAGCAAAATTTTTGAAAAAATAGACATAAAATCAAGTTAGTGCTAAATAAATCAAATGTTATTGGTGAAATGATTAGAATCATCCCAAATAATACGTGATGCCGTAAAATGGTCGCCGCGACTTAAATTCACACCAACTTTGCGACTTTGTAATCACGGCGACCACTATGCGACGTCTTATGCTACTCTAGGAATCACACAAAACCATCATTAACACCACCATATATTTTTTTTGTTTGAAAATTTCACAAATCGATGGTTAGTTGAGACTTTTTGGTTAAATATTTCTCGTCTTATATTCACGTGCAAATCAGAAAATGTAAAAATATCCATCGATTTGGTAACAAATAACACATACACATAAGACGTGTTCTCGAATGTTATGCAAACGACTTTTTAAAGACACCCAACTCTAAATAGCACAAATGATTGTTAATCTTAAAGTCGCTTTACGACCTTTTGTGCTACTTTAGACTACTCTTAAATTAATAGTACTCGGAAGTACTTGTTAGCAGTTTGAACAGCATTTGCAAACGCGCCTTAAGTAAAAAAAAGTATACAAAAGTAGGGAATTCTCAAAATTCTTAATTTAAATTGATCTTTGCTTTTGGACTTCTTTTTTCAAGCTATTGTGTACTTTTATGTCAATATGGTGATGGCGGTACAGTGAAATCTCTGCTTATGAGCTGTTCATAAGTCGAGTCTCCACTGTATTTTATTTTTTATTCTTTTGTATAAAAAATATATTGGATAAATTCTACCTACTGTAATCATAAAAAAATCCCTTCAGTATGCTAATACAGTAACAATGGAACATCGATAAATCGAACTAACTTCGAGCTATTGAGGTTTCAGTGTAGTACGAGGGTAGGGTGAAAATATTTAACAAATCTTTTTCTTCCCATAGGATTTGCCTTCTCACAGATGATATGAGCAGAAATTTCAGTTCAATCTAAGCCTGAATTGTACGAAACGCATTCGCAGATGCTGTAACTCAAAAACGACTTTACCGATTAAGCTGAAATTTGGTATCAAAAGCTTTAATTTGGTAACTTTTCGCCAAATTGGAACAAAAAGTTCTAATTTCGGAACCGCTCGACCGATCAAACTGAAATTGTGAATTAAAAACTCTAATTTGGACCGATTGACTTGAATTTTTGCTTCAAAAACTATAATTTGCAGTGGCGGCTTTAAAGGGGAGGCAACGGAGGAATTGTCTCCTCATAACATTTTACAAAAATGTTTTTCTAACGCATGCCTTTAATTTTTTATACCATAATGGACTGTATTAAATCTGTATGTTCAGAAAATAATAATTTAAAAGAAAATCCTATTCTATAATGTCGAATTCTCTAAAGTATAAACAACAAATTCCCTTCATAGAGGCTAGCCTCCGATTCGTTGCCTCCTCATTTCAAATATACACGAGCCGCCACTGATAATTTGGAAACTTCTTGGCCAATCGAACAGCGATTCTAGATAAAAAGCTTTGATTAGGAAGCTTTTTGACCTATTCCACCAAAATTCTGGATTAAAAGCTCTAATTTGGAAACTTCACGATCGATTCAACTTAATTTCTAGATAAAAATCTTTGATTTGGAAGCTTTTTGACCTATTTCACCAAAATTCTGGATTAAAAGCTCTAATTTGGAAACTTCACAACCGATCGATTTGAGTTTTCCCTTCAAAAACTCTAATTTGGAGACATCTTGGCCAATTGAACAGAGGTTCTAGTATAAAAGCTTTGATTTGGAAGCTTTTCGACCTATTCCACCAAAATTCTGGACTAAAAGTTCGAATTTGGAAACTTTTCGACCAATTGAACTGAAATTTGAGCTAATTACATTTGAGAGAGTAGGCACTGGAAAGAAAACATTTTAAACGAATCACGTGAGCCGAAACTTTCCACCCCGCCATCGTGGTTGCTCCAATAACCGTTATTTCTGTAAAATTTTGTAATTTTTCTAGACTAACCTCTTTTGCAAATTTTGTCCCCTTATTCAATTGCATGTTTTAGTTCTCTTATAGTTTAAGTGAATATTTTTAATTGTTTTTATGATTATATTAATTTTTTTTATTTCCACTAATGCTGTTTTTTTCTCAATTTTATGTTTTTCTTGCGTTCAATTTTATACAAAAAAACAACGTAACCAAAATGATTGCGATTTTATTTTTCCACACTTGTCCAATATGTCCTGAAATGTTTTAAATTATGATAAAACGCTCATAATCGTCACATAAATAAATTATTGCAAAACACAAAACCACAAATCATAATTAACGAAAATTTCAAAAAAAAAAAAAAACAAACCCTCATATAGAAGCGGATTCTGCACAAGGTAAATAATTTTATTAATTATCGTCTATTGATTGTTTTAATTATTTTGAATTTTCTGCTGCTTTTTTTAATATTTGCAACATTTTTATTAATTTTAAATCAAACATTTTTTTCATGGGTTCACGGTGCATTTTCATCTCTACATATATAAAAGCCAAATACCACTCACTCACTCACTCATCACAGTATCTCCCAAACCACTGAACCGATTGCCATGAGATTTTGTACACAGGTTCGTTTTAAATCATGGGTGCTCGCTATGAAACGGTTTTACAAAATTCGAAACGGAAGGTACTCTCAGGAAAACTTAATTTTTTTGAGACGGGAAATTCAAAAATAAAAAAAAAACCGTCTTCAGGGTTTGTCTTGGGATTTTTTTTGGTGGGAAATTTTAAAATCTGCAAGAAAAATGTCTTGAAAATTCCTCCTAAAGTTTTTTAGTGTGCAAAAATTAAAAAAATCTTCAAAAAAATCTCATGAAAACTTTCCCTAAAGTTTTCTTCTGTGCGAAAAAATTAAAAATATTTGAAAAATGGCTTTAAAATTTCATCCAAATGACTTTAAACTTTTTTTTTGGGGTCCGGAAATTAAAAATCCTTAAATACTGTCTTCAAAATTTCTCATCAACATTTTCGGGGCTGTGAAATTTAGGAAAACGTCTTCGTAAGAAACGTCTTCAAAATTTCTCCAAAATTTGTTTTTTTTTTTTTTTTTTATAGATCCAGCCAGAGCTTAGGGGAAGACCCTTTAATGCCGAAGCACAGCTCGCGATGGGTTTTGGGGCGGGAAAGCTAAAAATCTGTCTTCAAAACTTCAACCAAAATTTTTCGTGGGGCGGAACCCCTCTCGCACCCCTCTCGCTTCCCTCTTCATCCGCTCTCACGACTTTTCCTTTAGCGAACAGCCGCTCACAGAAAATCCCGCTTTTCCACAAAATTATGCAAAATTCACATTTTTTTTTAAATTTCAGTGTTGCTTTTTAACTAATTTTATCTATTTTGTTTCACAGTAGGTACTTTTAATATCGAAGTAGAGTTTTTGTCAACCGCGACGTTGCCGTCACGACATGTTAGTCAACCACTAACGTCACGGCTGACATAAATGCTGCTTTGCATGATAATTTCTGACTGTAAATATACAAAGAAATTATACTGACAGATAATGGTGAAATTAACTAAAAAAAATGATTTTTAATAAAAATAAAAAATTCTTTAGATTTCAAAGGTGGAAGATATAATTTTATTAACGTTTTCTGTAGTTAAGTATCAAATATTTATTTCATTTAATATTTTTCGACTTTTATTGTAAATTTTTTATTGAAAAAATGAAAAGAAAATCAAATACGATTTTAATAATTAAATTTTATTTTCATATTTTTCTCTTTCGGTCTCGTGTAAAATTGCCATACTCAAATCATCGCTATGTAAATAATGATATAAAAAACCGCCAATTACAACATATTGTGTTACGAAAAAAAACCAAAACTGTTGGCCATAAAACATCAACATAAAAAAAAATACAAAACTGTAAAATTTTTACAAATTTTGTGTTGAACATTTTATATGCAAAAATCGAACACTTGAAAAATGCTCATGTAAAAATTATGACTTGAAACATGATGAAAACCACACAACGAAAAAAAAACACACCCACACAAACACATACAACATTCAATCGAAATGTGCTATAATTTAAATTTGAAAAAAAAAACGTTATCACACCAACTACTATTGATGATGGTTGCCGGCCGCCGCTGCTCGTATTCCTAATTTTTACTTTATATATATATTTTTCGATATAATTTCATTGTCAAAACCAAACATAACCGCATAAAATACTATGCTCTGATGCCTTTAATAATTTTTTTTGGTGATGGGAAAAAAAAAACAAAACTTACGTGCGGCTTACAAACAAAAAAAACATTCTGAAAAATCGGTTTTGAATCGAAATAAACTTAAAAAAAAAACATACAAACAAAAAAACTAATAAAAGAACATCGTCCACATGGCAATGCCCGCGAAGTGCCAATGTTGCCACGTACCGAAAGTACTTCAGAATTTCAACCACTCGAGGATAAGGAAGTGGAATACTTCTTCGCTTCCGATGCATCAGCCGTTATCGAGCATACCAATCGTGTTATCTATTTGGAGGTGAATATTATTATTATTATTATTTTTTGGTCTGTCCATGAAGTATGTTAACGAAATTACGAGGGGGAACAGGGGGGTGGGGAGAGGAATGTTACGAAAAATTGGAAAAATCTTGACGACGGAGAAGGAGAAAAATCGAGATTGGTGGTGGGCAGCGGAGGGGGGGCTGGGAGAATCTGGATGATGAAGACGTAAAAAATGCTAAGAAGAAGAAGGTGGGACTGTGGACGGCGAAGGCGTAACAAACGCCAAGAAGAATGAGGGGGACTGGAAAATTCTAGACGATGAAGACGTAACAAACACCAAGAAGGAGGGAGAGTAGGACGGGTTGTTCTTGAAAACTATTCAGAGGATGTAACTTAAAAATTTGATCGTCACAGTAAAAATGTGTTTCCGGCAGAATTTTTTGAAAATCCATTCGAAAAACTTGTGAAATTTGGACGAAAAATAGAGAAAAACTGGAGAGGGGTTGGGGGATGAAAAATTGACTGTGAAAGTTTGGTTTCAAATGAAAAATTGGAAAACTTTCATACGAAAAATTGCGAAAATCTGTTCGAGAGAGGTTTGTTTCTGAAACATCCTCGCAGGAATTCGTTTCGGATTGGGAGGGGGCGGAGGGTTCAAAAATTCAAAGTCTAGTTACTGCAGAATTCGTACACTTTTATGAAAATCCATTCTAAAGGTTGGAAAAACCCCGACAAAAAATAAGAGCCGGGGTTTGGGTGGTTCGGTCCCCAAAAACTTTCACGGGAGGGGGGAGGGTGTTTGTGAATTGAACGATTCCGTTATTTGAGTGAAAGTTTAATTCTTTCGGATATATTTTATGGACAGTCCTTAAACCTAAACAAATTTCTAAAATATTTTTGAATTTCCCTCCTCCATTTTAGGATGATGACGTCGCTGCGGTTAAGGACGGTGCTCTTAGCATCCATCGATTGAAGAAATGTCACGATGATCCACACGCACGTGAAATAACCACATTGAAAATGGAAATCCAACAGATAATGAAGGGCAATTACAAGTATTTCATGCAAAAGGAAATTTTCGAACAGCCGGAATCTGTGGTGAATACGATGCGAGGTCGAATGAATTTCGAAAATGGTACCGTTACATTGGGCGGCATCAAAGATTATATACCGGAAATCAAGCGCTGTCGTCGACTTATGCTAATCGGTTGTGGTACATCATATCATAGTGCCGTTGCCACACGTCAATTGCTTGAGGAACTAACGGAACTGCCCGTTATGGTGGAGCTAGCATCAGATTTCTTAGATCGTAATACGCCAATATTCCGCGATGACGTATGCTTTTTTATCTCACAATCGGGCGAGACAGCTGATACTCTAATGGCGTTACGATATTGTAAACAGCGTGGTGCGTTAATTGTTGGGATTACAAATACCGTTGGCAGTTCGATATGCCGTGAATCGCATTGCGGTGTACATATAAATGCCGGTCCGGAGATCGGTGTTGCATCCACAAAGGCTTATACTTCGCAGTTTATATCGCTGGTAATGTTCGGTTTGGTAATGAGCGAGGATCGTATCTCATTGCAGCAGAGACGGCAGGAGATTATAGCTGCCTTGTCGAAACTGGATCAGCAGATCCGTAAGGTGCTGCAATTGGACGAAAAGGTGCTTGAAATGGCCAAGGATTTGTATCAGCACAAGTCATTGTTGATCATGGGACGAGGCTATAATTTCGCTACGTGCCTCGAGGGCGCATTGGTGAGTTGATCGTCTGTTTTTTGTTCAGTTGTATGGTAAGGGGAGGGGATGGTGGAAAATGAGAGCGGAGTTGGAATGAAAATTATTCATCGATAGAGAAAAAACATTCGCCACGGCTGTAACTCCAATTACAACATTTGTGACCTCTTTGCTCTGGTCGTCGTGACCACAAAGTCAAATTTACGTCGCAACAACCACTTTACGTCTCCTGTGTTACTTGGAGGTGCTGTTCCCAATCACAAAACTGTTAATATGATTATTTTTACTAGTTGGCGAGGGGGTACATGATAAAAAAATTTCACCCGCTGTAAAAATCAATCCTTGTTACGCTACACCAGCCACCATAGTTACACAAGAGTTCGCAATGTAGTCGTCGCGACTTAAAGGTTGCCTTCAATTTGGTCGTCGCGACTTAAATGTGACTATAACTTCTTTTCTTCAATTTGGTCGTCAATGTGGTTGTCGCGACTTAAATGTGACTACGACTTCTTATGATTCCTTGTTGCACTTTCCAAGCAACCGTTTTTAGTCACTTGGGGTTTTTTTTTACATTGCAAAATTGTTAATAATGTTACTGTTATCATTTCAGAAAGTCAAAGAGTTAACATACATGCATAGCGAGGGTATTATGGCCGGTGAATTGAAGCATGGACCATTGGCTCTAGTCGATGACTCAATGCCAGTTCTTATGATCATTTTGAGAGATCCGGTCTACTCTAAGTGCATGAATGCCCTGCAACAGGTCACGGCCCGGGAGGGCAGACCCATTTTAATATGCGAAGAGAATGACGAAGAGACAATTTCGTATTCGTCACGTGCCCTAGAGATACCAAGAACCGTTGACTGTCTACAGGTGGGATTTTTTTTAACGATTTTTTATTTCTTTTGCAATAAACATAAATTACTTTTATGTATATTTATAGGGTGTGCTGACTGTTATTCCAATGCAATTGCTTTCTTACCATATTGCTGTACTTCGAGGATGTAATGTCGATTGCCCAAGAAATCTGGCGAAATCTGTAACCGTTGAATAATCCACTGTAGTTTTATTTCAATTTTATATTAATTATTCTCAATTTTTTTTTTTTTAAATCTACTATTTCATTTTTATTTAACGAAAGCAAAAAAAAATCCTACCTAATACATACCATAGAAATTACCATTTTTGAAATTTTCAATTTTTTTTTCGTTTTTCAAATATGATCTACAAAAGACACAAACGGTGATGGAAATTATAGCTTATATATGTCTCAGATTTTTCCAATATAAAGTATTTGACAAACTGCATATAAATATAAAATAAATAAATATACTTGTATTCAATTTGATTATTATAAAGCGTACTTAATCGATGAACAAAAAATTGCATTTGTTATTTTAAAAAAATTCTCTTCTTTATCTCAATTTTTTTTTACATTATTTTTATAATAGGCTAAGATTACAACAAAAAAATACATGCCTTTTTTATACTTATGTACATAAATATTAATTGCAATCTAATGCTGATTATTGTAAACAAATAAGTGAATAAAATGCGATAAAATCTGTGAGATTTTTTTATTATTCGGTTTTCCAGTGAATAAAAAAGAGTAGTATGAAAACTGAATTGCAACGACTGTAGAAAACTTGTCCGATTTAGACAGGTTTCACTGTGTACGCGTTTCGTTGTTCGAATTATGTTCCCCTGTATTTTTTGAACCACTAAACGTAGAATATTGAAACAAGTTGAGTTGGATTGCTCGGGATTGCGCGAATATTTCCAAACCAGAAATTCCCCCTTCTCTTGTGAGCCTCTCCTGATACTGCGTAAACCAGTTGATGGATTTGTATAAAATTTTCACCATTGAATATAAAACTTTTTTCAAATATGGATGAGGAAGCTTTGATGAAACCTTGATGTTAGGAAGCCTTGATGTTAATAGAAACATGTTCCGCGAATTTAAAAAGATAATAGGAAATGTTTGGTATCATGGACGTCGGCAACTAATCCCCCCTTCCCTCTCCCCCACCCCTTGGAATAGGGAAAAAAATTAAGGTTAAATTTTGTGCAAAGTGATTTGGAAGGAAAAGAAAAAAAAATATTCACAGTCGGGTAAGTGGGATCTTACGGGACCGTCCAACGGATCCCACTTGTAAAGGTTTCTTCTAAGTTCCCATTTCTGTTTAGAAACGCTGGGACCGAACAATCCATCCCAGTTATTGAGGTATTAACACTTATCCAGATTCCACTGTAAATAAAATCGCGTTTCAAAAAAAGAGCTGCAAAATTTGACAGTTTTTCTGCGTGCAGCGCAGCCATTTCTGATCCAGGTATAAAACAGAGTTTTTCAAAATTCCACCCCTGGAGTGATAAACGAGGGGTGGGTAGAGAGTTGGTATCTCAAAACATTGATTTTTGCCATGACGCCTAAGGAGGCTGCAAAATCTTATTCGGGGGTTTATCGGGGTCGCTGATCTCGATTCTGGTGTTCGAATTTCGAAACGGAATGTCCTGTAAACATAACGGAAATATCCTTTTTCCCAATTTTACCACGGTGTAGAAGTGCTGAAGGGAAAAGTTTTTTTTTTCTAAAGTTTTTAAGTTATTTCTGGAGGCAACATTTCTTGGAGCCGCATTTTGAAGCATTTGGAAGTGCGCTGCGTCAAATTCTGCCCTCCCAAAAGATAAAACATAAAAATGCGCCGAGAATGCCGGGCAACAGCGGTTTTTTCTAACAGCGGCTTCGAAACTTCAATTTTTCACAAAATAAACACGAATTTAATTTAGTTTTGATTGGTTTTTCGATAAATTTGATCGGATTTTCGACAAAATTCATTTGGTTAGAAATGTGCAAATTTATCCACCCTTCCCCCCACCTCCACCCAATCCCTCCAAAAACGTCAAAACAAGCAGAATAATTATTTAGATGTTTTACTCATATTATACCGCTTTCAGTTATTATTTTTGTAACTACATATTAGTGACAATAATTAATGAAATTTTTGTTTTCCAGATCGCCGGTGATTTTGACACGCCTGAAAGAATGGCTACACTTAGCCCCCTGTCCCGGATGATGAAGGCTAAGAGATCTTGGTGAGTTTTGATTTTAACAAATATCTGACCATAAACGTCAAATTTGGCGATTTTGTATAACTTGAAAACGATGGAAATTATTGAAAAAATTATATAAAAACATAAGAAAAACTGCAATTGCCAGGGGGTCAATCGTCAAATACTCTATATGAGGACAGACAAAATTTTGATTTGAAAAAATCGACTTGTGCTGGGAGAGGGATTGGTCCGATTGGGTTTTGATGTATGGACCGGTTATGCAAAATCAGATTCTAAATACAATTGAAATTTTCACAAAAAGAATATCAAATTTGGCTCTCCTTTTTCTTTTTAAACCGAATCCTTACAGGATTAGGCGGTACATCATACGAGGGAACAAGAGACGAGTCCAGGGGTGGGGGCAGGCTGAAGAAATGATTTATTTCTAGTGCCATTTTTACCGACTCCCTTTCACAATCAATGGAAAAACCAGAATTAAATTAATTATGTTATGTACTTATGCTGGTATAAATGGCAACTATATTTGGAATTTTGTATTTTGTGACCATTTTCCAACATTTTGTAGTAATTTTTTTTTTCAAAATTTCGTTTTGTAAATTTTTGAAATTTTTGACAAAAAATCTCAAGAAAATTTCAAGTCTCAAGAAAAAATTGTTTTTTTAAAAAAAGTACTTCGGTTTTAGGAAAACCAAAAATTACACATTCTTTAGGATCCTTTTATCTATCAAAAACCGTTTACCGTCAGTCGATAGACCAAAAATTACGAGTGTGACAAAGGATTATTCAAATGTCAAATCCTTGAAAATTGAATCCTTTTATCTCGGAAACGGCTTAAAGGATTTTCATGAAATTCGAAATCTTATGGTTTTCGGGGACGAGGAATCGATATCCGGTGTCCTTTTTGGGGGAAAAAGGATTTCTCAAGGACCTCGTCCTTGTACCGCCCAAACCGTACCGCCCCCCTCAAAAAGGACACCTGATATCGATTCTCCGTCCCTGATAACCTGTAAATTCTGACTTTCAGCCCGATCGGAGGACTTGAATTTTTCGTCCTTAAAAAAAGTGCAGGGGTCCCCCTAGCGATTTTTTCAATTTTTTGAAACGTCTCCGATTTTGGTGAAATGTGGCACAGGGGGGTTTTTCGGGCCTCTGATTAAGAATCCGTTGTCCGTTTTCCATTATCACTAATGGTTTGGACGGTGGAGAGGTGTTCCACGAAAAATGAAATTTTCATAAAAATGACGCCGAATTATGCTCCCCTTTTTCCTTTTAAATCGAATCCTTACAGGATTAGGCGGGAAATCGGCAGAAGGATCAAGAAACGTGCCAGATGGAGTCGGGAGGGGGAAGGAGGAACTTCCGGTGCCTTTTTTTTTATTTCATCCCTTCTACTAAAAAATAATATTACGTTCTCTAATCCGGAATCAGTGGGCCAGGTACTCTACCTACCATAAAATATTTTTTGGCGGCAAATTTAAATTAATATTTGGGGCGAAAATTCGCTTTTCAAACAGGATTCTAACAAACAGAAAAAAAAGAAATGCATCTGGTAAGACTGGAAATGTTTCGCTATGAATAAAAAATGGATTGGTTGGTTGGGGTGACGTGAGGGGGTTGTTGGATTTAAGTAAGAAACGAACCTGAATCCTTATTATATACTACTAGTGTACTAGTGTTGCTTACACTGTGTGTATTGTTATAGAGTCCAGGACTAGTGCAGAACACTCTTTTCAACTCTGATTCTATTCTTTAGCTGAAAAAAAAATCATCTTTCCGTTGTGAAAAAGAATTAAAAATCCCACAAATCGTAGGAAATTCTAGTGAATAAAAATAAGAAAACCAATTACAAGAAAACGGTTAAATTCATTGTAAGAATAATTGATAAAAAACCATTTTTGAAAAGAAAAAAATCCTCCTCGAAAAACTTGAATTTTTCTGTAAATATACATGAAAATTGTGTGATAAAATCAGCAAAAAGATAGCTTTTATTAATTTCCCAATTAAACGAACGTGACAATTTCTTTCTTTCTTCGAATTTCATGTATATTTACCGAATATTTCCACTTTAAATTTTTTCTAAGTGAACGAAAAATTCTTTTCAATATTCATTTTTTTTGGTGCAAGAAAAAATCCAACAAGAAAGGGCAAAAAAAAGTAGAAAAACACCAGAAAAAAGTTTTATTGTACTCTGTGTCTTTATTTGGAGAGTATTTATTTAACAATTATTAGTGTATTGAAAAAACCAGTGAAACAAAAGTGAAATTCGGTATTAAATTTATTTAAAAAAAAAATAATGAAAAAAAACTTTTATCCAATTTTAAGTGGTGTGTCCGGGGTTTCTGTTTTAATATGCAATTTGTTGGTAGAGGAGTAAACAAGGACGAAAAAATCAATTGTTTAAAATATATCTTTAGATAAAAAAAATAAAATAAAGAAAACCGCGTGGCTGAAAAAAAAGTTTACTAATTTTACTGTTTCGTCTACGGGGATCTTGAATTTTAAGTCAAATTGGATTTTTTCGGTCTCTTTTTTTGTTATTATAGAATTGTTTCTTATACGAGGTACGAGTGTAGGGTGAAAGGTTCCAGGCGAAATCACATGAGTTTTTTTTAACATTTTTAAATTTCTGCACCCTTCTCTCTTCCCCCTTCCTCTACCATCGTTTTTGATGCTTTTGGGCAACTGTTTCATGTCCTCCCGCCCCACCCTCCTCTCATTTACAACGTCTTGAGAACCGCGCGAAAATCTCCACTCAATCAGTTGTATGGTTTTCGACTTGAAATCTTTTGAGATGTTCTATTCCTACCCCAGCCACCTCTTCCCCTCCCCCCCCCCCCCCCTCCGACCATCCCTGTTACAAAAAAACACGTTCTCAGTATGTTTTCTTACGAGAAACGAGTCAACATTTCAGCTAAATCGGTCAACGAATTTACCTCTTCATTCTTCTATTCAAAAGCTAAAGCTTTCTGTAGAAAAATCCAGCCTAATCGGTTGAGTGTTTTTCGGGTTAAAGCGCTGTTAGAAGCTGTTTAAAACTTGTCAAAAAAATGAAAAAATAAAGAAAAAAAAACTTTTTTTACAAAATCTATCGGATATAAAAATCCTTTTCAGGGTTTTTCACCTTTTAGGTTATTTGAAAAAAAAAGTTCAAACCGTGAAAAGCTTAACGAATAGTACGCGCGCTCTAAAGCGCCAACAAATACATATAAATATGCTTGACTGCAACACATGCGTTCTTTGGTATCATAAAAATAGTCAAAGTGTATGCGATAAAGACAATTATTTTGAAATATACATATATATATATATGTATATACG
The DNA here is from genome assembly GCA_964034945.1 of Chrysopilus asiliformis. Classification (NCBI taxonomy): domain Eukaryota; kingdom Metazoa; phylum Arthropoda; class Insecta; order Diptera; family Rhagionidae; genus Chrysopilus; species Chrysopilus asiliformis. Next base: position 2,956,469 of record OZ035964.1, read on the forward strand.
TTCTTGCTTTTATTACCACTTAAAAAAGTAACGTATAAAAATTTCAAATTTCCCATAAAAATAATTTCCGGAATTTTAATCTGTTTGACCTAATAATAATTTTTTTTTTCAATAAAATTTTAAATGAAACTAAAGTTTTTTAATGGGTGAAAAGTAATAAAAAAGTGCACTTTCCAATAATTACGATTTCATTGGCTTTAAGAACCATTAAAATCTACAAAAGTAATATTTTTTGTTGTTGTTGCCGTTGTTGTTGTGGCGAAAAAAAAATTAAAATTTAATTACGATAAGGTTTGTTCGAGGACATAAGTTTTTTTTCCATTTAAAAAAAGGGGAATAATAATGGGAAAAATCATCAGCGCATGTCCTTATACAGAATACGGAGATAATTTGCTACTATATGAAATATTTTATGGATATTAAAGGAGAAAATTCGTGTGGCTGTATTTATAACACATTGCAGGGACATAAAATTTTTAAGGCTTGTATTACCCCGAGTCCTTGCCAGCTTGCCCGCTCATCTTCCCTATACTACCCCTTATTGCACGCTGACATCGAACTCATCCTTTTTGAAGAAGTTTCAGTTTTTTCACATCGGGAAATTTCCTTGACATCAGGAAGAGAAGAAGGTGGTGGGAGGCGGAGGGGGGGGGGGGGCAATCGCAGAGCTAAAACCGCGGCCACTATAATTTAAATTTTCCCTGTTTTTATTATCTTTTCAGAGGCATGCCAAGGAAAATAGAATTAAATATTATGGCAGTTTAAAAACCGGAAAATCATGGAAAATTCTAATTTTTCTATTTTAATGGAAGTTCGAGAAAAACAATGGAGATATTTTTTTTCTCATTGGCCTCCCGTATTTTCGGGACGGTGGGAAGGAGGGGCGGTGCAGGGCCATCGAAAGGATTGAGCTAGAGACTTAAAATTTTCTGCAGTTGCGTTTCTAGCAAATATTAAGTGAAAATTTCATTTTGCGTGAGACACCTTAAACCTTCCTGCTTCCCTTGGTTCGTCTCATGCTCCTTCTTTGGCTGCCCCGCCTAATCCTGCAAGGATTCGATTTAAAAGGAAAAAGGGGAGCCTAATTCGGTGTCCTTTTTGTGAAAATTCAATTTTTCGTAAGAGACCTCCGCCCCCTGCACCACCGCACAAATTATCGGTGATATCGAAAAACCTCCCTACACGGTAAAAACTGGAGTCTATTTTTTTTTAACTTTTCTCCTCTATTTTTTAAACTTTTGAAAGTTTAGTGGAATTTTAAACTATTTTCTCTATATTTAAAACTTTAGAAGTTTATGAATATTTTTTAAGCATTCCAGTCTAAATTTAAGACTCAGACATCTTAAACTTAAACCGTAAGGTTTTAATTTGAGAATTTTTAGAAATTTGGAACTAATTTTTAAACTATTTTAGACTAAAATTTAAATTTTAATACCTTAAATTTAGACCGGATAATACTATTTAAAATTTGAAAATAATTTCAAACTTTTAAGTTTGGTTTTTAGGCTCAAAAAGGTGTTGACCTATATGTAGGAAAAAAGTCTAAAAATTAGACTATTTTTTAGCGTGTATGCCAATTTTCAGCGAAATCGGAGACGTGTCAAAAAATTGAGAAAATCGCAAAGGGTACCCCTGCACTTTTTTAAGGACGAAAATTTGAAGTCCTCCGATCGGGCTGAAATTCAGAATTTACAGGTTATCGGGGACGGAGAATCGATATCCGGTGTCCTTTTTGAGGTGAGCGGTACGGTTTGGGCGGTACAAGGACGAGGTCCTTGAAAAATCCTTTTGTCCTCAAAAAGGACACCGGATATCGATGCCTCGTCCCCGAAAACTATAAGATTCCAAATTTCAAGAAAATCCTTTGAGCCGTTTCCGAGATAAAAGGATTTAATTTTTAAGGATATAACATTAGGAAAACCGTTTGTCTCTCTCGTAATTTTTGGCCTATCGACTCACAGAAAACGGGTTTTGATAGATAAAAGGATCCTTAAGGATGTCTGTTTTTTAGTTTTTCTGAAACTGTAGAACTTTCTGAAACTGTATAACAAAAAACAAAATTTTCTCGAAACTTGAAATTTTCTTGAGATTTTTTTTTGTTCAAAATATCAAAAATTTTCAAAATGAAATTAAAAGAAAATACTATAAAATGTTGGGTAACGATCGGAATGTACAAAATTCCAATTAATTTTGCCATTTCTACCAGCGAAAGGACAAAAAATAATTTATTAAGTTCTATTGATTGTGAAATGGAATCGGTGAAAAGAAGGCACCGGAAGTAAAATCATTTCTTCAACCTCCCTTCACCTCACAAAATTATCGTGACGTATTTTATGGATAGCCCCCAAGACTTAGATTATGAAGTACATTTCATTTAGTGACAGGTAAAATTTTGAAAGGCGCAAAATGTTTTAAATTTCATTTAATCGCTACAAAGAAACTTTCACTGCTGGTAATACTGATGTTTTTGGCTGGGAAACGGCCTCTCGCTATCGCTTCCATTTATGCTTTGCGGTACCCCCGCTTGAGCTTTACCGGATGTCAGAGCGATAAACTTTCGCTTTATCAACGTAAAACGATGCCCAGCATATTTTCTAGTCAGTTTATTCTTTATTTGCCTTGGGTTTTGGATCTCTCAGCTTTGCCAGATCATGGAATTTTTCAACAAAACCAGAAAAGTGGAGCTTTTTTTTATTTTATGGGGAATTTTCACTATGATTTGAAATCTTAATAGTTCCATTTTAAAAATTGTGACTCTTCCTTTTTTAGGGATTTTTGATAAAAGAAAAGGGGATTTTTCATTGCCTTTTTGCGAGGTTTACGAATGCGAATGTAGATTTTTTATGCTATTTTAGCGTGTTGTGTATTCGAAATATGGTTCCTGCGGCACATCTTTTTTTCAAGACTTTCCTTTATCTTTTTAAATTTCTCCAAGGGTTGCAATAAGTGAGAAACACTTTAAAAAGAAAGGCTCCGTACAAATTTCCCTGAAGATGGATAAAATTTGTAGAATCAGGGCTGGTTTTAGCGCAGGCATATTAATAAACTATGCAAAAAATAATTATAATAAGGAGGGTGTAACACGTGTTTGAAATTTTTCATATTATTGCCAGATTTTGAGCCCTGTATTAGCAAAAAAATATCATTAGCTAAAAAACATCAGTTTTGGCAAAAGCTATCTTTTTATTCACATCACCCATCTTGCTTAAACGACGTTTCCCGAGTACTTTTAAGTCGATTGGAGCATTGTTATAAAAATGTCTGTCTGTCTGTCTGTCTGTCTGTCTATCTATTTATCAAACTGTGTAGGGATGAAACAGAACACTAACGAACTGACAAACAAAACTTGATTTGGACGAATATCAAGGGAAAAAAATAATAAGTATGCGCCGCGGGCGAAATTTTCTTATTCAGCCTCTTTACAAGATTTTTCAAAAACTACTAAAGCCAAAACCATGAAGTTTCAGAGGAATGTCTCAGGTCCTGAAATATGACGATCCTATCAACTTTTGGTTGAAATCCGTTAACCGGAAGTAACCAAAATGGCGGCTCTTTGAAAATCGCGATTTAGTTTTTTTTGTTATTTACTCTGAAACCGCGCATTAATTAATGCACTAACTTTTCTATTTTTTTGTAACTTTTTCAAATATTTTGTGGTGGTTTTCTTGGAAATGGGGATTTTTTTGTGTCCAGTCGGTGGATTTTTGCTGCTAAACATCTGGCAACACTGAGATTGTGGTTGTTTGGAAATTAGGTGCTTGGGGAAATTTTCTTGGACAAACTTTGTGACCAAATAAAAGTGAGAAATTACAAAAAGCTAAAAAGCTGTACATCACTGCACGATCTGTGAGCATAAACTGTGGAATGGGGGGGTTTTTTATACGCATGTGGCGCTCCTGCTGATTGAGGAGAAACAGAAATGCCAAATTTACAATTACACGTACAAAAGCTTATATAGTCCCGTACGAACTTTGGTTCGGTGAGGTGCTAAATATATATTAAAAAAAAATTTCTTATCTTTTTTGCGGATTTATTGTTATTATTATTCATCAATTATAAAATTTGAACATTACTCATTATTGTTATTCTGTTATCTGTTTAAAAAAAGACATTCGTAAAATTACTATCACTAAATAAACTTCCTTTACACGATATGCTGTTGTAAAAACGGTTACTATTGGAAATTTATTGTGATTTTGATAGTGCTTAACTAAGATTTCCTACTATATCTAATAAATTTCGGATACTAATCCAGTGAATAAAAAACAACCGCTAACAGGGCGAAAAAATTCCAACAAAATATCCTAGTTCATAATTTTTTTTTTGGAATTTTCCCTAATGTGCAACCGTTTTTCACACAAGTTAAATAATAATAATAATAATAATAATAAGAAAAACAACAGTTATAATGTGTGCTTCTTTAAAATTGGTTAAAATTCAATTCGGAAATTATTTAAAAAGAAAATTAAAAGAAAAGAAAATTTCTTGAGAAATTAAATTTTCCCATCAATCCATCGTGTTTCGTCCGTTTTCCTCACATGTCGGTCGTATGAGAAAAACGGACGGAAGCGAAATTTTGTTGTTGCTGTTAGTTAGTGTTTTTGTTGTTGTTGTTGTTGCTGCTGCTGCTGGTGGTGGTTCTCGTGCTGCTGGTTTACCACCACTGCATTATCTACACTGTCTTAAAAACCACCAAAGAATAAGAAGTTCTTCCAATTTTTTTTTCCGTATTTTTATTTATTTATTTTTTTAATTAACAATGATCGGAATTTTCGGTTTAAATTCTTTTAATGCCGAGTAGTTAACCGACGTCGGAAATTTATTTTATTTTATTTATTTTCAGCAGAGGGACATTTAACATATGACAATCAATCGTTTCTGCTTCATTAGATTATATTTTTTTATTTTTTAGTGGACCAAATAAATCACGGATTTCAAAATTTCCAATTTTAAAATCTTGAAATATTTACGGGGAGGGGGAGGTGAGTTTATCTCAACAAAAAACAATCTAAATTTAGTTTTTAAACCCTAAAACCACGTCAGTTTGAGGGTTTCTGTCTACCGGAATATTGTATTTTCGTCGAATTCGAGACAGTCTGTCAGTCTGTGTTCGGGTTGTTATCCCATTTTCTTTTATCCAGATCTATTGGTCCATTTAAGGCGTCCGCGAGGGAATTTCTCGAATGTGTCTGGGACACTGCCCTTCTCGATAGGACGGCCTTTTTCTGCACATTAAAAAAAAAAAATAAAAATACAGCGCCCGGGGGGCAAGGGGATGGCAAATTTCATGCCTCTAAACCTGTCTGTAGAATTTCATGCCTCTAGCTTCAGTCCCATTCCAGGACCAAACATGTCTGTAAAATTTCATGTCTCCGGCTCCAGTGAGAAATCTTGTTACAAGACTGGCCGACTGACAGACGCCCCCCCCCCCTCCCTCCGTCTAAAACCGGTACTGGCCACACAGCTCGTGTTTTTTGTACAATGTTCAACAGTTCGTTTTCAAGGGCTCTAAGAGCATCTCCATAAAATACGTTACGGTGATTTTGGGCATTTCGGACAATCCGTCCTTTCCCTTTTTAATATTTTTCGCGATTTTTTGTTTTTAATTTAGTAGGTACTATCGTCACAGTATCACAGACTCCCGCCTCATCCTCCCTTTCCCCCTCCTCCCTTTCCCCCTCCTCCCTTCCCCCTCCTCCCTTCTCCCTCCTCCCTTTCCCCCTCATAAGTCTGTCGTATTTTATATTAAAGCCATAACTCGAAAACTACTCAACCGATTGAGCTAAAGTTTTAAATTAAAAGCGCATAATTCAAAGATAATCGACGGAATTCATTCAAATGTTCGTCCAAATCTTCCAAGGGGACAAAAATTTGGTGTTTCTCATCACTGGGCTCGGAAATTTTAACCCTAAAAGCCGTATTTGGAAAACGACTCCACCGATTGAGTGAAACTTTTAATCAAAATCGCTTAGGCGACGGAATTCGCTCAAATGTTTATTCAAATCTTCCAAGGCGACAAAAATTTGATGTTTTTTCGAAAATTTTAACCCTAAATCTGCATTGCGTAAACCACTCATCCGATTGAGTGGTAATTTAAATTTTCAACACGTGTTTTAGTGTTGTCAACGTGACATTTTCGATCAAAAAGCATTGGAATTTTCTAAATTTCACAAATTTTCGGATATTGCGATAATAATAATTAAATTGAAGAAATCTTAAATTAATTTCATATTTTCAATGAGAAATTGGGTCGTTTCAGTCTATTTGTCATCATTCGTCGCCGATATTAGTGTCGTTGTTGTTATTATTATTATTATTTTATTTTTATTAGTTCTGGTTCCTTTTTTTTTGCTTGATTTTTTTCCCCTGTTGCGCTTTTCTTTCTTGTTTTAAATATAAATCTGTTGAATACGAAGAATCACTAAAAATAAACTTCTCGACCAGATAGTAGCGTTTATAAAGGCGGCAATAAAAATAAAAATATATATATAAAAAAAAAAGAAAATTCGAAGCAGAAACGAAAAAATGAAATGAAAGTCGCAGTGATACGCGATTTTTTTTAAATTTCTCTTAATTTTTTTTTTTGTTTTAAACAAAATATAGATATTATGTGATGCTTTCATAATTTTATATTTTTCCTACAAGAAAAACTGAATTTTAAGTGAAGATTTTGTGAATTTCTAGAAGAAAGAATTCTTCTTTTATAAGCAATATTTAGAATTCTGATCGAGAACAATCAATTTTGTTAATAGACAGCGCTTTTATTTTATATTCTAGTAACCTATAAATGTATTCGTTTCAATTAATCGTATTTTAACTAGTTCTCGTCATATATAAGAATAAAATAAAAAAAAAAAAATTCTAGCCATTCTAGCCACCACTCTGACGGGTGAATTGTTGTGTGCTGTGCTGGGTTTTTTTTTTTCTTTTCTTTTATTTTCTTTTTCTTGTGATCGTTTTCTTAATTGCTAGTAGGTATTCGGGACACATTTGATGGGTTACTGAGATCTGATTGTTTCAATGAATTTGTTTTGAAATATATCTCAAGACCCGAAGAATTCAGTTAAGTAAAATAAAATAAAGATTTCCCCTTTTTCATATCTAGCGCGCGTATTAGACTCAAAAATAGAGAAACTCTGTGCCCTGGGCGCCTGCCTGACTATCAATAATACGAGAAAAACAGCCAAGTTGCAATAAACAAAAAAAAAATAATAAATGCTTGTAAAATACAATGTTGTCCGGTTATTACCCGTGCCGTGCCGTAGCTGTAAATTATTACAAGAAAATTTCATATATTTTTGCAAAAAAAAAAATTATTTATTAGGAAAATTTCTCTCGTTTCTACGAAAAAATATATATATATCTGATGTGAACAGCACATGACTTTGTTATACAAACTCTACGTCCCGGTGCAATTTACACTAAAACCCGTCAGATAAAATATTTTTTAACTAGAATTTGGTTAAAATCCCGAGTAAAACAAAACCTAGGAAAACATTAGGGCAATTCACTCTTGCTCGTAGATAGTAAAATCGTAGATTGTACTGTACATCTACGATGGAAAAGTACAACGAAGCGTGACCAGCGCTTTACTAGAGGTTGTGGGTTTTGTCGTAAATTTTTGACTCTTTTATTTATTTTCTTTACCTAAATTGTTTAAAGCATTTTTTAACTCTTAATTTATACTGAATCATATAAATACTTTAATTTACTTGCTTTTCCAATGTCCATTTTAGAGTTGGCACCAAGTTGACATGTCACAAAACATGCCTTAACCTCACTTTATTAGAAGTACGACAAAAACTACGATTTTACCATATCTTCGGGTATGGTAGATTGTAGTTTTCGTCGGGAAAAAATTTGTATGGAGAACTGTCAAAAAACTACGATTTTATTTACGATTCTACGAGTTTACGATCAACTACGATAAAGAGTGGATAGCCCTATTATAAATTAGATAGTCTAGAGTAGGATGGTCCAGTCCGTTTTTTTCTTTAGTGTTTTTCTTCGAAAAACAATTATCAAAAATTAACAAAAAGATAATAAATTCCAACATGTAAAATATCTTTGAAATCAGGATTCGGATTCACTTTAGCTCCCCCCCCCCCCACATCAGGCTACTTTTAGACGGGTCTATATTAGAGCTACACCCGCGGCGAGCCAAATTTCAGGCCAATCGGCTTGGTAGTTTTCCTGCAAAAGTGACATAGAGGAAAAATCAAACTTCAGATTCAATTCACCCCCTCCCCGTACTATTCGACCTTCTGGGCTACTTTTCAATTGATCTATGTTAAAGCTGGACTCCCTGCGCAAATCTGTGCGAAATTTCAGTCCGATCGGTTGGTTAGTTTTCCAGCGAAAGAAGAAAAACCAATCAAAACCAATCTTCAAACTGACTTTACGCCTTCCCATTATTCCCCCACCACTTGAACTACTTTCCAATAAGCTTATGTTTGAACTAGACCTACAGCGGGCTAAATTTCAGGTCAATCGGTTCAACCGTTTTCACGTGAAAGAGGAAGAGATAGACAGATATTAGTATGATTTGACGAAATCTGAAATATCTCGAGAACGGTAAAAGATATCGATTTACTGTATGAGGAAGTTCCAGTTAAAGACCGAAATGTAGGAAATTTTACTGTCTTTGACCGTGATTACATTGGCGGAGGAAGGCATCTGACTTCACGAAATGTTGGGCAAGAGACGAAGTGGGAATGATGATACGAAAAGACGAACGAAAACTAAGAATTTCAGTTCGAGTGTAATAGGAACGACATGTGATTGGCTACCTATTCCCACTTGTTTCGAAAAAATCATTCGGTTTGTAGACGCCACAAAGCGTGCGCATCTCGAATAGTTTTTTTTACGTGTGCAATTTTTATTCATGAAAAATTTTACCCTTTTATTGTCTTTATACAATCAGTAATATTATTAATAAATTCAATTTGGCCCCACAATCTTACCAAATTTCGATAAATTATCTCTGACCACGATGTTGCTGAAATAAAAATGGCCCAGTTTTCATTTGTTCCACTTGTCAGTGTGGGGTTCAGTTTATCTCGTGTAAACACAAGAGGTCCAAGCAGTCGGTTTATTCAGTCCGTGTGTAATCATAGTCTTTAACTTTTGTCATACATAAGATTATAAGTATAGTTTTGGAGTAAACCGCGAAAAACGAAATTGTGATATTTAAAAAGCCGCCATTTTGGTTAATGAATTTCCACCAAAATTGACAGGATAGGCGCAATCCAGGACCAAGCATACCTGTAAAATTTTATGGCTCTCGCTTTATTAGTTTTTCAACAATCTTGTACATAGGCACTGACAGACGGAGAGACGGAGACACGGAAAGATGGACAGACTGTCAGGCAAAAGACATTTTTGTGATGATACTCCAATCGACTCAGGAGTGCTCGGGAAATGTTTTTTTTTCGCTAAAAATTAAGAGGTCTACATTTTTCTTGATCAACAATACTTTATTATACTACGTATAAGAAAATAAAAAAAACGTGTGGTAGAAAAAGCAAAAAAAAATGTTCACTGTTGCATGCGAAAGCTTCAAAAAATTTATTTTCAGAAATATTTTGTCTATTTCGCACGTGAATTTTTGTGTTTTTTTTTTCTGTCTGTATTGAATGTACTTGTGTGGATCGTAATATTATATTTTATTTCTTTAAATATCGTAAAAATGTCATTAAATGGGAAACATTTCGAAATGAAAATTCATTAAGCATGCAAATTTAATAAGTGTTGATTTATATTAGTTACGGTTATGGCAATTATAAACGGTTAATTAAATTTAAAATGTAATAAAATAAGTTTCACACATAAAAACAAAAACAACTGAAAGTAATTATTTTTTTTTTACTTTCAACTGGTCTAATTTGGAGGAAATGCAATGTTGATAACAACATAATTTAGTAAAATATGAATTTTTTTTATCAGTATTTTCAAGCGTTTCGAATTTTCATATACTATTTATATTTTTTCAATTAATTAAGAAAAATCGCGGCTTTTTATTTCGAATTCCGTATGGTGTTGTTGTTGTTGTTGTATTTTGTAGCGGATTCCGGTCTAATTCTGTATGTTAACTGATAAGCAGAATTTCGCCCTAAATAAGGGCTTATCGAGATATGTTTGAAACGGCCCGACAGATATTCTATAGTCGACTGGTGTGGTGTACGAGTGGCAGAGATGTGGGAGGGAAACGTTGTCAGAGTTTTGATCGATTTTTCCAAGATCTGAGCATGCCCTACACGAGGGCAGTAAATAGCCGGTTTTCGGGACCCAATTTCGCGAAATATTAAAAAGGAAAAATTTCGAAAAATTATTTCCGACTTGAAAAGGCGCTCCCAAAACTTTCAAGCGTCTGTTCTGTGCTGAAAAACTCTCCCAGAATTTTGTAAAAATTGATTCTCAACTGATGAACTCTTCGAAAAATTAAGAAAAAATGAAAGAATTTCTCTTAATTGTTTTATTTTCCCATTTTTTTTTAAAAATCTCTCGAATATATTTATAGATTCGTTCGGATGAATTTTCTAATCGTCCATTGTTCTCAACGGTACTTGGAAAAACTAATCTTCCGGCTGGAGGCGTTGAACGACCAATAGATATAAGAAAATCTATCAAAGCAAATGCGCCGCAGGGAATGAAAACTCCGAGTGGTTTGCAGATTAAATCTTTTAACGACGCTAGTTCTTTTTTCGTCATGTTCTTCCTTTTCTTCATGTTTTTCTTCTCTTTCTTCCGTCTTTATCTTCTTCCCCTTCTCACCCTTCTTCACCTCCTTTCCTTCTTAAATATCTTTTTTTTCTCCATTCTCCTTTTTCTTTTTACTACTTCTTTGTTTTTTCTTCTTTGCTCTTTCGTCTTTACTCGTTTTTGTTATTCGACGGTATAATCGATTTCCGGGGGTAAGTCTAATAATATATGAAAATTCAATTGGACCATTTTCAAAACATTTCAATCGGAATTTTGATTGATTTTCTTTCCTATGGTAAAGAAAATATGATGATGATAAAAAAAATCATACCTTCGATGAAACGAAAATTGCTACGAATGAAATTATATTACAATACTTTTATAATTTCTCATACACATATTATTATCGAGGGAAATTTTGTTTACATTTACAAATATAATAGACTTGATGTTAACTAAATTGATTCACATGTTTACTAGTTAATTTAATTGAAAATCAATATGTGGAGAAAATTTCTACTATATGGCATTATAATTGTAATAAAAGTTTTCATTTAGTTGACATCATAACGGGGATAACTGGCTGGTATGACGTTTTTCTTTCATTTCATAAAGTAGATTCTGGGTTTTCACTTTGTATACGTTTTGAATTCATGAAAAATTAATTTTGCCTAAAAAAACATTTCCCGAACACTTCGGAGTCGATTGGAGCTAAAATATCTGTCGGTCTGTTCGTCTGGTCGTCTGGTCGTCTGTTCATCTGTCTGCTTGAGGAATTGGGAATTCAGGAATTAAGATTTGGGAAAATTGGGGAATTAAGAACTCCTAAATTCCTTAATTTTCAAATTCTGAAGCTGGCTTTACAAAAAAAAATGGTTTGGTTTTGATAAAAAAATTTCCCCTTCGCTCTCGATTTCGTCGAAACAACCCTTGCCTGGAATAAAACTTTTGACCCTATCTGCTATTTGGTTTACTAGTACCAGGAAGACCGAGCCATGCTCGGCGACCTCAAAATCCTACTTTTGCTGATTTTTGGGGAAAAAAACTAAATTCACATTATCTTTACAGAGCTTTTCCAGCGTTTTTAAATTCCCAACCTAGAAAGCTCCCAAATAGCATCGAAAAGTACGGGAACATGAGATTTGTTCTTTGCGGCTTTAAAATGCAGCAATTTACGCAATCGGGGCTAAAAATTTACACCTATAATTCACATCCGCGTAAAAGAAGCGAAAGAAGTGACGAGCGCGTCGCACCGATTAATAATGCGTCTGCAAAGCCACAATTGCTTTAGTGGGGAAATTGGTGACCCACGGTTCATCTTTGGGGCAACATTCGCTTCATGAAAATTCCTGCAGCGATAGAGCAGCATTTGATGGTTTTCGGGTCGAAATAGTCTGCCACTAAAGTTTCATTAAAGCTCTCCGTCTGAGAAACACCAAAAAAAAAATTGATGCCTTCAGCCGCCATATTTCTCACTGACATTTGATGGAAACGATTTCGTTTCGAGAATTAAATTTCTTATTTCAGGCGAATGACTGAAGGATATTGCATGAAAAGTGGATAGCATACATTTTTGAAACAGCATAATTTTATTGGCATCAAAATTTCATTGCAAAAGAAAAAATAAATTTGACCGGTAAAATAAAATTAAAGAAATTTTTGATTAAAAACAAAATAATTCGATGGCCAATTAAAATCTGTTTAAATTTCAGATCCAATATTGTCGAAAAATTTTAATGGCAATTAAAATCACGACATGCAACCGGAAGAAAAGTCCATTATAAAATAACACTCGACAAAAGTTTCCATTAATTTGTCGCCATTAGATTTTTCTCGCTTACGTTTTTATTTGTTCATCTCTGTTTACTAGCAAGCATTCGAGGGAGAAAGAAAACCCGCTCGATGATTTATGTAATTGTGTGATATAATGCCGTCAGATGACGCTCGCGCATGAGGCAACTAATTACGTCCCTGTCGTTATAATTGCGGCGCCGCAAACCGCTGAAAAGTGTTCCCCACTATGGGTGCCGTTGCGCGTCTCGTTGGCACAACTAACGACGTGTTTGCGACATAAATTGCTTATCGCCGCGATTTGCATGGTGACGACATATGGGGATGAACACCATAATTGCTGCTTAAAATGCTATTTGAGCTAGAACTAAAACTAACGCGCGATAACAAAATTTCATAGAAATCGGTTGAGTGGTTATTGAGTAATCGCTGTCACCGATTTTTGAAACGTTGTTTTGAGACACCAGGTGAGGGTTATCGAGGGGAGGGAAAAGTCAGGTTTGTAGTAGAAAAATCGAAAGCCCTTGGCCCTCGTAGTAATACTGTAAAGTTTCATTAAGACCGGACCACCCAATTCGAAGATACCAGGCGAGGGGTATCGAGAGGAATTTTCTCAGAGGTGAGACCTATCTAGATCGATTCCTTGTCCCCGAAAATCCCTAACCACCAAGTTTCGTGAAAAGGCGGGTTTTCGAGATCGTCTATGCAGACAGACAGACAGACAGACAAACAGACAGACGTTCCTCGTATTATATTATAGGATTGATGAGTCCGTAATTGAAAATGATAGATACTACTATATTGATTTTTTTAATTATAAATTTCAACTACATGTGATGAGCGAAATTGTGATGAGCTTTTCAACACCTTGAAGAAGACCCTACAGGAAATATTAACAGTTGTCAGTTCGATTATTTTTTCCACAAGAAAAAAACTGAATAAATACATAATAACTATGATATTTATAGCTGTTATATCACGCAGCAGTGCCCTTGAATTGTTTTATCATACATACAATATTTTTTGTGTGTTTTCCCTTTGTTTTGCTATAATTCCACCCCTCCCTCCTTTTTACTACGGTTTACTTTCGAAGCTAATCAATGAAAAGGACTTTCTGTTGTTAACAGATCAAATAAAATCAAAATTTAATTCATTAGTCCGTGAATTTCATTCATATTTTATAAATTATCGCTAGAATCTAGGATTTTGTTAATAATATTAAAAACAAGTGTTTGTATTTTCGTTCTTGTAGAAATTATCAGCAGAAAAAAAAACAAAGAACTAGCACCGCCTCTTTAACGAGGGACTCTAATTGTATTTAGTTTTTGGTGTGATATAATAAACAAAAAAAAAACAAAGCAAAATAAGTTTATTTAAAAAATAAACATTTTATTGACATAATACTAGTGTGTTCTTGCTGATCGACACAAAAAAAAACACTAGAAATCAAATAATCTCAAATAATAAATTACGAACAAAAAAAGTTAGTTAATCCCACTTCATATTGAAGAAATAAATAAATCAAGTGACAAAAAAAAAGCGAAAGATAAATCGATTTAGAATAAATACTATTAGTAATACTTAATTTAAATAGTTAAAATTTAACAAGAAATATATTTAAAAAAAAATCTAAAAATAAATACGACAGAAAAATCTCCTAAAACAACAAAATCAAACTATCAAGTGCTAAAATTTAATTCCATAATTTAAAAAAAAATCCTATATAGCAGAGAAAAGGTCATAAAATCGTAAAGTAGTTAAAATTAAGTGATTTTACTTGCCTGCCGAAATAGATTTCCTCAAGTGTGCAATCGCGATGGCTGCACCAGCAGCCTGCACGCGTTTTTCAGATAATTATGAAATAAAGGAGGAGCTTGGAAAGTAAGTACTATTTTTTTATTTAATTTTTTTATTATCTAATCCTTTGTCTGTACTTTTGGGTAGATTTGAACTCTTTTTTCATAATTTTCTCCGTGCAAACGGATATGCACCGCATTTCCGTACAAGAAAATGCGCCTTATGTAAAAAAAAACAGTGAAAAAACTTAAATAAATCGATTTAATTTTAATCCTTTAACCCTTATTCTTCAGAGAAAAAATGGTCACGTACGCGGTATTTAAAGAGCCAAATCTGCAAATTTTAAAATAGGGCTGTTAAACTCAATAACCGCCAAGCGGCACGTTGCGTTTTCTACACGAAATCGCGGGTTGAGATGCGAAGTTCTGGGTAAAGACAAACGTCTAGAAAATTTTATTGTCTCCGACTTTTTTTCATACATAAGACTACCGAAAACTGAGTAGTTTCAGAGTAAATCGGCAAAAACGAAATTGGGCTTTTTAAAAAGCCGCGGGTAACGGATTTTCACCAAGATTTGATAAAAATTCATAGCTAACAGACTAACAGACTGACAGACTGACAGACTGACAGACTGACAGACTGACAGACTGACAGACTGACAGACTGACAGACTGACAGACTGACAGACTGACAGACTGACAGACTGACAGACTGACAGACTGACAGACTGACAGACTGACAGACTGACAGACTGACAGACTGACAGACTGACAGACTGACAGACTGACAGACTGACAGACTGACAGACTGACAGACTGACAGACTGACAGACTGACAGACTGACAGACTGACAGACTGACAGACTGACAGACTGACAGACTGACAGACTGACAGACTGACAGACTGACAGACTGACAGACTGACAGACTGACAGACTGACAGACTGACAGACTGACAGACTGACAGACTGACAGACTGACAGACTGACAGACTGACAGACTGACAGACTGACAGACTGACAGACTGACAGACTGACAGACTGACAGACTGACAGACTGACAGACTGACAGACTGACAGACTGACAGACTGACAGACTGACAGACTGACAGACTGACAGACTGACAGACTGACAGACTGACAGACTGACAGACTGACAGACTGACAGACTGACAGACTGACAGACTGACAGACTGACAGACTGACAGACTGACAGACTGACAGACTGACAGACTGACAGACTGACAGACTGACAGACTGACAGACTGACAGACTGACAGACTGACAGACTGACAGACTGACAGACTGACAGACTGACAGACTGACAGACTGACAGACTGACAGACTGACAGACTGACAGACTGACAGACTGACAGACTGACAGACTGACAGACTGACAGACTGACAGACTGACAGACTGACAGACTGACAGACTGACAGACTGACAGACTGACAGACTGACAGACTGACAGACTGACAGACTGACAGACTGACAGACTGACAGACTGACAGACTGACAGACTGACAGACTGACAGACTGACAGACTGACAGACTGACAGACTGACAGACTGACAGACTGACAGACTGACAGACTGACAGACTGACAGACTGACAGACTGACAGACTGACAGACTGACAGACTGACAGACTGACAGACTGACAGACTGACAGACTGACAGACTGACAGACTGACAGACTGACAGACTGACAGACTGACAGACTGACAGACTGACAGACTGACAGACTGACAGACTGACAGACTGACAGACTGACAGACTGACAGACTGACAGACTGACAGACTGACAGACTGACAGACTGACAGACTGACAGACTGACAGACTGACAGACTGACAGACTGACAGACTGACAGACTGACAGACTGACAGACTGACAGACTGACAGACTGACAGACTGACAGACTGACAGACTGACAGACTGACAGACTGACAGACTGACAGACTGACAGACTGACAGACTGACAGACTGACAGACTGACAGACTGACAGACTGACAGACTGACAGACTGACAGACTGACAGACTGACAGACTGACAGACTGACAGACTGACAGACTGACAGACTGACAGACTGACAGACTGACAGACTGACAGACTGACAGACTGACAGACTGACAGACTGACAGACTGACAGACTGACAGACTGACAGACTGACAGACTGACAGACTGACAGACTGACAGACTGACAGACTGACAGACTGACAGACTGACAGACTGACAGACTGACAGACTGACAGACTGACAGACTGACAGACTGACAGACTGACAGACTGACAGACTGACAGACTGACAGACTGACAGACTGACAGACTGACAGACTGACAGACTGACAGACTGACAGACTGACAGACTGACAGACTGACAGACTGACAGACTGACAGACTGACAGACTGACAGACTGACAGACTGACAGACTGACAGACTGACAGACTGACAGACTGACAGACTGACAGACTGACAGACTGACAGACTGACAGACTGACAGACTGACAGACTGACAGACTGACAGACTGACAGACTGACAGACTGACAGACTGACAGACTGACAGACTGACAGACTGACAGACTGACAGACTGACAGACTGGCAGACTGGCAGACTGGCAGACTGGCAGACTGGCAGACTGGCAGACTGGCAGACTGGCAGACTGGCAGACTGGCAGACTGGCAGACTGGCAGACTGGCAGACTGGCAGACTGGCAGACTGGCAGACTGGCAGACTGGCAGACTGGCAGACTGACAGACTGACAGACTGACAGACTGACAGACTGACAGACTGACAGACTGACAGACTGGCAGACTGGCAGACTGGCAGACTGGCAGACTGGCAGACTGGCAGACTGGCAGACTGGCAGACTGACAGACTGACAGACTGACAGACTGACAGACTGACAGACTGACAGACTGACAGACTGACAGACTGACAGACTGACAGACTGACAGACTGACAGACTGACAGACTGACAGACTGACAGACTGACAGACTGACAGACTGACAGACTGACAGACTGACAGACTGACAGACTGACAGACTGACAGACTGACAGACTGACAGACTGACAGACTGACAGACTGACAGACTGACAGACTGACAGACTGGCAGACTGGCAGACTGGCAGACTGGCAGACTGGCAGACTGGCAGACTGGCAGACTGGCAGACTGGCAGACTGACAGACTGACAGACTGACAGACTGACAGACTGACAGACTGACAGACTGACAGACTGACAGACTGACAGACTGACAGACTGACAGACTGACAGACTGACAGACTGACAGACTGACAGACTGACAGACTGACAGACTGACAGACTGACAGACTGACAGACTGACAGACTGACAGACTGACAGACTGACAGACTGACAGACTGACAGACTGACAGACTGACAGACTGACAGACTGACAGACTGACAGACTGACAGACTGACAGACTGACAGACTGACAGACTGACAGACTGACAGACTGACAGACTGACAGACTGACAGACTGACAGACTGACAGACTGACAGACTGACAGACTGACAGACTGACAGACTGACAGACTGACAGACTGACAGACTGACAGACTGACAGACTGACAGACTAACAGACTGACAGACTGACAGACTGACAGACTGACAGACTGACAGACTGACAGACTGACAGACTGACAGACTGACAGACTGACAGACTGACAGACTGACAGACTGACAGACTGACAGACTGACAGACTGACAGACTGACAGACTGACAGACTGACAGACTGACAGACTGACAGACTGACAGACTGACAGACTGACAGACTGACAGACTGACAGACTGACAGACTGACAGACTGATAGACTGACATTTCAATAATATGCCCCCAATCGAATTAGGAGTGGTCGGAAAAGATTTTTTTAAACAAAATTAAGAGGTCGACATTATCCATGATCACAAAATATTATATCACGACTTCCACTTCGTATTTCGTGTAAGAAAGTGAAAAGAAACTATCGGCCAACGGACCCGAAAGCGGAACAACTTTTCATAAAAAGAAAACATCAAATACATATCTAAATCATAAATCAATACATTTTTATCATGGTATGGTTGTTGTTGTTGTTATTTTTTTCTCTTTCTCGATGTTCATCTCCAATCCACGTGGAGAGAAAAAAAACCAATACTAATAATAATGATAGTCCGTGCGGAGCTTGAATGTGACATACATTCCGATAGGGTGTGTACTTACAAGTAAACCTCGCCAGGTGTAACTCTCAAGTCTTGATGAAATCCACATATGTGAAAAAATGTTAAAACAAGTAAGATATAACCATGTTTAGGGTCCTTTTTGGTCTTCCTAAAAGTATGCAAATTATCGTTTATTTGTATTTTTTGATGGAAAGAGTTGTCCGATTTCAATGAAATGGGTTAAATGAGCTAAAAGTCTTTTTTCTTCGTTGATTAGAAGAATCTTCGCTTTTATGTCATTGAAATCTGTCAAAAAATCCAATACATGAAAATTTGCATACTTTCAGGATCTGAGAGTTACGTGTTAGTCGATATGTACCTTAAAAATTATCAGAAAATTTTCATTTTTCACTTTTATGCGGTGTTAAGTGGAGGGGAGGAAAAATACTGAAAAATTAATTTAAGAAATTTACATAAGGCCAAAGTTTGTGTATTTGTTGTTGTTGTCTACAAAAATCTATACGCAAACTGTACGCTAAGGCCTTTCTAGTCTAATTAAAATGATATTTCGAAGGATATATCAAATACACCTGAAGAATTCATTCCAACACCAACAAACATCGAATTTTCCCTTATCGTTGCGAGTCCTTGTTGTTTGTTCTTTCCTTTTTTTTAAACATATGTGTGTGTGTTTTTGTGTGGTTCCATTCCAGTTTCACCTTAACTGGTCCAGAATGCTGATGTCTCGTTCATTTTCCGATGAATATGTTGTCCTCTAGATTGTTTATATAAGATTTCTTTGAAAAATTTCATGTGAATCCTTCGTTACTGTCTGGAAACGTCCAAAAGTATACCACCATTAAAATATGGAAAACATTTATTCGGGGATGGAGTTTTTTTTCCCATATCGAATTCACAAGAGAAAAAAAAACAGTTTTTCCCCCCGATTGAATTGATTCCGTATACCTTTTCAACAAGTTGTTGACATGGAATACAGACTATTCGAATGGTATGGAGTGGCAGTGGCGTGATTAGCGGGGCCTGCTGCAAAGAAAAAAAAACCACCTTTCGGAAGCACTTCAAATTTTAGAGAAAGACTTGAAAATTTCGGAAAATTCTCTGGAGAACTTTTTCCGCATTTAGAAATGGGAGGGTTTTAAAATTCCCGGCGACGATTTCGAGTATTCTTTTTTAAAGAATTTCAAATTTTTTGGTTGCCTTAAAGAAAGTTAAGATGGACAGGGATAGGGCGCGGGAAGAGGGGTGTGTAGAGTGTGGGGTTCAAGAAACTACCCATTCTAGGTGGATCGTGAAAATCAAGGCAAAGTGGGAAGGGGGAATTCAAAAGCCCTTCTGGAGATATCAAAAAATCAACCCCAAAAATTAATTAATTTTAAATCGCTATCACTGTAGATTGGATTAAAAATATTTCAATCGTTCACAAGGCTATATGGCACACAGAGGGCTGTAAAATAAGCAAACAAGTGAATTGGAAATATAAAAAAAATATGCACAGACGATTTTGAAATCCACAACCAAAAAAGGGAGTGTCGATTTGAAAAGCAAAAAAAAGAAAGAATCTCCGTGTTTTTTTTTGTCTTAAGACTGGAAGCCATACGAATTTCGTCTTTAAATTCTCTTGAAATCTATTTTAATCCTTATATCGATTAACGGTGATTAGGTAATGTTTTTTTTACCTATTTTACTCTGCATTTTGCCTACCATTGTCAGCTTACTAAACAAACACCTCCACCACTTTTCGGGCGGAAAATACGCGAGAAGATGCGAGGGTGGAGTGAAAAGTTCCATGGACAACACGTGGTTTTTTTTCTAGTTTTTCTTTTTCAAATCACTGTTCTATGATTTTCTTTTTCGCCTTTTCGCTTCAGAAAACTTAGGCTAGAATTTCAGCTCATTTCGGGCGAGTGGTTTTCGTGTAAGAGCTCTGGGTGCGAAAACCCACTTGACGTATCTAAAATGGTATATCATCTGTTCCCCGCCGCCTCCCCCCGTCCCCTCTTTTACGCTTTTTCGCATATTTTTTTTTGCGTAAAATATTATTCTCCCGTCACACTTCCGAAAACCCCGCCTCCAATACAGCCCTCCATCCCGCCCTTAAATTTTTTAAATCCCGAAGATCCATTTATGTCGGTTGTGACTTTCAGCTCAATCGGAAGTGGTTTTTTTATGGGTTAAGACCTCTTAATTCACGATTTTCGTGTAATCGGTCGAGTGGGTTTTTTGATTTAGAGCATTTTTCGAAATTTTCCATTCCTCCCCTTCATTCCCCCTCTACCAAAAAACTGTCATTTCTTGTGCGAAAAGAGCCAATATTTTTCTCGGCTTCATCGGTCGGTAGTTTTTCGGGTTAAAGCTTTGTATTTGGAATTTCATATAAATTGGCCGAGCGGTTCTTGAGTTACAGCTTCTGGAAAGTTTCGGGTTTACTCTTAGCTCTGACCTCCCACTCCCCCCCCCCCCTCCCTCCCTCACCGTTTTTCACCAAAACACACGGGGATCTTTTCTTCTGAGATGCGAAATCAAATTTTGATGGAGCGATTTTCGCGTTAAAGTGATAGCATTTGGAAATTTTCGTTAATTTAATTACAAAATGTTAAGATATTTCGTTGAAATAAAAATCCATACATTAGTATTGAGCAATCAATATTCGAGTCATTGGAAATATTTTAATATTCGGCCACAACTTTTGGAAATCCGTAAAATTCATAACACTTGAACACATGTTTTCCTGTCAATAAAAAAAAAAAACATGATAGACTTGAAATTTAGTAGCACAACTCATCCACGCATAGGCCCGAATATGTAAGAGCAAAATATAGACAGATGTTAATCAAAAAAGCGAATGAAACATCAAAAATTTTGAGTACATGGAAAAGTCGAAAAAAGTCCAAATAAACAAGCAAATAATTTTGATGTTTCGTAAGAGCATGTTTTGACCTTCGAAAAAATCAACATGACGTTAGAGATTTTCGAAATTGTCACATAAAATCGAAGAAAAGTGGAATAGAAACTATACTTTCCGTTAAAATATATATTTTGTTTTTAATATTTGAAATTAAGTACAAGAAAAATGTGAAAAAAAAAAATTTTCGCTTGTATTTGGTCGTATTTTTGGGTTGAGTTTGCACATCTCTGTCGCCATGACGTTAACGGTACCTTACCGACAAAAAAATTGCTTATCGTTTTTTATAAAATATGGACCTACCGGAAACGCAACGCATTGCCAAGTCCCTACTTGCTTTTTTGCCGGTCTTGGCTTGACACCTGATCCCCCTCTGTCCCCGCCAAATCCGTAATTTATTTTACACAAACAGCCCCTTTCATAAAAAAAACGCAGCTAAACTGCAACTGTGCGTTTGAATTTTACTTCAATTTTGTTTCGTATGTAGATTGGTTAAGGAACAATTCAGCCCAAAAGTGTGGATTTACAATCAACAGACACAATGAACTTTCCATCTGGTATAAAAGAATTCACAAATAATTGTTTCAATCCTTTTTCAGAGGTGCTTTTTCAATTGTAAAGCGATGTGTACAAAAATCAACTGGTCTGGAATTTGCTGCAAAGATTATCAACACCAAAAAATTAACAGCAAGAGGTAAATTAAAAAAAAAATTAACGAATTTTAACTATGAATTTTATGCGATTTTGTAAAATTTTTTCATCTCATTTCAAATATAGATTTCCAAAAATTAGAACGCGAAGCTAGGATTTGTCGAAAATTACAGCATCCGAATATTGGTAAATTTATTTTCAATTATTTAATAATATTTAAATAATAAGGCAGTGGCGTTTGGCGTTTGGCGTCATCGGATATTTAAATAGATTGACAGACTAACAAACTGACAAAATGACATTCGGACACATCAGTCAGCAAAAAAGGTATTAAAAATGTCAAAATGACGATAAATCGTCGCACTTCGCCTCACATTGATTATAACCTAAAAAATATAGTCAGCCTACAAGGTTGCCACGTCTCTCGCCACCGCCTTAGTAAGCTACTGTAAAAAAGATTATTTTTATCTTAAAATATTAAAAAAAAAACTATTCAAAATAACATTTAATTACAATCAAAATTATTTAAAAAAGACTAACTTATAATGAATATTAGTAAAATTATAAAAATAAAACAAAAATAAAAATTAACTTAATAAAATTAAAATCAAATTTTTTTTCTCAACTCTTTTGATCCAACAATTTTAGTACGGCTACACGATAGTATACAAGAGGAAAATTATCACTACCTCGTATTTGATCTGTTAGTATAAAACATATTATAATAAAACAACTTTTTTTTCGCTTCTTTTCAAAATACTTTTATATGTTTTTTTTTTCTATGAGTATTATTTCAATCAATTTTTTTTATTATTAAATTCATGTTCTTTTTTTTTAAATCAATATTACGCTTAATAATAAAAATAATAATAATGTTTACTTTGTGACGTACCAATTTCGTTCAATACGTTAGCCTTGGGTAATTCTGGTAGGGTTGCCGCGTGAAAAATTTGGGTTTTTTTTCGAAATATCGAATTTTACTTTGAAAATAGTTTGCATACACGAAGAAAGTAATTTTATAGAATCTAGAGAATGAAATGTTTTTCGTTCAGACAACATTTTTCTGAATTTCATAATAACCGAAATTCTATTTGAAAATATGTATTTTTAAAAAAAAATAATTTATCACTTAATATTAAAATTATATTTATAACTTGATTTATTTTCTTGAATTGAGCATTTGTTTCTTACGGACAGGGTCCATAAAATACGTCACGCTAATTTTCGGCCTTTCGAACCCCCTCCCCCCCCCCCCCCCCCTCCCTCCTTTTCGTTACGTTTTTTGCGATTTTTTGTGTGAGT
This sequence comes from Chrysopilus asiliformis, assembly GCA_964034945.1. Taxonomy (NCBI): domain Eukaryota; kingdom Metazoa; phylum Arthropoda; class Insecta; order Diptera; family Rhagionidae; genus Chrysopilus; species Chrysopilus asiliformis. The sequence continues at coordinate 2,979,800 of OZ035964.1, forward strand.
TTTAGTACTGCCGTCACATTACCACAGATCCCACCCCTCCCTTCCGGCCCGTTTTTTTTTCGCATGTGGGGGTTTGTATTGCCGTCATATTACCGCAAATCCCCTTTCCACCATTCGCCCTCTCCTTGAAAAGTGGGACGTATTTTATGAACAATCCCTAGATGCTGCTTGGAGTATTTAAAGTGCAGGTTTTTATGGAATGCTCCAAAGGATTTGAAGGCGGTTTTCAGACTTATATTAGATGGAAACCGTCACGGAATTATTCTTTATAAACAAATATATTTGTTAGCTTTTAAAAATCCCACCAAAAAAAAAGGAAATTTGTTTTTCAAGCTTGAAAACTATCTCAGAAATTGGTAACGTCATTAGACCTTGAAGCTTTACAAAATATTGTGTTAATAAGTTTTCTTTTTAAGTCTTTTTAAAATGTTTAATCAGAGTTTTTTTGTTAAAAAAATCTTTAAAATTTCTTTAATTAAATCACACTTTGATAACGACATAATTCTATTGAGTTTTTCTATTCAAACTATTTCAAAAAACAAAAAAAAAATCGCTATAAAAAACCCCCCGAAAACAAAACAAAAACAAACTCCCGAAATCAATGAATAAATCAACCGAATTGTGATGCGATCATTGATGGATCAACGAAAACAAACGACAACACTCGGGGAAAAAAATGCAGGGTGACCGGTGGTGAATTATTTGAGGATATCGTAGCACGTGAATTTTATTCAGAAGCCGATGCATCGCATTGTATTCAACAAATTTTGGAATCAGTTAACCATTGTCACCAAAACGGTGTGGTACATCGTGATCTTAAGCCAGAAAATTTATTATTAGCGAGTAAAGCAAAAGGTGCTGCCGTTAAATTAGCTGATTTCGGTTTAGCTATTGAAGTACAGGGTGAACATCAAGCATGGTTCGGCTTTGCTGGCACACCTGGATATTTATCCCCAGAAGTATTAAAAAAGGAACCATATGGGAAATCAGTTGATATCTGGGCATGCGGTAAATTAATACACTTTTTTATTTCTTTTCAAATCAAATTAATTGTATTAAATTGAAATTTTGCAGGTGTTATCCTTTACATTTTACTAGTCGGTTATCCACCATTTTGGGATGAAGATCAACATCGGTTGTATTCACAAATTAAAGCTGGAGCATATGATGTAATTATTATTTTTTTATACACAAAAACTGGTGGGAAAGTCATAATGGACTGTCAATAAAATCAGTGACGCCGTCTTAAAGCTTTTTAGACCCCCATTTTCGTGAAAAAAATCGCCAAAAAATTTGAAAAAAACTCCATGGAAAGGTGTCGAGTGGGCGGGCGGTTGGAGGGTATTATTTCCGATTTTATGTTGATATGGCTTTAGTACCAATTCAACATAATTTTAGAGACCCGCAAAAGCCACCTTGCTTAAAAACCACCTTGCTTAAAAACTACCTCGAAACTAATTTTTCTGCTTAGAAATGTCCTGTAAATATTCGGGAAAAATATTTCGTCCTTAAAAACTACTTCGTTAATAATTTTTCTGCATAAAATTGGTGTCTGAAAATTCGGAAAAATATTTTCTGCCTAAAAAACACATCGGAAATAATTTTTATGCGTAGAAATGTCCTTTGAATATTCGGGAAAAATATTTCCTGCTTAAAAACCACCCTGGAAATAATTTTTCTGCGTAGAAATGTCCTCTAAATATTCGGGAAAAATATTTCCTGCTTAAAAACCACCCTGGAAATAATTTTTCTGCGTAGAAATGTCCTCTAAATATTCGGGAAAAATATTTCCTGCTTAAAAACCACATTGGAAATAATTTTTCTGCGTAGAAAAGGGCTCTAAAAATTCGAGAAAAGTATTTCTTGCCTAAAAACCATTTGGAAAGTAATTTGTTTCAACCCCCCTCTGGCTTTGTTTCAACCCCTCTCCCACTCCTTTAAACCAACCAATCAATCAAGCATTTTCGCTCACCTGTTCACCGAATTTGGTTCTTATGACTTGCTTACCACAAATTCGAAGCAACGGCATGGAAAGAGTTGTCAATTAAAATGTGATCTTTCAGTATCCATCGCCAGAATGGGATACTGTGACTCCTGAGGCTAAGAATTTAATCAACCAAATGCTAACAGTTAATCCATATAAGAGAATTACAGCTGCCGAGGCATTGAAACATCCATGGATATGCGTAAGTTATACTATATTCCTGAGAATTCATCTTTTTTTTAAATAAAATATAACTTATTGTTTGCAGCAAAGAGAAAGAGTTGCATCTGTTGTTCATCGACAAGAGACTGTCGACTGCCTCAAGAAATTCAATGCTCGCCGTAAACTGAAGGTAGAGACATATTTTTTTTTTGCTCACTGAATTTCACTCATAGATTTTTTCTATATTTTTTTTAGGGTGCAATTCTAACGACTATGTTAGCTACGAGAAATTTCTCAAGTAAGTGTTAGTGTCATTTAATTCCATCCTATATGTTTTTCTTAAACGGTTTTTGGAACATAACTGTTTTGGTGTGCCGAAATATTGGTCCGGTTTTAGGTATTAAAAAAAAAAATCTTGTTAGAAAATGTGAAATTATTTCTTCGAATTTCCACATATTTTGATGGGTGGGGTGAAATGTTTCTGATATGGCAAGGAAAACACGCGATTTTGTGACAAATTCGGGAACGTCTGCAAAATTCGATCGGGTGGTTTTCGGGTATTTTCGATTTCTAACCTTTTTTCCGCTTTCAGAAGCTCGAACTTGGAAACCATTCGACCGATTCATATCTTGTGTGGAAAAATGTGTTTGTCAAATGTGAAACATTTCATCCTATCCCCGGTCATACCTATAATCGGCCATCGTTAGTGTAATCTAACGAATTTCAACTCTGCAAAATGTTATATATACTAAAATGAATTTGCTATTTTATCGAGAATTAATTTTGTGACAAAAAATCATAACAACTTAAGTGGATTTCGTAGATCAACCTAAATTGTTCTGTCTGCTAATGCAAATACAGATCACTTTGGCTTCGCGTGAAAATTAACTTGAGATGTTATTGCTTTTTTTTTTGTCACAGCATTAATATTTTTGGTGTACGTACTTTGTGAAAACTTCAGGATAAAACAGCAAACAAATATCAGCGCTTTTTTTGTCAATATTTTCAATGTTTTTGCTTTTATTGTTCAAATTTCTAATCTAATTCGTATTATTTGCTAAGCGGCAGCTATGTCAATCGTGACGTTAGCGGTTGACATAAATGTGACTTGCGTTTATTTTGACGACTTGTTTGTGTGTTCGATTCAGGTTTTTTTTTTTACCACCGGATTTACAGCGGTAAAAAGGAACCAGTGGCCATCCCTCTTAATTGTGGTGGAAAAATCTGCTGTCAAATGTGTGGTCGCATATTCATAGGGTGAAAATATTTTTTGTACGAATTCAGAGCAGATTGCCCTTATTCTGCCGTTGTGCCGATCTCATGTCACAATCTGTATAGATAATAATTTTCCAGTGATTTTTCCGTGATAAATGAGAAGTTTTTCAAATTTCAATTCAAAAAGATACAAGGCATGGTGAATTATGACCTGAAAACACGCAGATGTTGTAACCGAGTCGTAACTAGTCATCGATCGCTGACAGTGGCCAGAATAGGGCTATAAATTGGAATTTACTTTCCTGGACGCCACCGGGAAAACATGCCTAAATCCAGGGCGTGTGGTCACCCTACCTAAGGAGAAATTACAACAGTCTATATATTTTGTTTTAGGAGAGTAATCATTTACTCCACTGGTCGGTAGGAGAGGAGGGGTAGGGCGGGTTTTGGTTGTGCTGCTGGACTCCGAAATCTATAGTTACGCCACTTCATTGAATGGACAAGGGCCTTGTTATTCCTACCAAAAGGTCACAGTTTTCCGACTTCGATTAAAACAAAGCTTTTATTTTTGTCAAATGTTTCTTCCGTTAATGGCTTTCTATTCTATAATTCCGTTGAGTGTTCCCTAGTTGACACAAGAGGTCGAAAATTGGACGCCGTGACCACAAAGTCACCGAATTAAATCGAATTTAAGCCGCGACACGAACCTTTTACGATCTCTTGGGTGACTTGGATGACTTTCACAATTGCTTGCATTAACTGTGAAATCAAGTTGAACCAAATTATCTTGTGTTTTATTTGCAGGCAAAAGTATGATCACCAAGAAAGGTGATGGATCTCAGGTTAAGGAATCGACAGACTCCTCTAGCACAACTATTGAAGATGACGATGTCAAAGGTAAGAAATTAATCATTTCAATCATTCCATTTCCTTGTATTTATTTATTATTGTTTCTGTTTTTAAAAAATATGAAATTATATTCATTTCATTTATTTATTTTTTATTTTGGGAATTCTATCGGATATATACACGTATATTTCGGGGAAAAAAAGTAATTTCACAATTATTTATGGGGTTGTTGGTTTGGTTTCATCAATATATAAGTTTTAACCATGTGTATTTCTCTATATATATATATATTTATAAAATATATATTTCTTTAGTGAATCATTTTAAGTTATTTGAGTTTCAAACTCATCTTCCATATTTTCAAATTTCATAATTATGTTTCTCTTATTTTTTTTTCACGAAATTATTGCGAATCCGTCATCACTGGTCGTTCACCCTAACAGATTTCTTAAAACAATAAAAATTACGTACAAAAAAATTGCGTATCCTTAATTTTTTTATGAAATTTTTTCATCATTTAAATTGAATTTATTTCTCTTCTTTATTGCTTTAGGCCATTTATTAGGGTGGACGGTTAGTTATGACAAATCGTTTTAATCCTTTTCAAAAGCGACGGATAAAAAAAATCATGACTGCACATTTTAGTATTTATCATAATTTTAAAAAAATATACCATCGAATATAATATGTGGGTTAGATTTCCATTAAATCAACATTGAAAAGGAAATTATTTACTATTATTGGAATTCTTCTAGGTACAAAAATCCATATTTCATACAGCTTTCTTATGTTTTTTTCTTTCTTTCTGAAACCTCAATCAGCATTTATGTTGACTGTGATGTTAGCGGTTGACATATCACTACATCAATTCGGGTTTCCTTTAACATACATGGCGGATATCAGAATTCAAGCAACGATATGTCAAGCGCTAACGTTACGGTTGACAAAAATTGCGCTTGAGATTGGAGTTTTTCTTTTTATTTGCTTAAATTTAATCAAAAATCAAATGATTTTTTCACGTGAAACTCATCTATCCAGAATGACGTTGGCTAAAGGTTGTCTCTTAAATACGTCAGCTAGTTAGCTTTGGGTTTTTTCAGTACGGCCATTTTGCCATTTTTTTTATCACCCTGTACTACAGAATTACGTCCTATGGAATTTTCTAGTTTTCTGAAATAATTTCAGACATTTTGGAAATTTTATCTAATTGTAATTTTCTCCCCTCTTTGCCACTTCTTCATCTTTTTCACCCCAACACCCTCTTAGCAACCCGCCCCACCACCCTTTCAAATTGATGCTTAAGCGTTTTTTGTGAACATTCCTTTATTATAAAAATTACGATGTGGACCGAGCGAAAAAATTTGGACCTGGCAAGGAAAACCACATACGGTTTTCGTATACCACTGTCGCCTCCCTTTCCTGCCACTTGTGGGCAACTCCTTCGTGCCTCCATCCCTTCTATACAACTGTCTCATACCCCGGACCACATTAGAAGATAAGCGAATCAGTCGAGTTTCATTCGATTTGTAGCTTCGATGTCGTTTTTGTGAAAATTCAACTTTTCGTAAGACACCTCCGCCCCCTTGCACCGCCCAAACCATTATTCAACATTAGTCAAAACGTACCATTAGTCAAAACGGACAACGGATTCTTAATCAGAGGCCATAAAAACCCCCCTTTGCCAATTTTCAGCTAAATCGAAGACGTGTCAAAAATTCGAAAAAATCGCAAGGGGGACCCCTTCACTTTTTTTAAGGACGAAAAATTGAAGTCCTCCGATCGGGCTGAAATTCAGAATTTAGAGGTTTTCGGGGACGGAGAATCGATATCCGGTGTCCTTTTTGAGGGGGGTGGGATGGATTGGCCGGTACAAGGACGAGGTCCTTGAAAAATCCTTTTTTCCCCAAAAAGGACACCGGATATCGATTCCTCGTCCCCGAAAACTCTAAGATTCCGAATTTCATAAAAATCCTTTCAGCCGTTTCCGAGATAAAAGGATACAATTTTTAAGGATTTAACATTAGGAAAACCGTTCGTTTCTCCGGTAATTTTTGGTCTATCGACTCGCGGAAAATTGTTTTTGATAGATAAAAGGATCCTAAAGGATGTGTGATTTTTGGTTTTCCTGAAACTGTAGCTTTTTTTTCCAAAAAATAAATTTCTCGAAAATGAAAATTTTTAAGAGATTTTTTTTAAAAAAATTTGAAAATTTTACAGAATATAATTAAAAAAAAGTTCATTACAAAATGTTGGGAAATTGTCACAAAATACAAAATTCCAATTAATTTTGTCCTTTCTACCAGCATAAATACATAAAATCGATTATTCAATTTTGGTTTTTCCATTGATTGTAACATGGAATCGGGGAAAAAAATACCGCAAGTAATTCATTCGTCCCCCGACCACCCCTTGGCTTGTCTCCTGCTCCTTCTGCTGATGACCAGCCTAATTTAGTGTCTTTTCCAAAAACGACGATTTTACATTACCGGTCCATACATCAAAATCCAATCGGATAACTCCTTCCCCGGTCTCCCACAAAAAAGGACCTTTTTTCAAATAAAAATGCTGTCTGTCCTCATGACACAAAGTTAAAAACTAGTATAGTATGCGTACTGTCTGGTGGATCCCCCCCAAGTAACACCAGCGGTGGTCGCGGCTTAAATCCTCGCAAATTTCTTGCATTTGTTGTCGCGGCGATGACTTAGCGACGTTTTCGGTTTACTTGGGGGAGGGTTTGTGAAAATCACATTTGAAAATTTATTTTTTATATAATTTTTTCCTCTAAAAACACTCTAAAACTGCATAAGATTTTTGTATTATTTTTTTGCCATAACACTCATACATAACAAAACTTCATATAAGAAATGGAACAAAGGGGAATGTCATTTAATTGGGTTATAATATTTGAATAAAATGTGAAGTAGAAAAAAAACACCAGAAATGATTCCACTCTTACGCGATTTGGAAGAAAAAAAACATTCCTTTCATTTTTTTTTACAGTGTAGAATTCATAACTCGACGAATCGAAATTTAAGATATTTACGAGAACATCTGTTTTGGGGTTGTCCAAAAAACACGTTACGAATTTCAGGAGAAAGAGGAAGTCAGTGGTTGTATGTGTGGAGAAAGCAGGGGGGAAGGGGTTGCAATTCATTCAAAGGATTCGAAAAAATCAAAACTAGCCTCTGAAAATGCTTAAAAAAATGCGCACACATACACGAAAATCGTAACGTATTTTATGGATAGCCCCTTATTTATTACATTTGCGTTGCGGTAATCAGATATGTTCAAAAATTTCTGAAAACTTAATAAACTTACCCTCCAATCTGATCACCGTAACTACATTTATTATCCGAGTATTTTATTTTTGCCTCCAAACTTTTTTTACTGCAATTTTTTTTGAAAAAAAAAAAACAAATTCTTTTTGTTATCTAAATTTTTTTTTCTTATTGAATTAAATTTTTAAAAAGGAAAATCAACGCTTGTCAGTGGCGTAGCAAGGGTTGACAAGGGCGGATATTAAAAAATTATTGCGGATATTAAAATAAAATAAATTAAATTTCTCAACTGTAAAAGTTCTTCCCGCTGAAAACTTAAACATCGAAAAAGCTTTTGATACGAAATTTATGCGTCCTCTAACGTGTCGGTTTCGAATTTGAGCTTTAGAAAGCAATGTAGATGAAGCTTTTTTTTCGCTAAGTTTTTCGGCTTCACTAATTTTCTTCTTGAAAGCTAAGCGAAAAAAAAATTACCGTGTCTAAGAATTACCGCCCACGACCTTGCTACGCTCTTTATAACTTTATTTTGATGTTCTAACGGGAAAAACTATAGATTTCAAGTGTAATTTTTTTTGTTCAAAAAAAGAAAAAAAGCTAATGTGAAAAACCTGACGTTTACATATATTTAGCTTATACTTAAAATAGTAGAGCGCTTTTTAAGGTAGGAGTTATTTGCTTTTATAAATATTTCTATAATAACTGTAATATTTATATTCATATTTATTTAATCTATAATAATTATTCTTGGTCATTATTTTCCTATCTAATTTTTACAAAAATGTATACTAACTTCCTATCAATTTAAATACTTTTTTTTTGTAATTTTCAACTATGATTATTTATTATTCAGGTTTGCTATAAGAATTTCTCTTAGTAACAACTTCACAAATATCAAAGCCAATCTGCTTGTTTATGAAAATGTCCATGCCAAATACAGTTTATTCTAATCTTTTGTAACACAAGAGGGCATAAAGTGGACGTCACGACTTCAAAGTTAAGAAATTATTGTTAATTGAAGACGCGACGACCACTTTACGACCTCTTGTGTTACTTGAGATCTAATCTGTATTTTCAGTTTTTTTTTCGTTTCCTGTACGCTTTTTTAAAAACGAAAAAAAAAAAACGAAATAGCTTTGAAAGTTAACATTCTTATTAAATATAACTGAATAAATGTCCTGAAGCGGTGCAAGAAGCATTTTTATCTCAGATATCTCTTATTTTTCGCTGTTAATGTGCTTTTATGTGTTCTTTTTTCGGTTGCTATCCAAATATCTGTGAAGTTGTGTATCGTTTCAATGTAAATACATAAATGCAAAGTATTTTTTTTTTTTCAATTTTTTTATGACCAACGAATTTTTCCGAAAACTTCCGGTTTTGTGATGACTTATTTCTTCTTCCGACTAAGCTCTCCTTTTCACAGAGCTTGTATGTGAAAATTTGAACCCAATCGGTTGAATGGTTTTCGAGTTAGAGCTTTTAATGTTAAACTTCAGCCCAATCGGTTGAGTGGTTTCCCAATTAGAGCTTTTGATCCAAAAGTTTCAAGCAATTTCCTCTGCTACCGCTTGGTTTTTTGCTATTTCGAGTTTTGTTTTTTCAAATCTTTTTACCCTTTGATTAAACTTCAATTAATATTAATTTAATTTACCACTTTGTTTGAGATGATTTGCATTTGGTTGAAATCTTCATTTTATTCTCACTTAAAGTCATCAATAATTTAAATGTTGTTAAATTTTACGCTAAATTTTATAATAAGTATAAAGAATTTTTTAAACGCACTATCTTTTTTTTTACTATACATTTTATTCATGCAAATCCGTTTGACTAGTAATAATGATTATTGCTAATTCCCATAAGAGATTTATTCTGTCTCTGAATATTGAGAGCATGATTTATATAAATCTTTATTTTTCCATATCGAAGTCTTTTTTATATTCTATAGAATTTTTACGAACTTATGAGAGAATCAGTATTTTTTTCAACGATTTTGTGTGATGATGACGACGAGAACCCGATATTCCTAAAGATTGGAAGCGAAATACTGTTTTTTTACACACTAATTGATTCAATTTTTTTATTTAATAATAGTTTTTTTTTCCGACAAAAAAATCACTGTGAAGTTTTGTTTATTTTTTTACATGGATGAAAGACTGGTTTAAGTAACAAATTCTGTCCTCATCTTTTAATTTAAATTCTGTACGATAATGGGCTGAAAAGTTCCGACTTTAGCAAAGAAAACGCACCATTTGTGATAAAGTTTTCCTTTTTCCTTTCTTATTAGATCAAAGAACCAGCATTTCAAACTAATCGGTGGCTTGGTTTCCAAATTCGAGCTTTTGATCCAAAATTTCATACTTGGTTTCCAAATTCGAGCTTTTGATCCAAAATTTCATACTAATCGGTGGCTTGGTTTCCAAATTCGAGCTTTTGATCCAAAATTTCAACCTAACCGATGACGTGATTTCCAAATTCGAATTTTTGATCCCAAAATTTCAAACTAATCGATGGCTTGGTTTCCAAATTCGAGCTTTTGATCCAAAATTTCATACTAATCGGTGGCTTGGTTTCCAAATTCAAGCTTTTGCCGTAATTTTGGCACATTTCCCAAGGAACACCACCAATTTCGTGACTTTATGGATGCGACGACCAATTTGCAAAAGAGGTATTATGGATTATTTCTCCTTCCACGCCCGACTTTTTCCCTATAGTCAGAAAACTTTTGTTTTTGTTTGGTCGGCTGCTATTTTATTTGGTCCTTGAGAGACACCATGTAACATTTGAAATTTTCACTTCTGTATGAAAAACTGTTGCTTATAAGCGATATCGATCCTAAAAGGCTTAAGAATTGTAGCGAAAAGAGGGGAAAGGAAAAATTTCTTGCATATCCTGTGTTTTTCAGGTCACAAACAATTTTTTTTGGAACAAAAAAAAAGTGAAACCCACAATAGTGGAAGAACTTCCATCTGTCTTTCCAACCATCTCACCAAATTATCTTCTTCATTGTATAATTTTATTTAATCGACATTCATACCATTTGCCAAGTAGCATAAATGGTCGTAAAGTGGTCGTTGCAACCAGAAAGTCACGAAATTAAAGTCGCGACTGCCAATTTACGATCTTTTGTCCTCTCTGGAAACTAATATATTTTGTTTTTTGGTGCGGGCAGGGAAGGGAGAGGTGGTTTATAGTAAAATTGCTCCTAGTTTGTCTATTTATATCTCTCTCTCTGTCTTAAAAATCTGGAATAGTAATAAATATCTTTTACATACACACAAAAAAAGCCAATTTCGAAAAAAATGTCGAAATCAACGATATACAAATTTATAATTTCGAAATTTATTTTTTCCCGTTGTTTTTGTAGAAGATAAAAAAGGAGGTGTTGATCGCAGCACAACTGTAATAGCTAAAGAACCAGAAGGTAAATTTATATTCACATAAGACTCTCTTAAAATTGTTCTTTTTTTAAAAAAAAATAACGTTTGACAACATTTCATACAAGACATAAGATTTATTCTACGACAGTAAGTCATACATAAGGGCGTAAATTCGATTTTCTCGACAAGTTAAATTGATATATTTGGCATATGCAAGTGCAGTTCATTTTGGCCTGGCGCGTAAAGCGATTTTCGTCCTTATGACTTGTTGGCAAGGAAATATTTTCGTCGAGTGAGATCTATCAAAAAAAAATAAATAATAAAAAAATTACCAACATATTTTAACATAACTTTCGAAAATGTTTGTTTTTATTTAATTCGATAAAAGTTTCTCAATTGATTTGTCATTTTTCAAACATAACTTATTTTCTTGTTTTTATTTGAATTACCACTAATTACTCTATCACTCTTTTAAAGTGTTAAAAATATAAATTTAAGTTAAACTTTTAATTAATAAACAGTATTTTAAATTTTTGCTATAAATATGGAAAAAAAATAAAATAAAAAATAGATCTGTAGTAGAAAATTTTACAATAATGCCAAAAAATATACTAGTAGCAGTTTTGTTATATGACACGTATCTGCCGCTAAACAACTTACGTTTTTAGTGGCAGTTATGTGCCGTACACCGAAAACGCTACTAGCGGTTGCTTTGGTCACTAAAATCAGAACGATACAGGCATCGCCTATGCGCAGGGATGCAAAACCTGGTCGGAAAGCGTTCCATATATTTTTTTCTTTGAATTTTTTTTTTCCATTTTTCCTATGCACAAAATTCGCTTGTAAACGCCATCTGGTTTTAACCACCAGAGTTCGGTTTCTCTTTCATGGGATTGATTTCAGGTTTCATATTAACAAACAAATAAAATAAATTAATAAGATTACGAAAAACCTAAGATACTGATGCTGATCTTGGGTGTTATTCTTTGTTATTTTCGTTTTTCTTTGATTTTTTTTTCAAAGAATTTTGTTTGAAACACTTTGAACATTGCTAACATTAAATTAAAATAATTTAAAAAAAAACGAAGTAAAAACAAAAAAAAAAAATATAAAATATACTCTTATATGAATGGTTCTATGTAATAATTTTTGTCCCTGATCTGGTATTGTTAGTTTTTTTTCGTGCCCTTCCACTTTTACTACTAATAACCCTGAGAAATCCCTGCTGACAGGAATATCCGTTAATAAAATATTTGTAGAAAGCAGTTTTTTTTGGCTTTTTTTAAAGTTAGATATTCTTTTGGTTTTACGTTTTACTGTTGTCTCTAATAATTTCACTAAAAAAATCGATGGTACCACACAGTGGCGTGGCAAAGGCTGGAGGTCGGGTAGCCGATTTTTTGAGAGGCAAATTTGAATTTCCAAAGAGAAGAAAAAATTTCTCGGCAAAAAAAAAAAACAAAAATATTCCTAACCAAACAATTTAAATTTCCCATGTGTAAAAATTTCCAGCCCAAAAATTTGAATTTATTTTCACCGTTTTGACAGGTGGCGGGCTACACGCCCTCTCCCACCCCCATCCCTCCCTCCAACCCATCCACCCCCAGCGGTTGCCACACCACTGAAACTACAACCTAAATTTTATTCTAGATCAAAATATATTTTGTGATATGATTTCAGAATAATTTCCGCTAGTAACACAAGAGGTCGAAAAGCGGTCACTGTGACCACCGCGACACCCACTTTACGACCTGCTGTGTTTCTTCGGGGCGATGATACCTTATTCTATAGATTTTTTCTCGATTTTATATTGAATGGCAAAAAAAGGATAATGATTTGTTCATGGTTTTTATAATTATCCCATGCATCGGATGATAAGCCAGCCCAAAAATTAAAATTGTGTTTTGTTTTGTGGGGTTGTCCATAAAATACGTCACAGTTTGGGGGGGGGGGATCTGCGGTAGTGTGACGGTCGTTGTAAATTCCATGTAAACACTTGCAAAAAAGTTTAATGAGGAGGGGGGAGGCGGGGATGTGACCGAAAAGCCCTAAATTAGCGTGAGGTATTTTATGGACAGCCCCTTTTTGGCAATTCTAAAAAAAAAACAAGCAAACCTATGGAGAAATTTGAAAAAATAGTGATAAAACAGAACTGTTTACTGAATGCAGTTTAATGGGTCGTTTTTGTTTGATGGTAGTATAAAACGGTACTGCCGAAAACACAAATATGTTGTGTTGATTGAATTCGTCAAAAATTGAATTCGTCAAAAATTTTATTGAAAAAAAAAATTGAAATCGCAAGTAATATACCTTCGAAACTAAAAGACAATTCGATAGGATCATCCGTTGGCTCATCACCACCGCTATCACCAGCAAAAAATTCAAATCCGCCGGCGGTAGCCCAAGGTATGACATTAGCAGCGGCTGTGGCAGCAGCAGCTACCGCAACATCGACGCCAGCGCCACCGGCGACACCGCCAGCTAGCAATAATCTATCAGCAATTGTTGCTAATGCTTTCAATGTATCGAATATGACCACGGCGAATGCACAACCACAGCAGCAACTTCAAATCCAGCAACTTTCCCAAATGACACCCGCAAATCAAGTCGGGGCTGCCCTTTTGCAAAGCGTTCAAGGTACGTTCCCAAAAAAATAAACTGTGATTTGAAAAAAAAACCAAAAAAAAAAAAAACAAACGATTGATTGTTAGTTAAAGAAATCACATAATAATCGCCTTCATTTTTCAAAATTAACAAACTATTGGCTAAACTTAAATATCCCCGAGACATTCCTAAAAACCACCACCCAATACCGCTTATAATCATGGATCCTGGAAAAATTTTGTTTTTTGTGCTGAAAAAATATGTTGGCAATCGCTGGTGTGGGTATTTGGTGTCAATATATTAGTCAATAGACTTCGCGTAGCAGATACGTGCCATACACCGAAAATTCTAGCAGAGATTGTCTGAATTTGGGAATAATCGATTACTTTTTATATTACTTTTTCGATTACACCAGCAAATATTGTCGAAAAAGACAATCTACGAGGGGTGATATGAAAAATTCCCGACCTTGCGAGGAAAATACATGATTTTGCGATCAATTTCTCCTTACCATTTAGTAATTTCAGCTTAAAGTGAAAGCTTTTGTGTTTAAAAAGTGAAAGCTATTGAAAACTTTTTCAGAAATTTCAGTTTAGTGCGCCCGTTAAACTGAAATCCCTGCACAAGTTTGACGGGGAGGAGTTTCAAATAGAATTTTAAAAGTTTTACACTTCTTCATCAGCTTTAGTATACTGGGTTGGGGCTTTCGAGTTTTCAATTTAAAGCTCTCAAAAAAAGGTTTGCTTTCCTTTAGAAATATCAGATAAATCAGTTAAGGGGTTTCCAATTTGAAGCTTTTCAGTGGTCTACCCTTATTCAGAAATTTCTACTTAAGCTTTTGAAGGTTCTGCACCTGGTACGAGAAATTTGTTATAAAATCATGTGCTTTCGGTGTTGCCAGTCCGGAAAGGTTCCTATATCCTCATTTTATATCGCATTTTAACACCAATTTCTTCTAGTTTTCAAAAGAATTGATGAAATTGCAAGTTAAGAAGCCGTTTCGAGTTATAACTACCACGTAGCTTCTTACTAAAATATTAAAAGGTAACACAGAAGTTCTATAGGGGTTGCCAGTATACAAAATTTCTTATACTTGATTAAAAAAAAAGATAATAAAAAAAACAAACCCTATCCATCCACAATACGTCTCCTGTTCAACAAAAAAAAAAACAGATATCACTAAATTTGATTTCTTTATACGCTACTCATACGGTAATTAACAAATAATAATATCTAGCAAAACTGTGTGTGTGTGTGTGTGTGCGTTTTTTTTAGTCAAGTAGTCAGTTTATAATTGAGTGAATCTTAAAGTTTTGCATTTTTAACATCAGCATAATATAATTTTTTTCTTTTGAATTTCCGTTGCCGATTTCCCACAATTAAATTCTTCTGTTGTCGCTAGATTTGAAAAAATCAAGGTATTTGTTGCATCAAAACAATCATGAACTGCATTATCAGTGAACATTTCGTTTTCAAACTAGGTTACACAAAAAAGGTTTAAAGTTTTGCCAAAATATTAGTCAAATTTTTCCAATATCGATACCTTAATGTCATTAAGGACCTTTTCTACAAACCAAATTTCCATCACTTTTTAAAGCATATCATCCGATACTTGTAAAAGATCGTATGTGTGGAAAAAAAAACTTTTTCTTAAAAGCTCGTAGTATCGAGAAAATCGAGCTTTTAAGGCTTTTTTACGTAAAAGTTTTTTTTTTACATTAAGTTATCGATATTACGTATATATTTATTAAATATATCTGCCAAAATATTGCTCTTGTAGAAAAAAGGTACTTTGTGTGCGTAAGTAAATCATAGATTCCGTAGCTTGTGTCGTAATTTTTTATCTCCAGCTGAATAATATTTAATACAACTACCGCAAGTATCGAAAAAGGTTGAAAAGTGGACGTTGCGACCATA
This sequence comes from Chrysopilus asiliformis, assembly GCA_964034945.1. Lineage (NCBI taxonomy): Eukaryota > Metazoa > Arthropoda > Insecta > Diptera > Rhagionidae > Chrysopilus > Chrysopilus asiliformis. The sequence continues at coordinate 2,995,183 of OZ035964.1, forward strand.
AAGTTAAGAAATTAGTCGAATTTAGGGAACGGCGATCACTTGGCGACCTCTTTTGTTACTTAATAGGAATTCCCGCATTCGAAATTTCCTTCGAAATTTCCTTGTAAAAATTCTTTAGAAGATTGCTGGTTTACTTAAAGCTTTTTCAAAAATTTCGCTTCATCTACGGTCAATAATCAAATCCATTGTGTTGGAAATGGAAAATACCTTGGATTCAGGCTAGAGTAAAAGCCGCAGAAAAATCTAACTCTCGATGGTTGAGGAGATACCAAAAGAAGGGGTTAATAGGGAAGAGTGCTATATGTTTTCTAACCATCAAAAGCTTGTAAGCGGCTGTCCACAAAATACGTATTGCTAATTTTCAGGTTTTTGAACCACTTCCCACCTCCCTTTGTAACGCTTTTTTTATAGTTTTTTATATGGAATTTAATACCACCGCCAGACTACCGCAGACTCCCCTTAAAGTGTGACGTATTTTATGGAAATACGTCACACTTTGGAGGGCGGGAGGGGGGAAGGTCTGCGATAGTGTAACCATACAAAAAATCTGCAAAAAGGGCGACATGGGTAGAAAGAGAGGCGAGTATTAACGTGACGTATTTCATGAACAGCCCTTAACTCAGTGGTAAAATTCATAGCCAAATTCACGTTTCAATTTTCACTAAAATTTTCAATAAAAAATGTTAAGGCTTTGTCAAAAATAATTCTTGCCATTCGCATGTTCTTACAAGATTTTATTAACTTTCAAGACAGTTTATCGAATTTCAACAGAATTTCAGTAGAATTTCGTCGAATTTCAGTAGAATTTCGTCGAGTTTCCTCGAATTTCAAAAAAATTTCGTCCAACTACTTCGAATTTCAACGGAATTTCGTCGAATTTCCGAAATAATCATAATAGTGGTATGAAAATTCTGTTTTTTTTTCAAATTTCCAAGTTATGGTCATAGATTTCGAAAGAAAAGAAATTCCCATTTAGGATTTTGGGTCTTTTAGAGATTGTGCGAAATTGAAACAATTTTTGTTTTGTTTTGTTTTAATTTGATTTATGTTTATTTAAAAAAAACCATTTAAAATAAGACCCTAAACGATTGATAACTAAAAGGTTTAATAACAAACAAAAAGAAACATAAAAACACTCCCCCCTTTTGCCCCATTCATGTACACAAGCAGAAGATTCTGACATTATGATTGTGTATCGGCCACTGGATTTTGAAAATGGCAACGGCGATGGTGATAATGGATGCGACGGTGAGTTTTAATCTACTTTCCCATTAATATAGAACGCGTTAAATCCCATAATTTTAGTACCTACTCGTAAAAAACACATTTTAATTGAGTGAGAACAAGGGGGTGTTAATAAAATACGTCACGTTGAATAAGGATGAAGGGGAAGGTGGAAGTAAATAAAAATGCGGTAACGAAGCTGCCAATAGAGGACTGGATGAGTGGGGGGAAGATTTTTGAGCCCCCCCAATAGTTTTCAACCCTACAGGGGAGGAAGTGCGAAAATAAAACAAAAAATTGGCGTGACGTATTTTACGGACAGGCCCTTATATCATTTGTTTTTTTTTTGACATTATGATTATAACATGTAATATTTGTTGCATACTTTCCGCTATTTCCTGATTCTCAAAAATATAATGGTGAAATTTTATAGAACCAGCGCAAGTAGCAAAAGAGGTCGTAAAATGGGCATTACAACTATTAGGTTGCATACGTCGACTTTATCGTTGCAACGTCCACTTTACATCCTCTTGTGCTCTTTGAAAACAAATTTCTTGCTATTCCTGTGGGAGCTTATTTCCTTCCGTAGTTAAAAAAGAAAAGCCAATCAAAGTAATTAATTGAATCTTCCCCAATTTCATACCCATTTATTTGTTTCCGCACTTTTGGGCCCTCACTCGTACTTTTAAATTATGTATAGTTTATGATTTTTGCCCAAAGTTTGTATATTTCTTACATCATAAATAGATAGGGTGACCATATTTTGTTTGCGTGAATCCGGGACAGATGACCGTAACAGTTTTAAAAACATTGAAAAGCACGCAACAGGGCAAAGCGGCGCCCAATCTTTGCAAAAACATTCAATCTTTGCAAAAGGAAAGAAAAGTAAATTAGGGTTTCCCTAAAAGAAAGTAGAAATTGTGCAGCAAGCAAAGTTTTGAGGGTCTCACAATCCAGTAAAACTTTGCCAAAACGAGCATTTGCTATTCGAATATCCTTACAAGCTGCCGTTTTATAAACTTTCGCAAGAGTTTGTCAAAACTTAGGTGAATTTTTATGAATTTCAACAGAATTTGTCTAATTTTCACAGATATTGTCGAATATTAAACCCTTTTGTCGAATTTCAATCAATTTTGACGAACTTCAACAGAATTTCGCCGTGCTTCAACAGAATTTGTCGAAAAATCGACAGAATTTGCCGAATTTTAACAGAGTTTGTCGAATATAGACAGAAATCGCCGGATTTTACCCACATGTGTTGAACTTGCACCGATCATGTTGAATAACAACAGCATTTGTCGAATTTTCAGAAATTTCATTAAATTGCAGCCAAATTTGTCGAATTTCAATAAAATTTCGTTGACCAAATTTGAAATTTGTAGAAGTTTAACCACGCAAAGTTTTGTAGAAAATCTATCTCATGAATTCAGAAACTTATAATCAACAAGCAAATACAGTAGAATCCCGATAATTCGTATTTCAAGGGACCAGCAAATTCATACGAATTAGCGGGATATACGAATTATCGGGGTACGAATTATCGGGATTTTTTTTCAAGGGACCAGCAAATTCATACGAATTAGCGGGATATACGAATTATCGGGGTACGAATTATCGGGATTCTATGTATTTTCAAGTTTCAAAACCAAATCGAATAATCCGGGGCAAAAATTTAGTTTCCGGGATCCCGCCTGGACAACATATCTTAATTTTGAGACTGTGTCGGTCAAACCGGAACGGATATGGTGCCCCTATTAATAGGCCCGAAATCGACTTTAGTTTAACTGCAAAAAAAAAAAAAAATACAGTAGGCTTTTGCATTACGTTGGTTACTGAAATACAGTTTAAGGACGATTTGTAAAACCGACAAGTGTAATTTTTTTTTATTAAAACAAAAACCTGGGCAAAAAGAGTGTGTTTGAATTTTGTAAGAAAAAACAAAGACATGCCATGCCACCTTTTTTCCGACGATTTAGTAAAATGTTTCTTTTTCTATGGATATGAGTTTGTTTTTGCACATCAATCCAAATTTGATCCTTATAAAAATTGGTTTTTATTTTTATTTTTTGAACTTTTAAATTTTTATTTTGCGGCATATCGTCGCTCGAGAATTTATTTGTCGTATGTGTCATTAATTCCCACTTTTTGGCAAATTTTCGGGTCATTTTGTTCTCGCTGGCGGTGTTTTCACAACTGGTTCTACTGTTTTTGTATCCTTTGACTGACAGACTGACAGATTGTGAGATTAACAGATTGATACACTGACAGATTGACTGATTGACGGAGTGATTGACGGATTGATTGACAAACTGAAGAAAAAGTACTTTTTCCATGGACATTTTTCGTATGTACGAATTTTTGAATAAATTGCCCCTACATACGACAAAACAGTACTTAATATCAGATAGAGAAAAACGCTAATGAACCTCCAAGAACTTAGAACCAACATATGACAAATACCTTCTCGGGTGACCACCACACATAATACTTTATGAAAGAGAAATTTTTGTGTGCCTTTGCATTTATAATTAATTTAAATGTCCCTTCCCCACCGATTAGCATCTTGGTCTTATGTTTTTAGTGTCTTCTTTAATCCGGTCATCAGTTATTGTTATTGTGTTTCGTTAATCAGACACAATAAACATATTTTTATGATATCTAATAAAATACATAATGCCATCATCAATAAAAAAAAAACGTAATATTTAATAAAAAAAAAATATTTTTTTTAATTTTTATTTTGAGTGTCGAAATGTTTTTTTTTTTACATAAAATTGGATATTTGTTTTTTAATGAAAAATTACATTTTTAAGAAATACGCACACTATTTCAATGTCTTTTTTAATGATTTTTTTTCACAACTCACTTTTCTGTTCTGAAAAAAAATACGCACGTTTTTAATAGCTTAAAATAGTTATGAAACAATTTAAAGATTTTAATTTTTAGATTTTAATGAAAAAAAAAACTTTTTTTTATTCACTTTCACTTTATTTGTGTATAAAAATCGATCACACCGAAAATGAAATTGTAATACACTTTCAGTGTTTTGTTTGATATCACGAAATTTTTTTATATCAATTTTTATTCGAAATTTTTTTTAAAATATATTTTTTTCACCATGTGATTCGTATTTTTCAATATATCAGTTTTGTAATTCACTCAAAGGATCCACAAAACAAGTACAGAATTAACATATTAGCAGATAATTTCAATTTGAGCGACAAGATTGTTTTTTTTTTGCAATGGAATTGCCTTAAAAAATAATTTTCCTCTAATTTATCTCGGATGAAGACTTTAAGACCGCTTTGCGATATTTATGTGGGGGTAGAGCAAGTATCTTGTAGATTTTCCATTTTCTCCTCAGTATCTCTTTCTTCAAGGGATACGAGCAAAAATTTCAGATCAATTGATCGAGTGGTTTCCGAGTTAATGCTTCGCCCCTCCTCCCCCTCCCCCAAAAAGCATAAGCACAAATTTCAGATAGATAGAATTGATCGAGTTTCAGTAGAATTTGTCGAATTTCAGCAAAATTTGTCGAAATTCCGCAGAACTTGTCGAATTTCAGCAGAACTTGTCGAATTTCAACAGGTTTTTTTTTCAAATTTCAGCAGAATTCGTCGAACGAATGGCTTTCAAATTAAACCGTCGCCCTCCCTTTCCCCCTTCCTGCAGAAAGCTGAAGCGAAGATTTTTGGTACATCGGTCGGGGCGTTTTATTGTTTAAAACACGTTTTAATGCTTTCAAGCGCGTTTTAATGCTTTCAAACGCGAACTAAGTTCTTGTATAATTTTTAATTTAGATTTTCTACCCCGTTTTTTGCAATTTCCCCAAAAATTAAGATTTTCTCAACATCTAAAGGCATTTTATAGTAAAATGAAGCTCTGTATTTTACTGTTTTCACGATTTTCGTTATCTAGAGTCGTTTTTAAGAGATCTTCATTAAAAAAAACGAGAAAAATATTGGAAAATCTAAAAAACTCAAGACTGGATTCGCTTTTGAAAGCTCCAACTTCAAAACGACTCGACGGATTGAGCTGAAATTTTTACGAAAAACAAAAGAAAAAAAACATTTTTGTTGGAAAACATTTTTGTTCTTGCCAGAAATGGAGTTTTTCACCTCATCCTCACATTTGAAATGCTTTCTTCACGGGAAATTAGAAAATATGACCGTTAAATAAAGAAAAATTGCGGCTAAATGGTAAATTCGCTAATATGTTAATTTCACATAAATTAGTTAAACATAGTAAAACACAAACACTTTCCTAGCATTATTTTCATTACTTTTCATACAATAGAATTACAATTCTCAAGTAATACGAGTGGTGGTCGTAAAGTGAACGCTGCGACCATATAGTCGAGGAAATTAGTAGTGCGAATTAAATTGTGACGATAAAGTCCAAAACATCGCCACCACAAAGTTAACAAAAATAATTCCCGTATGAATTGTAGTCGCCGCGACCACTTTACGACACCTCATGTATCACTTGAAGTCATTTTTTATCACTGGACAACACTATTTTCTTTAAGCAATTCTAAAAAAAAAATCAAAATATACATTTGACTATTTATTAATAATATTATAAATGATAACTATATATAAATACATCATAAATCAATCATAAATACCAATATACCAACTTGTATAGACATAAGGATTGTCTGTCCAGCGAAGGCTTGTCATCAGCTATCGACAAATTCGCAATGTTCAGGTATGTATGAGTTAGCAAAAACAAAAAAACCTCTAATTTAAAATCGTTTTTATTTTTATTATTATTATTATTTTGATTAGTTTCTGCTCCTTTTGGTATACCATCTACTGTATCCATAGCTGAATTTTATTTTTATTTTTTTCATAATTTTTATCACTTTTTTAATTTTTTTTTATAACGCCTTATATGATGCCAAATCATAAGAAAACTATTTCTTGGAATATTTATACAAAACACTATCGGATTTTAAGTCTCATGTACTTTCCTGACTACTGTTTGGACAGTAGCTAGAACTCGTTGGTATTATATTATGGTCGTATCACAATGGGCGCATTCACGGTACTCAATGGTTGAGTAAATCTCGATGAGTTCTCGTGAATGTCACGATACATTAAACGTCAAAATTCTACACTCATCGGTTGAGCAGAAAAGTATCGCAGAAATTTTTCGATACAAAAAATGGCGTCCGATCAGTAGTTATGATGAGTAATCTCTCAACTGTTGAATACCGTGAATGCGCCCAATGTTTGCGATTGCGATTACGATTGTAATTACGATTGAGCTTTCTCGACCAATGATATCAACGCTTCGTTGAAAGCTTTGATCTCATTGATCGAGAAGCTTCAATCGTAATCGCAATCGTTAGTGTGAATTGTCTGACAAGTACTGGAACGAATAACACGAAACCACCAGAATTTCATCTGCTGCCCGGACAGTAGACAGTAATGTATATGAGACTTTAAGAAAAATTTACTAACTTAAAAGTTAAAATTTGATGTTCGACAAAGACTTTTTTTTCCTGCAATAATTCAAAAAGTAGCACGAAACGGTTAATAAATTTGCTGTCGTACTTATTTGCAAAACAAAAAGCAAAAAACGGAAAAAAAACATCATATAGAGTGTTTAACGACTGTCTCTTTGCTATTGTAGTTTTTTTTTCTAATATTTTTTATATGTTTCGTTATTAATTTTTTTTATTACTTTGATCCTTTGGTTGATTTTGTGACGTGGCAAGGATTGGTGGCACTCGGGGGCGAATATGAAAATGTGCAAACCATTCCCCTCCAACTCCCATTCCCCTCCTCTGTCCCATTTAAGATTTTCCCGGTGGACTTTTCGCAACTTTTTTTTTGTGCTTTCCAACATTGCGCCTTTGTAATTTTCTAATAAAAAGGCAGAGCCGTAACCAGGGGGTGCAATGCCGCCCCCCGCTAACAGTAGAAAATTAAAAAGCAAGGGAGGTACTCGCAAGGATTTTGTAATCTACGAAGGATTAAACAAAACTCGTCAGTTAAAAATTTTGGGGCATTCCAGAATTTCGAGTTGCATCTCTGATTATAGACTAAAAATTCCCTCGCACCCCTCCACCACGTCATACTCCACCACTGGACTAGTTTCATATTTTTTTGTTTATTTAATATGAAGAAATAGTAAAGAAAACTGTATTTGTAAAACTGCCACTGATACTCTTGTAAAACATGTAAATAAAATTAAAAAAAAATACTAACAAAAATTAAAAAAATCTATACAAAGTGAATAGATATCCATAATTTTTTTCTTTGCTATTAAATATGTATTATGGTTGATAATTTTATTTTTACTTATTTTACTTTTGTCGTTTATTTTTGTTTTTCCACCACCGTTACTACCCCATCGACCCCCCCCCCCCCCTAAGTTTTAATTTGACATTTTATAATTTTATAGTTAACAAAGGGGCAGCATATGTATGTAATGTATACTATGTATATTTGCTTCTATAATATTGTCTAAATTACTCAACAACAACAACAAAGAAATGTATTTCACATATTTTTGACGTATGTATTTTTTACGGAAAATCTAGATAATATCGTTTGAATGAAACATAACTGAAATTTTAGAAAAAAAAATATGGAAAAACTACAAACAAACAATTTAAAAAAAATACAATACACCCCCATATATAAGCGACAAACGTGAAGAGTGGTAAATCTGGTGTTGTGAGACAAGAAAACATCATTATAACCAAACAAATTTAAAAAAAAAAATTATTTATCGTTATAGGGTGACTGTTTCGAGCATTTTTCGAACTCCTTCCCATTGTTCCATATTGTTGGGTGATTGTTTTTTTCATTTTTCTTTTTCTTTTAAAATTTCCCACCACAAGTAAATTTTATTTTAATTAAGGTAACACTATATTAGTGAATTTCTATAAGAATATTAGTGTTGCAACCTCATTTGTTGCCAATTACCAACAGTAGACTTTTGTGCACTTAAAGCCTCAACCACAATTACGCGTTCGTGCGTGCGGCACCCACGCGGTGAAGGTAAAAACTACGCATTTATATGAGTAAATGTATAATTGCGCGTTGCTCAGACACGTTACCGCGTCCGTGCCGCGTAGAGTGGGCTCAGTCTCTACTTTTAGACGCGGTGACAACCAAAACAAAATCATGCCTCACGCACGGACGAGTGTTTCTGGTTCTACCTTAATAAGTAATGTTTGACCGAAGGTCAGTTTTTGGCCGAAGGTAGCCGAAGCCAAAGCCGATTAATCGGTCGGTTTCTACTTATACGTCGTTTTTACACGAGGTTGGAATATTCCGTCGTCACTTTGTATTCTCACCATAGACACGCAGGTTTTACGGAAATGTTTCGAGGGAAAATACGATTTAAAAAAAAAACCGGCCCATGGGTGTGTAATAAAACTGTTGCCAGACTTAGGTCCAAATTCCGCATGCCTTAGTTCGAAATACCTCCGAGAATTCCTTTGATAAATACCTCCACCCCTCCTCCCCTTCCCCTCTCCACAGAAAAGGTGAATTTTATCACCCCCGTGTGCTGGTTTTTCGAAAAGTTAAAAATTGGTAGAGGTACCCAATCGGCAAAACTGTCCGGTAAACTGCAAATACCTCCGAGAATTCCGTTTGTAAATTTTTGTGACGATCTCAAAACCCACACTCACAGAATCCCCCGACGACCTCAAAAAAAGGTTTATTTTATCATATACACGTGCCGGTTTTTCGAATAGCGAAAAGTTGGTAGAGATTCCTAATCGGCAAATCTGTCCGGTAAGTCGGCGTGTGTATAGCAGACTTAAGAAATCATTGATTTCGACGAGAAAGTCGACAGTGCACTCTACGTGATTCACATACAAAAGCTAGCGACTTTTTTCACCCATTTTTCGGTGAATTCTGGGGCGTTTGAAATGCGCACGAAACTCTTAAAAGGAATTTTCTTTCGTATCTTTCTTGCAATTTTTGGTATCTGCCACGTATCTGCCACTATAAGTGTATATCATTTGGTGGCAGATACGTCCCATACACAAAAAAAATCGATTAGGGGTTTTAAAACTCAGGCTTGCAACTTCCGACAAAGTGACGATGATTTATAAATGAATTTCTAATTTTTCGTGATTTTCACGAATATTCGCCTCAGATAACGTACTCAGCGTTTTTCGTGATTTTCACGAATATTCACCTCAGATAACGTACTCAAAAATTTTATTTCATTGCAAAACTGTTTGAACAAAACACTCAAATGAAAAAAAAAATGATAAAACAGTCAAACAGATTTTTTTTTCGAAGATAATTTATTAATTTTTTTTATAAATTTGCCATCTGGAATATATAGAGGGTAAGGTAAAAAGTTTTTTGTGATAGAATCCCGCTCGCCTTCCTTCACTCCGCGTCCCACTCTCCCAAAAATTTCAGCTCAATCGGTCGAACCGTCGTATTTCTGCCTGCTTTAAGTGTTTTCCTTGGAAATCGTTTTTCTGCCAATAAAAATTTTAATAATATGAGAGAAACACTAACAAAAATGCAAATAATTTTCGGGACTTTTAAATACTTATAAAGTGGTTTAAAAATTTTATTACTTATATTAATTTGTAACTAACCAACCACCTAAAATTAGTTCCCCATTTTCGCCAATAAAAAATTTCATTTATATCTGGTAATTTCTATTTTCTTTTTTCATTTTCTTGGTTGAGTTTCAAATATGAGTTTATCAACTCAAATGTAAAGCAAAAATAAACGAAATTTTTTATTTATTTATTTATCAATTTATTTATTGTTATAATTTTGTAAATAGGTGTTTTATTATTAAATTTTATAGAAAAAAAGTTTTTAGCATTTAAAAAAATATATATAATAATATAGTAAACTTCAAAAATCGTTTCAATAGATAAGATTTATACATTTTTCCTTTTTTTCAAATTTCCAACTTATAATTTATACAATAAATTATAACAAAAAAAAAATGAACCATAATGTAATTAGCGAGGCGGCAAGAAATCATCAAAATCACGGAACAACTTATCGAGGCTATAAATAGTGGAGACTTTGATGCTTATACGTATGTTTAAATTTGTGTTGTTATTATTATTTCTATTTTTTCTCATAAAAGTGGCTTAAGCTGGGTTTACATTATTCAAGTAGACTGAAAGCAATAGCGTCACCACACTATTTTGTGGAATAATTTGTGAATTTCATCTAAAACTGGAGACTTAACTGGAGACTTAAAAATTATGTGTTGTTTTTAGTGTTTTCTACGAACAACGACAGACGAATCCCGATCGTTACATTTACGATCGTATTCCATAATAGGCACCCTATTTATTTTCGACAGGTTGATTTTATTCGTCAATCTTACGATGTTCTCTGACAAAGACAGCAAGCAAATTGAATCAAAACACAGCCACATACAGTATCGGACAAAAGAAATTGAATTTTTTTGTTTTAAAGCTAACTTTTTAGGGGGGTTATGAATTGACAAACGGTATTCAGAAAAGTTGTTGCACGTGTTGAGGGTTCTCTGAATATATCAAAGTACCGTTATAATATCGGGTCTTTAATTGTTTTTTTTTTTTAACAAAAACGAAATTAGGAACGACAACAGTAATTGAATTTGATATATTTATTCGTTTAAAGGTAACAAATTATATGTTTTTTACATTAAATATACTTCTTTTTTCAATATCGTGTAGAAACAACTAAAAAGTGTGCAAAAACTTTTCTGAATACCGTTTGTCAATTCATAACCCCCCTAAAAAGTTTGCCTTAAACCAAAAAATTCAATTTCTTTTGTCCGATACTGTACATAGAATTGTCCTACGGTTTGATATTCATATATATCCGTTTCAGTCACTCTGACACAAATAGAAAGCCTTTCTACTCACTTCAATCACTGAATGAAAGTTACGCACATATATCGGGTCTTTCAACAAGGACATAACAATTTTGTATTTAAATAAAACACAGAATAATTGAGATATCGGGCTGAAATTTATTCCAGGTGTAGTGGACTTGTTACATTTAAGTATGAAATTCGGTGTCGTTCATAAAGCCACCGCGAGCATTGCACTGATTGATTCTTTGAAGCCAATTTTACACACATAGCGGCCAGAACGTTGGCAATTTCGCGTTCGATATTTTGCCTGAGCTCCTCTAATGTTGCTGGCTTGTTGGCATAAACCAACGACTTAACATAACCCCATAAAAAGAAATCCAACGGCGTTAAATCGCATGAGCGAGGTGGCCATTCGACCGGACCATTTCTCGAGATTACACGATTGCGACCACCGACTCAGAATTTCGGTAGTAAGTTTTAATAATTTCCGAACGTTGCTCGTTCGTGAACTTCACCATGATAAAAATGTAAACCTTGATTGACGTCTTAGCATTGCCAGATCATAAAAAAAGTTTTACGGTGCGTTTTTATTAAAATACAAAATTGTTATGTCCTTGTTGAAAGACCCTTTACAAGTATATCTATGGCAAAAAGCCAAAACATCTTAAGTCGATTTTCAGATGAAGCCAATTTGATTTGTCTGGAAATGCAAATACAGAACACTTTGGCTTCATCTGAAAATCGACTTAAGATTATTTGGATTTTTGCCATTGAAATTTACATACTACACCAAATTGAGCGTATTTACACTACTTGCAATCAGTTTGACTGAACAATGTCAATGTCGCATTAGATGCGTACTGAATCTGAAATTTATTCGCTGATAGCAATTTTCCCTGCAGCACTTGTGAGAAACTGTTACGTTTGCGGTTGATATATTGTCGTGATGACTTATGTCAACCGCTTACGTCACGGGTTGACATAAATACTGCTTGGGTATTTCATAATTACTCTCCATACGGCAAAAAATGCTTGTGTATCTTTAACACACACGATATCTGATATCACTTTTAAGTATGGTGACCATACGTCCCAAAATGACCGGAACTATGCCGAATTTAGGCATATTGCCCCGAAAACTAAGCCTTTTTCCCGGATTTTTCAAATTAGTGTAATTAGTTTTCCAACGGTAGGAAAAACGATCACTAAAAACGCACTATTAGTGTTATAATTTTTCTAAACGGTAAAAAAGGATCAGTAAATACGTACGGCTGAAGGTGGCTATAAAGTACATGTTTAATTTAGCCTGCGGCGCATTTTTTCAAAGATTTTCCACAAAATGCACATTATTACAAAATATTTGGCCTGCGGCGCATTTTTCTTACTTGGTATTTATACAATTTCCATTGCAACTATTTTTACAACGTAAAAAGCGCGAAAATTTACGTTAATGTGCGCTTGGGACTCTGTATTTCTTACTTCGAATAATTGCACCGCATTCTGTTTAAAAAATTTCGCCTATGGCGCATATTTATAATTTTTTCACCTTGCTGTTCGGCTAAATCAAGTTTTTTTTCTATAAATTGACCCAATTGGGATTGATCCCGAAAAGAAACTGTGGTCACCCTACTTTTAAGCCACTTTTATGCCAATTAAATCTAGACTTTTCAAATACTTAATCATATTCAATGTAAAGAATGTTATTAATTATGAAACATTTTCTTTTTAGGAAAATTTGTGATCCGCACCTAACAGCATTTGAACCAGAAGCGTTGGGCAATCTTGTTGAAGGTATTGACTTTCACAAATTTTATTTTGAAAATGGTGAGTCAATTTTTTTAATTTTTATTCAAGGAATTTGTTTTTCCTATCAAAAAAATCTCTTGTTAAATGCGAATTCTAGTAAATGCGAAATTTTTTTTTGTTAATATTTCTGTGGTTGTAAGCGATAATAATCGCTTAAGTCGATTTTCATGTGAAGCTAAGATATTCTATTTGAACGTCCAGACACAGTTCATATTGGCTTAGCATAAAAATCGACTTAAGCGACTATTATTGCTTGTGACCGCAAGAATTTCAAAAATCAAAGTAAAAACAAAAAATAAGTGTAAAAATCCGGCAAATTTTTGTTTAAATAAAAATAAAAACTTCGAAATTTTGAAGTTATTTTGGTGTTTTATAAAAAATTTCTTAACCTTTTTGATCTCACTTATTTTTGAACAAAATATTTATTGCGTTACGTTAAAAAAAAATGGAGTTGCTACTTGCCGATAATTTGATCGTTTAAGCGGGCTTTCTATAAAAGACGTTATAAATTTAGTGCGAGGGAAGAAAGCGCGGAGTCTGCGGTATTTTGTGACGTAAATTTCGTACAAAATATCTAATGAAAACAGCACATGACTTTCTTATACAAAAATCTACGTTCCTGCGCAATTTACACTAAAAGACCCAACAAGTGAAATATAAGCTTCTATAAAAATATGAATTGTTATTTTACAAAATCTGAAATATCTCGATAACTGTAAAATATATCGATGAACGGTTAAGGGCAAAAATGTAGAGAATTTTAATATCTTTAATTCGTTTTTTGATTGTTTTCTTCTTTTTCGAAAAACCGTTAGTTCACAAGCAATTCGCAAAAATCCATCTGTATCCGTTTTGAATGAAAATATCTCGATAACAGTAAAAGGTAGCGGTTAACTATGAAAGACAAAATTGTGGCAAATATTTTTCTTTTCAATTCACCTCAGAACCACCAAAAACCAGTTAGTTTTTGAAAGAATTACAAAAAACTGATTTATTTTGTCACTAAATCGCCCTCTATCCTTTATTTAAATGATAGAGGGCGATTTAGTGACAAAATCTTTACATTTATGAGGTTTTAACGTAACCTAAGTTCAGGTTTTCTTACTCGTTAATACCTTAAAATCGGCATTTTCATCCTCAGAACAACCTGCCCAAGTGACGCAGAAGGTCGTCAAGTGGGTATCCCACCTTAAATTCGCATGGATTCTGTGACTTTGTGGACGGGGCTGGGCGTCAATTTTTCGCTTTTTTTTTGTTAGTCGGTTAGAAATACTCTTGCACCAAATGCGGATTTCAAGATGATTTTACCTTTGTTTGGGGAGTCCTTTTATACCTGTGTTAAACCCCCCCCCCCCTCTTCCTTCCTCACCACATGTGTAACCCCTTTCACTTATCATTTGTAACCCCTCTTCCTTTCTCGCTCCTCTGCCAGGCCATCTAATAAAGCTTTTGGATTCGAATTTAACTCAATCACTCGCATAGGTGTTACGTTAAACTAGTGGGATATTTTTACCCTATGTTGTGCTCATAGGGTCCAATTTTCCAACAATATCTTTGGTGGGCGAAAACTCTAACGATCGGCTAGTGACAACTCGTTTATTTCACCTAGATTTTTTTATTTTGCTTACACAAAATATAGCTTTGTTAAAAAGGAAATAAATTAATTTTTCGTGTAATGTTTTTTCAATTTTTTTTTTAAATTTCAATATCATCGCTTATCGAAACAGTATTGGGTAAAAATTGCAAAGCAATTAACACAACAATCCTGAATCCCCACGTACATTTACTAGGCGAAGATGCTGCTTGCATTGCATACGTTAGATTAACTCAATATATTGACAAGTGAGTATAGGATTTGCTGTGTGAATTGAAAATTTAGTTTTGGTTACTTTGAAGGCATGATGACGCCGTAGAAACGTTACAGCGACCAAAAAGTGCCCAGTCGGGCTTTTTCGGTTGCTGGAACGTTATTACAGCGTTATAGTAACCAAATCTGAAAGACTTGTTCAAAATTTATTGAAAAACAAAACGTTTTTTTTAGACAAGGGCATGCTCACACACACCAATCGGAGGAGACGCGCGTATGGCACAAACGCGACAGTAAATGGCAGAACGTTCATTTCCATCGTAGTGCGTCTGGTAAAATTAGTGGAGCAACGACATTTGACTTTATTAATCAACAACAGAAATAGATTTTGATATAAATATTAAATTTTTTTTATGATAAAAGCAGTAATAACTAATACCGACACTTAATACCAACACAACAATTTCAAAATATATCTTAAAAATTAAAAAAAAAAAAACGTTAAAAATTTCTCAATATAAATTACGTTTCTTTGGATTATCTCTTTTACATTTATTATATTTATATATAAAAGAAAAAAATATAAAGTAATTTCAAATCTAGCAACCAACAACTTAATGTGAATACATAATTTTAAAAGAAAAATTAAATCACTAAGAGTGTGAAATATTAAGAAGAAAAAAACTAAGAAAACCCAGAAAATTTGTAGGCTTCCGATTTTTAGTTCAGAAAAAAAAGGAAAATATATTTAAACAAAACATTGCTTATTAAAAGTGGTATTAATGCATTCAACAATGGTAACAGAATTAATACATTCAAATATAAGTACATGATTGGATACTGATATCGAAATCTTTGAAAATTAATAGCCGATCAAAATGGCGTCTAAAATTAATATGTTGAATTTTAATGGATGAAAAAAAAAAACACTAAAATTTTGACAAACACTTGATATAAAAAGGGCAAAAAGTTTAAAAAAATATTAAGTATTTACTACCAATTTTCAGAAAATTTCTCTTTTTCTAATGCCATACATTTTAGCAAAAAGAAAATAATAGTAATAAACAAAACAAACACACCCACTCATAAAAACCTTACTTAAGCCCACTGACGTTTAAAACATATATATTTTCGTTTGTTGGCAGTAAAACCGCGTTTGTGTTGTGGGAAATTAATGCGGAATTTCATTTCGATCGGTAGATTCAAAATTTCTAGCCAATCGGGCGAGTAGTTTTCAAATTAGAGCTGTGAATTCGAAACTCCAGTCCAATCGGTTGCGTGGTTTTCAGGTTAGAGCTCTGCATACGAAATTTCAGCCCAACCGATCGAGTGGCTTCCAAGTGAGAGCTCTGGATTCAAAATTCCAACCCAATCGTTCGAGTGGTTTCAAAGGTCGAGTATTTTCTGATTTCGAGCTCTGGATTCAACATTTTGGCCCAATAGGTCGAATGGTTTTCGCGTTAAATAAGTGGGCAGCAATTATCCACCACTTTTGACACAAACACAAAACTGCAGTTCTCCCACCAACAAACTCTGGTTTATAGTTTCATAAATGAACAAAAAAAAAATTCAAATTCCCAAATAATATAGAAACTCTCTTAAATATTATAAAATCAAATATTTTTCAATCAATCTTTATATTAAATTTTTGAATATTGTTAGCTTTGTTGGAGAAAATCAAAAAAAAAAATGTTTATTCAAATAATTTTTAAGGCTATTTTGCCCATTCGTAAGGCAATAATTTGATTAAATTTTTAATAAAGTATGAAGGAATTTATTATACTGTGTGTATAGTATTCCATATTATAATATATTGGCATTAAATGACTTTGTATAATTGATACTGAGTTGTAAAATATATATACGAATTTTAATTTTAGACTATTTGAAAAAAAAGTAAAGAAGAATTTGTCAAAACAAAAAAAAAATACAAAAAATAAGTAAATAAATAAATAAAAATAGTAAAGAAAAATCTTATCAAGCTCTCTGAAAATAATTACAAAACTCTTGAACGTGAACTGTCGACTTAGGCTTACATTAATTATACTTTTTTTTGTTCGTTTATTTTGGATGATTTATTTTACTAGTTTTTAATTGTTATAAAATAGAAATATGTTATTATTTAAAAACAAAAACAATTTTGTCGTTTTTCAAAGTCCGTCACGTTTTCACACAGACTTTATTTATCAGGAAAGAATAACAATTAAATTATTTTTGATTTTTGATCGTAAATGTCGTGAACAAACCAAGTAACACGCAAAGGTCGTAAAGTGGTCGCAACGTCTTCGATTCTCACCAATTCTATGGGTTTATGGTCGAGGCGATGTTAAGAAATTACGATCAAAATGAATATTAGAAATAATATATATGTTTTTTTATCCGCTATTAACGGTAACTTAACGAATCGTATATGAATCTCATCTGAAGCGTTTATATATGTTTAATTAAATAAATAAGTTCTATATGTCTCTAAATGCAGGATAAATAAGAATATTAGATAGCAAATTTTATTGTATAAAAAAAATGCATCAGATCCCTTCTACCTCTCTCCCGTTAAAGAAAGCCCTCTTTTTTTTGTTATGTTTTAATTACATTTCGTTTACAAAATAAAATTTACGCCGTTTTAAAGATTTCATACTACATAGAAATATAATAAAATTATAATTTAAACGTTAAGTTGATATTATATCAAAGTCTTTTAGTTAATTTTTATGTTTTATATACATATGTATATTTCCTAAAAAAAAATATTTATTAATTCTTTTTTTTTCGCAAAAAAAAATTGTTATTGTTTTATATATGTACGCTTTTCTATATATTTCTAATATTTAATGAATGATTTTACAATAAAACAATCCATTGATCTAAACAGGTTTTCTAATTGCGTTTAAGTGAATCGAGTGTTTTTTAAATTTTTTTTCCATATATACATTTCGACAAAAAAAAAACTATCATTTCTTATTGAAAGCCATATCATTTTCTCTGGTGAAGCTACGCTCAAACAGTAGCGTAACCAAGATAAAGAAACTATCCATAATGGGATAGAGTGGCGAGCCGGCCTATCTTTTGATTTTATTAAAAAACAAGTAATTTTTATTTACTTTTATTTTCTATTTTTTTTAACACACTAAAAACTTTTTTTTTGGAACAAAAGAAAAACTTACACCCAAATCCGCTGAAGATTATTTCCCTAAAGTGGTCTTCATATATTCGATCCATACAGAATTTCCCCCAAACAATTTTTCGCGGAAGAGGATGAGGTTGGGCGAAAATTCTTGTTACGCCACTGCGTTTTTCTACAATAATCCCAGGCTCTAACCTTTGTTCTGTTAACCACCCAAAAATAACACAAGAAATTCGTAATGTGGGTGTCGTTCTTTTAATTAAGTGTAGGACTTTTTGGTCGCTGTGACCACCGTGCGTCCTCTAAGGCATGGAGACAGGAGGACCAAATCAACCGATTCGTGGAAATAAAAGTACATGACTTCATGTATTATTGACGAATTTTTACTTCTTGTCTTGAGCTTCTTCTCACAAGCAGATATAAGCGAAAATTTCAACGCAATCGGTCGAGTGTTTTTCGTGCGAGAGCTTTTGATAGCTCATAAAAGTTTTGTTGTACACAAGCTTTTAAAAAAAAGCTCTTACTCAAACACCACTCAACTGATTTAGCTGAAATGATCTTTTAAGATTTCCTGCAAAAAACCCAAGAGTAGAAATTCCACAGTGATGTTGGTTTTGTATAAGAAAGTCATGTGCTGTGCACATAAAATAGTTTTGTTTTTGAATGTGCCTGATGCAACAATATACCGGCCCAGAAAACCATCAACCCGATAACGTTTAAAAGAGTGTGAGTTTTCTACACCCAACCACGGGTGCATTACAAAAAAAAGTTACGGTAACAGTTCTTTTATATTGGCATTGAAATTTAACTTAACAATTTACATACTATCAAAAAATAAGAGAAAGAAATGCGCCGCAGGTAATTTTTTTTTTGGGAAAGCTACTCTGGACGCAAAATTTCTTTGAAAATTGGCCGCATGTGAAATTTTTCACGTATGTGTGCTAGTCTAAGGGCGTGCTAATTCCCGTTCTAATTCTAGTCTTTATTGGAAAGTTTCCACTTGGCAATACAATCTAGTATGAAAATATACTAGAGTTAGTATGTTTCGCACATACCCAAATATATACGCCCTTTAAGTTGAAAGATAAACGATTTTTAGTATTTTCTTATAGCCCTTTTCCGTTCAGACTATGCTAAAGTGCTGGGCTGTCAAACTCAAGGGCTAACACGGCCAGTAATCGGTGATAGGTAATTGGTCTGTTCTTCATTAAGTAAACTTGCGGCCCGCAGCGCAAGGAAAAGCGGCGCCCGGGGAAAACTTTGTATTTGGTGTCCCCACTTTCTAAAATAAAATATGAAACGCACTTTGGTGTATGCTTGGAATTTTGGAAAGAATGATCAGAGAGAATAATGAATGTCTGGGAAAAAAAGGTTCTTTTAGTTCTTCGGTATGCAACAGAAATTGCGCCACAGGTTTTTAATTCGTGGCAACATAATGCACAGCTCTAAAAAAGCAGCAGAAAAGCACCATTGCCCCTGGACGCCTTAAATAAAGGACAATGACTGGATGAAAACGGGAAACCAGATAAGCTACATAACTAAATTCAGTCGCTGCGCTAGCCTGTCCACAATCTCTTCGGATTTTATATAAGACTTCTCTATAGATGCTAAGAATAACTAGCCTAATTAGAACCCTCTCCCTTACTTCCGCCCTTATTTACGCCCTTGACTACTTGCTCGTATTGTGATCGGTTTTTTTCGTACGCGAACTTGAATTCAGCCATCTCGCTCAGTCCATGTTCGTGAATGGAAACCCCACTTTAGACAACAGTGTGTGCATTGTATTTTTTCTTGTTTTTTTTGTTTGTTTGTTTGTTTTTTTTCTCAGGGTATGTATTTACAATTCAGTTACGTTTAAAATTAAGCCGAATGTGTATTTTATTATGAAATTCGTCAAAATTTATTGACAATGATGTGTCCTTTTTAATACAAATTTCAAAAACTAAAAAAAAAAATAATAAAAACTAAAAATAAAAATTCATTGTAGTTAGGATATCTCGTATGTATAATTTCACATTTTTTAACAACAGCAACAACAACAAAAGAAAGCTATAATATAGAATAAGGAGAAGAAGTAGAAATAATATGAATTATGGAAAGTAAAGACAACACCTAAACATAATTTCAAGGTTTAATCTAATTATAATATACATATTTAAAAAAAAAAACAACAACAACATAGGATTTAATATTTAAAAATTCGCTAGATGATTTACACGACGAGATGATATTTATAAATGAGGATGTAATTTTCCCTCCCCCGACCCTCTCCCTCTTTTTCCCCGTCTTATATCAAGTACTATCCTATGGATTTTTTTTACAAAGAAAATCATCATTTTTGATATATTCTTGTTGATAAATAAAGAGGAAATTTAAGATGAAAACAGAAATTAGTATATTTAAATTTTTGAAATCACGTTACCTTAAATTTAAAATAATTGAAAAAATACATGATAAAAATTGAAAAAAAAAATAATACTAATAATGTGAAAAAAAGCTTAGGTAAAAAAAAAATAAATAAATAGACGGATGTGAATTCTATCTCAGTATTGTATTCTCATCTTTTTCTGTCCTTTTACAATTCGTGTAAAAATATATAAGTGAACTAATAAACATATAAAATTAATAAATATATAAATAAATAACTTGAAAATCATTATAAATAAAATTAAATCAATAAAATAGTTGAGATCAATCAACAAAATATTCATAAAAAACACACTGAGATAAAAGAAAAGAATGGGAAATAATAAGCTGCTGCTTCAACACCCATTGAGTTCTTTTCTTTTCTTTTGAAATCGAAAAAAATGAACCTCTTTGAACCTCTTTTAGCCTCTTGACTAAAAATCAACAAATGCAATTTGATAACTTACCAAAGTCTTGCCGCATAATTTATTTCAGTATTTTTTTGCTCGATGTAATACATCAACTATAGATTTTTGGTACATATTTTTGTTTTGAGTTAATCTGGGACAAGATGACCGGTGGGTGGTGTTTGATTGAATGGCTGAAACGGAACACCAATAAAACAACAACTTTATTTGGATGAAAATTAAGAAAAAAAAACATTAAATGTGCGCCGCAGGGAAATTTTTTTAAACAGAATGCGACACAATGTTACACAGTCTCAAGCACAACCCAACTCAATTTTTCGCTCTCTTCACACAAATTATAAAAATACCAATAAAGAGAAACGCGCCGCATGTGGAATTTTTTGAGATACATGCGCCCTTGGTGGAAAATCTCTGAAAAACTGCGCCGCAGTCGAAAAAAATGTAATTTACAGCAACTCTAGCAAATGTAGAGTGTTATTTTTGGATATTTAATGATAGTTTTTTTCTTCTGTTTAATAAATTATGGCAGTGAATCAAAAAATCCACGACAAAAGTTTAGTTTCCGGGACGCTGGGAAATAATTTAATCCCAGGACCGTTTCGGCCATTCCGGGACGTGATATCACTCTATATTCGTAACGTATCTGTTACGTATCTGCCACTAGAAATGTGTATAATATAGTGACAGTTACGTGGCATACGCCAGAGAAATTTTTCTCTTTGTTTTGGCGACCTAATTTGCTCACCAACAAGCGAAAATTTTGGCTGAATCGCTCCACCGGAATCTAAGCAAGCATTTTTGCTCAATCGACCGGGAGAGGATTTCCGTAGGGTTTTTGTTTACAATTTCTTATGTGAGTAGATCTGAACGAAATTAATGCCAGCTGACTCGCTCATGAGGGAGTTTGGAGTCCTCTATTTTTACTTTCTTAATCTAATGAAAGTTTTCTCTCACAATTTTAAAATATCGGTAAATTCCGTTGAGTTAAATCTCAAGATTTTAGCAATCTTCTGTTTGGCAACGACCATACCACCATACCACATGCTGAAAATACTGCCTATCGTCCTTCTCTTCAATCTTCTGTAAGTATAAATAAGAAAAAACATGAATAACTGTTTTTAGAGGCATAATCCAGCATAAAGAATTTTTTCTCCCCCTTATTTTTTACTTCAACACAGAAAATATGTATGAATATTAGCAAAAAAAAGCGAACATCCAAAGACACTATGTGAATCTTTTTACTTATAAATAGACGTTTTAAAAAATATTTAAAAATATAAATATTATAGTAAATGTTTATATATAAATATATAAATATATGAATATGTATATTTAATTAAAAAAAAACTACTAAAAATAAATGAAATCGTTAACAGAACCTTTTTTATATATATTTGAATATAATTACTTGCATAAATATAATATAATGAGTAAATAAAATTTAAAAGAAAGTAACTAAAAAAATGAGGAATATGTATTATCATCATATTGACATTGTTAATATTATCGCACAAAATGTATGATATATATATACAAAAAAAATTATGATATTAAAAGAATTGAAAGCTGATCCAAAACTAATGTTAGGTTATGTATGATATCGACATTTTTTTTTTCTTTGTTTGTTTGTCATTTTAGCCAATTCTAGTTTAATTTGTTAGTGTCCTTCTAGAAATCTATTTTTCCACTAGTACTAATTTAAAAAAAATAATAATACTTTCACTGGATTTATCAGGTTCAGGGGTTGTTCATGAAATACGTCACACATTCGGGGGGAAGAGCCTCTGTATAATAATACTTTCACTGGATTTATCAGGTTCAGGGGTTGTTCTCTGTGATTGTGCAATACAACAAACCGTAAAAAAGTTTGACGAGACGGGAAGGATGTAAAAATTTTCGTCATATATTTTATGAACAGCCAAAATTTAGAAATTTTCCTCCTACAACTTGTTTTATTTAAGAAACTACTTACCTAATATTACTAGGGTGGCCATATTTATTTCGGATTAATCCGGGACACGATGAGTGGTGGGTGATGGGGGGAGGGTGGGGTTGGCTGAAACGACACACTAACAAAACAACATATTTTAAATAGAAAAAGAACAACTTTTTTGTGGAAAAATAATAGATGTGCGCCGCAGGCGAAAACTTTAAAATTGAATGCGGCGCAATGCTACACGGTCTCAAACAGAGCCCAACTCAATTTTTCGCTCTCTTCACATTCTACAAATAATCGCAAGGAAAATCATAAAAAAAACGCCAAAAGAGAAACGCGCCGCATGCGAATTTTTTAAAATACCTGCGCCCCTTGTGGAAAATCTTTGAAAAAATGCACCGCAGACGAGAAAAAAAATGTAATTTACAGCAACTCCAGCCGATGTTAGTATTTTTTATGGATATTTAGTGATAGTTTTTTCTACTGTTTAATAAATTATAGCAGTAAATTGAAAAATCCGTGACATAAGGTTAGTTTCCGGGACAACCTGCCTAAATCCGGGTCTGTCCCGATGAATCCGGGACGTATGGTCACCCTAGTTATTACCCAACCAGTATTTATGTCAACGGTGACGTTAGCGGCTGAAATACAGTGGAACCTCTATCTTTTCGTTCGCCTAGCGCTTTCGATAGCGATGAAAGTTTCACTCTATGTCAACGGTTAACATCACAATTAACATACACGAGCAGCTTACATTTTCAAGCGTTTTGTCAGGGTCAGTGGCAGTGGCGTAGAAAGGGTAGATACCGTCCATGGGCGAATATTGAAATTTGCCGCAATTAATAAAAAAAATTTCATTGAGAATTTCGAAACTTGCCTGTTTGGTGGTGGGTTTAAACATTGGTAACCAGCTAGAAGTTTGCCGGCGGAAATTTTGAAGATTTTTGTTGTAGGGGCGCGTCGTACAACATGTTATGGTCATTCCCTTTTTTGTGATTCTTCATGAAAATGTTGAGCCATTTGCTGTAAATGATATATAAAAAGTAGGGGCAGGTAAACCATTGATTCTTAATTATAAGAAAAAAAAAATACCGGTAAGGTTCAAATTTGGCCGTGCCAATTTCTATTTTTCGAAACGTTGTTTTTGAGAAAATGGCGTTTAAATTTTCAAGTTATTTCGGAAACTCTCCAAATTCGACGGCACACATGACTTTAAAATCGCATAGCTTTGTCAATTTTCATCCCATCAACTAAATATCTTGACAGAAGTCGAAATGTTGTACTTTAAGAATATGCATAAAATCGATTTCTGCAAACTTTGCAGGTAGGTATAACTCCTAAAGAACAAAAATCGTTTAGGTTGAGAGTAAAAAATTAAATCTTTTACATAAATATTTATATGTAATTTAAGCGAATAACCATAAACTTAAAGAAAAAAAACATACAGAAAAACCTAGCAGATCCCTGTCCTTCTCTCCTGTTGCCATCTCTTTTACTTGACATTTCCCGTTGATTT
Organism: Chrysopilus asiliformis; assembly: GCA_964034945.1. NCBI lineage: Eukaryota > Metazoa > Arthropoda > Insecta > Diptera > Rhagionidae > Chrysopilus > Chrysopilus asiliformis. The sequence goes on from OZ035964.1 coordinate 3,019,249, forward strand.
TGTTTATTTGACTTCATTTTTGCCCTTATTTTCACTTACCGTTTCCCACTAAATTTCCCCGATTTATGCTACATTTACACGAATGACAAATTTGTCATTTTTTTCTTGTCATTATGTAAATGGCATAATTTTTGTAATTTTTTCTGTCAGAAAATGTCAATCTCTCATAAAAGAATGAACTTGTCCATTCTTTTATGCCAGATTGTCATTCGTGCAAACGCAATATTAGTTATGACAAAAGTTGAATACTAAAGTTGTCATAACTAATATTGCGTTTGCACGAATGACAATCTGGCATAAAAGAATGGACAAGTTCATTCTTTTATGAGAGATTGACATTTTCTGATAGAAAAAATTACAAAAATTATGCCATTTACACGGGAATTAACATAATGACAAGAAAAAAATGACAAATTTGTCATTCGTGTAAATGTAGCATTAGTTGTTCCTTTCCGTGACAAATTAAATGACAAAACTGCCCGCCATCTTGACTTATTAAACCGAATGCGTGGCGGAGCCATCTTTTTATTCTTATGTCAGTCTGTCAGTTTGTCTGTCCGTGTACAAGATTTTTCAAAAACTAGTCAAGCTAGAGCCATGAAATTTTGCAGGCGTTTTTGGTCCTGGAATGGGACGATCCTACTTTTGGTGAAAATCCGTTATCCGAAAGTAACCCAAATGGCTGCTTTTTAATTGCTATTTAATCCGAAACTACGCGATTTTCAATAGTCATGTATGACAAAAGTTCAAGACAGTGGTTCATTGTATAAAAAATTGAAGAGAATAATATTTGCTGCAGTTTTTTTCTTTTACTGTTATCCGCTATCTTTTATCGTTATTAAAATATTTTCCTTAGAAGGTAAAGATTTAGGTTTTTCCGAAATGCTTGCAAACTAATGATTTTATCAAGAAAGCATTAAAAAGAATATTTAAAGATATTAAACTTCTTAATATCTTCACCGTTCATCGATATCCTTTACCGTTATTGAGATATTTCAGATTTTGCAAAAAAAAAATGTTTTTTTATATAAACTATTTTCTTGCCGGGTTGTAGTGGAAATTGCGGAGGAACACAGATTTTGTATAACAAAGCTATTCATGCAATATAAAGAAAACACTATTTTCGTCGGGATCGCACTTTTGGATGATTTCAAGCAAAACCAAAGTTTCGGACTGAGAGGATGTGCAACTGCGAACAGTTCTTACATCGGTCCCGACCCATGCTATTGTGTTCTTTTTAATTAATAATCTAACTAAGGTTACATTAATTTAGGCATTCGGCTTAAAGAATGTGTTATTTAAAATGATTTGGAAGTCTGAAAGTACCAGACACAACTTCCGTTTGGACACTTTTTTCGCAAATCTGAGTGAATTGTCTCTGGCTTACCAAACACAGGAAAATCCACTATTGTTATGGAGTCATAGGGGTACATCCTCGATCGACTAGCAAAATCGCAAACAGCGACTAAAAAACATGGCGGTTTTGCGATTGCCTTACCGTTGATAATCATATTCACGGCAGCAGTCGCAAGTTAGCCATATTTTCCGATTCCGCACTTGTGCTGAATTTTAATAACATAACCTACAATATTTTGACGATCTTCTTTGCATATTTTAATTGACCCTGATGATGATACAAAATATTCAGACTAATGAGTTTAAAAAGAATATCCAGAGAAGACCGTTAAAACATGATTTAATATATGCAAAGAACAACGATAAGTTTTCATCGAGGTTACGTTCGCTGTTGACTTGATTGGCGGCAGCCTTTTTGCGATAGCAAATTTTACTAGCGATTTCGCTCTCGTGCGAGATCCAAATGCGTCGATGATGACATTTATGGAAATTTCGCTCGCAACTTTTACTTGCGAAATTAAAGCCTCAACCACAATTACGCGTTCCTGCGTGCGGCACCCACGCGGTGAAGGTAAAAACTACGCATTTATATGAGTAAATGTATAATTGCGCGTTGCTCAAACGCGTTGCCGCGTCCCTGTCGCGTCAGTTTCTACTTTTAGATGCGGTGGCAACTACTAGATGCCAAAACAAAATCATGCCGCTCGCACGGACGTATGTTCCTGGTTCTATCTTAAAGAATGAATTGAGAAATTAAAGAATGCAATTTTTTATTTGAAGTTTCTTGCATACTTTTTGATTAGTGTCTACCCAAAAAAAAATCTACGCTTCGCCACTGCGTTTCACATAAAAAAAAAGTTTGAATCAATGATGATAAAATAATTTGAATTTAAAGAAAGAAAAAAAAACAACATAATAATAATAAGAATCATTGAAGAGAAAATATAATAAACGAATTTTACTTTTGCCTAAAGAAAAAAAAACTATTATAAAATTAATTAGTAAATTACATTGCATTAAGAAATTAAATGGAAACAGAAGGAAGTATGAAAAAAAATCGTTTAAAATATATTATATATACATTTAGATATTATTAAAAAAGGATAGAGAATCCATGAATATAATAAATCAAATACTTATATAAAATATTTTTATTAACTATATATAAATACAAAAAAAAATATACAAAAAATAGTAAATGAAAATAAAAGAGATTATAAACAAATTTTTATTAGACACAAATATGTGAAAAAAAAAAACAAAAGAAATTTTTTTCTTCTTGCTAATAAATTTAATTATCAGCTAAATTATTGAAAACAAGAACAATTTTTAAAAAGCTTTGAACGCCTTGAACATATTTTATAATATTAAAGATTTAATTAAAAAAAATTTAAAAAAGTATATATATATTATAATAACATAAATTAAAAAAAAAGTAATACTTAAATGAATATAAAATTTTTCAAAGAAAATTTTTGCCTTTGATTTTTTCGCTTCTTTGCAAAATAACTAAGATTTTTCCTCAATTTTTCTTTTCCATTTCTTTCTTACTAAATTTTAGTTAAGAATTTTTTCAAATAAAATCAAATCTATAAGTATAGTTTTTCCATTTTCTCAATTTCAATTTTGATCAAAATCTATACACATATATAAACATGCAAGGACAAGAAAAAAAAAAGAAAATAAGAAGAAGAAAACGAACAAACAAACAAACAAAACATGTGAAAAAAGAAAGTTCATTTAATACTTTCAGTTGAAGTGATTTTAACTGAAAGAAGAAGAAAAAAAAAACAAAAACATAACGGTGAGAACCGATTTTAGATGTGTAAAAGCTTCACAACAGGACTCTTTAACAATTTCCAAAGAAATATTTGTAATAAAAATATAAAAATAAAACAAAAGATGAGGCAACAGAAATATGTGTATGCATACCAAAATATTATTAAAAAAAAAAACAAAAAAACAAAAAAAAACTTATAAGTAATAAATGAAAAAAAATGATTCAATAAAATAAATTATTTGAATGGTATGATATTTGTATAAATTAAATTACGAATAAAACAAATATGAAAAAAAAATCATGGACATTTTTTTCTACAGTTTTACGATAATTCAAAAACTATTAATTATAGAAATAGCAGGGCAACGGGTTTCTTATTTTTCCATAAAAACCTACTGTTTTTGATTAACCCGCAAGCAGCATGGCAAAACTTGCCCTGCATATGAAATAGACGCTTTTATTCAGTCACTCTTACAGGAAATTACAAAAGTTTATCTCTCTCTGGTTTTCTGATTTTTTCCGTCAGGTAAGCAAGTCTGCTGTATGTAGGATTGCCAACCCGGTCACTGTCCTCTATCTAAGGGCGTGCGGGGATATTTTTGTTTCTTGGAAGGGCCAATGGAAAAAAAGCAGTCTCCCAGACCCATTCGAAAAATTCCCCGCGGATGCTTTAAATGGAACAAAATGTCTGGATCAAAGCAACCTTAGCCGTATGGAGATTACGCTTTAGCTGCGTTCACGACCCATGTAAAAATCACTGTGCAGTAATGCGGAATGTTTGCAGCTACACAAGCTTTCGGTCCGAAGTGAATTTCGCGTGCAAATTCTGACCAAAATATCCGCTAGGTTTCTAAAGTTTGCTGTATTCGCCAATAGATCAGTTTCAAGCTTTTAAGCTTAGAATGAATTGTTACGGGAAACTAAGCTTTTGTCACGGAATTATGCAATCTAGTATTTTGTAATTTCCCAACATTTTCGCCTACGGAGTAATTTCTTTATTTTTCGCATTTTTCCAAAAAATTATTGCGGTATGAATGTGAGTATTATTAGGTTGCGTAAAACCTACTTGCAAAAAGAGAAACAAAAAAAAAAAACAAAAGAAAACCTACAATTGCCAGGGGGCCAATCGTAAAATAATCTATATGAGGACACACAAAATTTTTATTTAAAAAAAATCATTTATGTGGGGAGAGGGAAGAAGGAGTGGTTCGATTGGATTTTGAACTTTCACAAAAAGAAGTCCGAATTCGGTTCTTCTTTTTCTTTTGACATCGAATGCTTACAGGATTAGGCGAAACATCAGCAGAGGGAGTAGGAGACAAGCCAAGAGCCCGGGAGGGAGGCAGGGGGAGGGGAAGTTTGCAGAAATGATTTACTGTCGATGATTTTTTGTGCAGATTCCATTTCACAATCAATGTGAAATGTCAAAACCCAGCATTGAAAAAATTATGATTTTATGTATTTATGTTGATAGAAAGGACAAAATTTATTGGAATTTTATATTTTGTTACCATTTCCCAACATTTCGTAGTAAATAGTCAGTTTAATATTTTGAAAATTTTTGAAATTTTTCGAAAAAATCTCAAGAAAATTTCAAGTTTTGAGACTTTTTTTTTCAAATAAAAAACTCCACGGTTTCAGGAAAACCAAAAATCACACATCCTCTAGGACCCTTTTGTCTGTCAAAAACTATTTTCCGTGAGTCGATAGACCAAAAATTACCGGAGAAAGGACCAGTTTTCCGAATTTATATCCTTCATAATTGTGTTCTTTATTTCTCGAAAACGGCTCAAAGGATTTTCATGAAATTCGAATTCTTATGGTTTTCGGGGACGAGGAATCGATATCCGGTGTCCTTTTTGGGGAAAAAAGGATTTTTCAAGGACCTCGTCCTTGTATCGCCCAAACCATACCGCCCTCCACAAAAAGGACACCAGATATCAACTCTCCGTCCCCGATAACCTATAAATTCTGAATTTCAGCCCGATCGGAGGACTTGAATTTTTCGTCCTTAAAAAAAGTGCAGGGGTCCCCCTGCGATTTTTTCGAATTTTTGACACGTCTCCGATTTTGCTGAAATTTGATATAGGGGGGTTTTTAAGGCCCCTGATTAAGAATCCGTTGTCCGTTTTTCGATATCACCAATCGTTTGGTCGGTGCGGGGGGATGGAGGTGTCTCATGAAAAATTGAATTTTCACAAAAATGACACCGGATTAGGCTCACCTTTCGTCTTTTTAATCGAATTCTTACAGGATTAGGCGGGACATCAGTAGAAGAAATAGGAGTTATGCCAAGAGGAAGATGGGGGAGGGGGGAAGGAATGAGTAACTTTTGTTTATTTATTTATTTTTGCATTAGAACACTTCAGCTAAAAAAAATAAAACATTTGATCTGAAGTTGCATTGTCACCCTCTCTCCAGCTAACTTTTAACCAACTTCGATACGGCTTTCGTCAATATTTAGGAAATCCCTCTAGCAACCATTTTATAGTTTCATTATATTAGACATCCTTTCTTCTTACCCCTTTTTCTGTTATCTCCTGAATTAAGGAAATGATTTCGAAGCAGCTTTCGCCAGTATGTAGACACTTTCTCTAGCACTCGCTGAATAGTTCAACACAATCACTGCCTTTATCATCTGAGCCGCTTTTCCGCTATCATCTGATCGGCTGAGACGTTTTCGATACAAAAGCTGTTTGCTAGTCTGATTGTATGTACAACCATGAGGTATTATGTTGCTAAAAGGTTCCCAAATTTTTCTAAAATTGTGTATTAAAATCCAAAAATATTTCGAGGGGAAAGAGAGGACGAATACTTTATTTAACCACAAATTAAATTCAAATTTGTGAAAGAGTACAACTTTTTCGAAACACGAAACGATTTTAAATAAAATTCAATTTTATTAAAAACAAATAGCACACTCTAAAAAATCTAAAACAAAAAAATTACAGCCTTTGGCATTCATCAATAGATCCATTTTCAATAATTGTTGTTGATTTCGTCTTTTCGTCTTCCATTTCAAAAGCGATATTCTTCTTATTCGGTTGTAATTCATTTCGACTATAATGAGCAACAATACCAGCCCCAAAGGAATCGCCAAGGACATTAATTACAGTACGAACACGATCACTATTGAGTAGATTAATTAAATAATGTTGAGAATGAGTATTAGAATAAACTAGGCAGTATTTATGATAACCGTGACGTTAGCAATTCACATATGTTGTGTGAACACATGTCAACCGTTAACCTCACAGTTGACATAAATGCTGCACAGTTGACATAAAAATCAGCGGAGGGCAATAGAGAAACTTACAGTAGCCAATCAACAGCAATAATTAGAGAGACATCTTCGGCAGGTAAGCCGATCGTGTCAAGGACCATCACCATTGTTACAAGGCCAGCTTGCGGTATACCAGCTGCTCCAATACTAGCTGCTGTTGCCGTAATGCTATAAGAAATTTAAAAAAAAAATTACCAAAATTGTTTGCAAAAAAATGGAAGAGTTGTCCATAAAATTCTTAAATTTGGCACTTCTCGAGCTCCTCCCGTCCTTAATATCCTTGATTTTGTTTTTTCACTTTAGAAATTTCTCACCTGATTGCTACTATATTCCCAAAAGTCAATTCCAATCCATGTAACTGAGCAATAAAAATCGCTGCAACAGCTTCGTAAAGTGCAGTCCCATCCATATTAATTGTGGCGCCAATTGGCAAAACGAAACGAGAAACACGCGAATCTATCCCGTTTTTTTGCTCTAAACATTGAATTGTCACCGGAAGTGTCGCAGAACTGTCAAATCAAAAGTAAAACAAAAGAATCATATGCTTTATGCAAGCTACAGAAAGACTTTAAAAGCAAAACAAAAATTTATATTACAAAATTATACCTTGATGATGTACCAAAAGCCGTTGCCATAGCTTGGCCCATATTCGCTATAAAACTGTATGGATTCTTGCGAACAAGCATAAAATAAATTAATGGCAGTACAATTAGACCATGTGCTAAAATACCGCATGTCACTGTTAAAAAATATAAGCCCAATTTTCCAATCACGTCTGACAGATCTTCCATTTCGATTAATTTGGATGATATTAAAAATAATATACCAATCGGTGATAGCCATATAATCCAGCTAGTTATCTTCATTATAATTGAATTTAATTCGTTGAAAAATGTGATTATTAATTTACATTCATTTTTTGATGAGCTACTGCTTAACGCTATGCCAAATATCGTTGATGCAACCACAAGACCAAGAATATTCATTCCACTAACATATTCACCACTTATGAGCCATTGATTTAAATCTGTTGGAAATTTAAGAAGAAAATATCTTTTATAAATATCACATGACTTTCTTATACAGAATACACGTCATTGCGTAATTTGCACTATAATTTCGGTGAGAATGCTTGTCGGAATAGCCGTGATGGTCTCGGATTTAAAAATGTTGTCCCGACGTCCCGGGAAACTAAACTTTTGCCACGGAATTATGCAATCTAACATTTGTAATTTCTTAATCACCAAAAAAAAACCGTCCTTGAGACTCAAATATTTTCGCCTGCGGAGCAGTTTCGGTAGAAATTACTGCCCCTAGCGCATTTTTCCAAAAAAGAAACAGAAAAAATGTCCTTGCGGTATGATTGTTACGGTATGATTGAGAAAACTTAAAAAAATATGAGAAGTACTACAATTGCCATAGGGTAAATCGTCAAATACTCTATATGAGGACACACAAAATTTTTATTTAAAAAAATCCATTTGTGCGAGGAGAGGGAAGAAGGAGTGGTTTGATTGGATTTTGATTTATGGTCCGGTTATGTAAAATCATATTTTAAATGCTCTCCTGTTTCCTTTTAAATCGAATCCATACAGGATAAGACGCGACATCAGCACAAGGAGTAGAAAACCGGAGAGAGGAGGAATGATTTACTTCCGGTGCCTTTTTTTACCAATTCCATTTCACAATCAATGAGAAATGTAAAAACCCAGATTTTAGAAAATTATGATTTTATGTTTTTATGCTGGTAGAAATAGCAAAATTAATTGGGATTTTGTATTTTGTGACAATTTCCCAACATTTTGTAAAAAAAAATTGTAAAAATTTCATTTCATTTTTCAAATTTTTTTTCGGTAAATTTCAATGAATTCGGCAAATAATTAATTTCAATTATTTTTCTCCTTCGGTTTTGGAGCGCAACCCTGAAATTCGATAAGACAAATAAAAGAGATTCGTAATCAGAATTTCAAGTGAAAAGACCGAGCAGCTAAAAAAGATTATCAAGAGACTAAAATTTTAGAATTCTCGTTCGGTTTTTGGTATCATTTTCAGTTTTGCATGCGGATTATCCGAGGAGCTACCGGCAAACTCCATCCTATCAATAATTGCCGATAATTTATATTTTAACGGCTAAAAGACATTTTTCAACTGGAATCGAACTTTTGATATCTTCATTTGTAAGTCCAAAAATTAAAAATTATCAATATTTTAATATTTTTGCATGTAATACATAAATCCCTTTGATATTCGTGACTTAAAATGTCCCTTTCGGTCTTAAAATTCCCTTTTTGTCAAGTGAATTCTGTACTTCAAGTGAATTCAGCAGAAGGAGCACGAGCCGAGTTGAGCCAAGGGGAGGGGGGAAGTTGAGGAAACGTTTCACTTTCGGTAACTTTATACTGATTTATTGTACAATCAATGGAAAAACCAGATTTTAATAAATGATTTTATGTATTTATGCTGGTAGAAATGGCAAAATTAATTGCAATTTTGTATTTTGTGACCATTTTCCAACATTTTGTAGTAAATTTTATTCTAAAATTTCGATTTTGTAAATTTTTGAAATGAAAGAAATCGTATTTCAAATTTTTCTTCGTTAAATTTCAATAAATTCGGAAATAACGTCGGCAACCCTAAAATTCGATAAGACAAAGGACGATGACAAGACATCAACGAAATTGATCCATGTCGCTGTGCGCATACGGCTGAATTTGGTATATCCTACAGCAGCTAGGATTTCTATCGATGGGGAAATTGCAAAATCGAGCAAGGACCGGCCATTTTGATAACTCGCGTAGATCGGAAACAGCTTCGAAATAAAATCTCATTTTTCGGTGTTAAAAATCGGGAATCGGGATGTAAATAAAGTGGAAAATTGAGTTATAGGAAATTTTCGATTTAATTCGCTAAAAGTAAAGTCGAAATGAGCCTTTTTTATATGAAAATCGGAAAGTGTAAATCGCGACAAAGGAAGCGGAGCCGAATTGCAAAATGGAATTTAGCGATCGGAATTTCAAGTGATAAAAAGTGTTTTGGTGTTAAAAAATCGCGATCGTTGCGTAAATAAAGTGCGAAAATCGAGCTGCTAAAGAAATTATCAAAATACTTTGAAATATTAGAATTGTCGTTCGATTTTCAATATCATTTCCGGCTTTGTATGCGGATTAGCCGGGGCGTCGCTAATGGAGTCGGACTCCATACGGTCAATAATTGCGGACAAATCTCGTTTTTTTGAATTATTTAGCGGTTTAAAGACAATTTTCAACTGGGATTATCGTTTCCTTGACCTTCTGATATCTTCAGTAAGTCCAAAAATTAAAAAATATCAATATTTTTGCACAAAAAACATAAATTCTTTTGATTTTCATGAATTAAAATAGTCCCTTTCCGTCTTAAAATGTCCCTGTCCGTCTTAAAATTCCCGTTTGTCAAGTGAATTCTGTACTTGAAGTAAAGCCTTTTTTCACCGATTCCATTTCACAATCAATGGAAAATCATCTGAGCAGCACTAGACTTTCTTATAAAAAATCTACGAATTGAATAAATGATTTAATGTATTTATGCTGTTAGGAATGGCAAAATTAATTGGAATTTTGTATTTTGTGACCCAACATTTTTAATATTTTTTTTTTAATTTTACTTTTTAAATTTTTGAAATTTTTCAAAAAACAAAAAAAAATCTTAAGAAACTTTTAAGTCTCGAGAAGAATTTTTTTCTAAAAAAAAGTTCTACAGTTTCAGGAAAAACGAAATATGCACATCCTTTAGGATCCTTTAAGCTATAAAAACCCGTTTTCCGTGAGTCGATAGGCCAAAAATTACGAAGAGACAAACGGTTTTCCTAATGTCAGATCCTTAAAAATTGAATCCTTTTTTCTCGGAAACGGCTAAAAGGATTTTTATGAAATTTTGAATCTTGCAGTTTTCGGGGACGAGGAATCGATATCCGGTGTCCTTTTTGGGGAAAAAAGGATTTTTCAAGGACCTCGTCCTTGTACCGACCAAACCACACCATCCCCCTCAAAAAGGACACCGGATATCGACTCTCCGTCACCGATAACCTATAAATTCTGAATTTCAGCCCGATCGGAGGACTTGAATTTTTCGTCCTTAAAAAAAGTGCAGGGGTCCCCCTTGCGATTTTTTCAATTTTTTAACATGTCTCCGATTTTACTGAAATTTGTCATAGGGGTGTTTTTCGGGCCTCTGATTAAGAATTCGTTGTTATTTTTCCGATATTACCAATAGTTTGGGCGGTATAGGGGGCGGAAAGTATCTTACGAAAAATTGAATTTTCACAAAAACGGCACCGAATTCGGCCCTCCCTTTTCCTTTTAAATCGAATCCTTAAATGATTAGGCAGTACCATCAGCCGAAGGAGCAGTAGATGAGCCAAGAGAAGGGGACTGGAATGATTTAAGGGCTTTTTCTTTACCGATTCTATTTCACAATCAATCCAGAATTGAATAAAGAATTTTATGTTTTTCTGCCACGTATTCTGCGGTAGTGTGGACGGCGACACTAAGCTCTGTACGAAAAATCACGGAAAGCTTCCTCACGCTTAAGGGGAAAGGGGGAAGGTTTAACAAGACGAAAATAACAGTTACGTATTTTATGGACAGCCCCTTAGATTTTTTTCAAAACTGTTACTTTGCAAGAACGCCGCCAAAGTGGAATTTTTTACATATTGAGTACTCATAGGGAAAAAATTGAGAATCTAACTATTTTATATTGGGAAATCGTGACTATTATTACAGTAGTTAGTTTCAATTACAAAAATAGTCAAAATCAATAAAAGTAAACAATAGTAAAATTTACTTCTTTGAAATTAAATTGACTATTTTTGCACAACAAATTCATAATCTTAATAAAAACTTTCTGGTCCATTACGGGTCCGGCTTATACAGGTTTCACTGTCTTACATTACTATAAAAAAAAATTCAAATTAAAACCAATTTAGATTATTCTCACATCCGGAAATTCCGTAAAAACATAATGTTTTTAAATCGTGGTCGCTAGATAATTATTTTATGAATTTTCCAATGTTGTCGTGTTTTTTTTCCATTTGTCTATTTGTCATCGTCAATGATTGGAAAATGCGAGCAGAAAAAAAAAAACAAAAACATTGCACACCAAATAAATTATTTTTCATCTGTGCGCATTAAAACAAGTTCATAATCTTAATAAAAAATTGTCTTAAGAACTTGTTCAAATTTATTCTACTCTAAAAAACATGAGGTCAAAACGAGTTTTTTTTTTTAAAAAAACAACGAAAAAACCAAAAAGTTCATAAAAATTACTCTCCTCTGTGATATAAGTTGATGGCAAATAATGGATTTTTTTCTACCATCAGCCGTTAGAAAAATGATATTGAATTACCCATCGGTTATTAGGGGTTATTTTGTTAAATGTTTATCTAAGATTAAATTGTTGTCTGTTTGTTTTTATTTATTTTTTTTTAATTTCATTTTTGCGGGGATTTTCCCCATTTCTGAGTAACAGACATTTTATTGCGGTTGACAAAAGATGTAAAATCCGCAGTATCGTACCTACTTGACTATAATAAAAATTTTAACTGCGTCTAATAATTTTTTACTTTCTTATACGTGAAAATTGAAAGTACTGCTTTCGTGAAGTGAAATTTTTTTGAGCGCTAGATGTTGCCTTAAAAGTATTGTATGCGATAGGGCGAATAGGGCCGAATAATACTCTCCAGGTGGTTTTTACCGTTAAAACCGTTATTAAGATGTTTGGTAACGGTATTTTAAAAAAATCCGTTTTTTGCGATTATCTCGAAAAATATTGGTTTTTTTGGCATTCTCCGCAATATTATCTCTCATCGTTATCCACTATCTTTTACCGTTATTAAGATATTACCACTAAAAGGTAAAATAGATTTTTTTCCAATTGATTGCAGACTGACGTTTAAAAAAACAGTCAAATAGATATTAAAATTCTCTTCATTTTCCCCTGCCCCGTAATACGAGTTCTTTTACCGTTATCGAGATATTTTAGATTTTGTAAAATAAAAAAAAATCATATTTTTCTGTTAACGAAATTTTTGTTCGTCATATTTTAATGTAAACGAAAATTTTATTGTAATCCAACACTTGCCCACGGGTCAACCTTCGGTCTCCTCTTCTTACTCCCCTTTTTACCGGAAATGGTTTCGGCCTTCGGTCTCCTCTTTTTAAGCACTACGTTTTTTTGACACTACGTCAAAATTACTTTAAAATTCCAACCCCCGTCCGCGGATCGGTTACCCTTTTTACCGGAAAACGTTTTCAAAAATTAACAAAAAAACAATAAATTCCAGCACTCGAATTGGGATTCATCACACCCCTTCCCCTTACTCACCCACCATTCGGTTTACTTTTAAAGCGGGATAGACTCCGAGAAACATCTGTGCCAAATTTCAGGCCAATCGGTTCGGTAGTTTTCCCACGAAATAGAGGGAAAACAAAGCTTTCGATTTCGTTATCCCTTTTCCTGACGCCCCTACCTTTTAAGCTATTTTTCAACGGATCTGTGCTAGAGCTGGACCCTCGACGAACATCCGTGCCGAATTTAAAGCCAATTGGTTCGGTAGTTTTCTAGCCAAAAAGTAACACAGGAGAAAAACTCAGTTTAGGACTCACTTTACCCCCTTTCCTTACTCCCCCCACTTCTCAGGCTTCTTTTTAATGGGTATATTTGAAAGATGTACTCTCTATGATTACCCATAAATCAATTTCAGTCCGATCGGCTCGATAGTTTTCCTGCGAAAGAGTAACATAGAAGAAAAATTCACTTTACCCCCTCCCCTTACTCCCCCACCACTCCCTTCCTTACTCTACCCACGACTAGGCCTATGTTGGAACCAGGCCTACAGCGATCATCCATACCAAATTTCAGGTCACTCGGTTCAGCCGTTTTCACGTGAAAGAAGAACAGACAGACAGAAAGACAGACACCAACACATTTTTACACCCTATATGATATACTAGCTTGCATACCCGTCGTTGCCGGGTTAAGTTTCTTAAATTTTTTTTTTATGGTCAATGTTGAAGCTAAACTTCAGGCCAATCGGCTCGGTAGTTTCCCCGCGAAAGGGTAACATACAGGAAGAGCTAAGTTTCGAAATCACTTTACCCCTCCCCTTACTCCCCCCATCCCTCGCGCTACTTTTCCGTATGCCTATGTTGGAACCAGAACTAGCAAAGACACTCATGCCAAATTTCAAGTCAATCGGTTCAGCCGAGTTGGAACAGACAAACACCAACTCATTTTTATATATTAGTATGATATTAGTATGATAGATAGATAGATTGTGCAGAAACCTAGATTTTGTATAAGAAAATCATGTCCTGCTCACATCAGATATTTTTTTTTCTCTTGTTTTGTATTAAATTTTTCGCTAAAGATGTTTAGATTGCATACATATAAGATAAAGATATTGTCTTACCAGATATATTATTTCGATTGTCGATCAGCGGTGACGGTGATGGTGGTTTCAAAACGGTCTGATATTGTTCGATGCAGGCCTGAATTAAATTTGGCGGAAACATATTTCGTACCAAATCTAATAGCGTATCAACGGTAGTAACATTACGTCCGGTATTTGTTGTCGCCGTAGTATTACTAATTTTTGTCATAATTCTATTAGAATTATTTACGATGGTGTCTTCGTCGGTAGTATCTGTCATCGTATCGGACCGATTGACACCTGGTTGAATTATTACCACTAAAATTATTCCAAGAATGACAGCTAAAATCGTTGTTAGAAGATAATAAGCGACTGCCCTTCCACCAATTTTACCCGATAAACGTAAATTGAGGCTACCAATTGCCGATATCAATGATGTTATGATTAACGGTAGAATTAATGACTTTAATAGACGTAGAAATAAATCACCGATGAAATTTACGTAGATTACCTCACGATGTGTATAGCCATTTGGACGAACTTCACGTAATATAATACCCAAAATTATCCCGCAAATTACACCAAATATTGTTAAAATCGTTAACAGATTTGATCTCAAAAGATTTGCAAGTTTAATTGAAAATGTCTTCATATTCAAATTCTGGTAATTTAAAACAAAAGAAAGAAAGAAAAATAATCAGTCCAACGAAATTAATTTTACAATTCGTTTTTAATTTATTTATCCTTGCCCACCATCTGTTTTTTATTTCCCCCGATCGAAACTAGAAAAATCTCACCCCCGTTTTTTTTTTTTCAAATGTTTTCACCAACAATTGTTATTAAATGCAAACACAGGTTATGTCTATTTTTTCAGTTGGTTTTTAGCAGTTAACCGTGTCAGATCCAAAGGTGCACTGAAACGTTTTTCACAGGTTTTGCTTGATTTTTATTGATAGAATAGCCGTTACTCACACTTTACCATACCTTAAGTCGATTTTTTATTGAGTTTCAATTGTTGTATTTGATTAAATGACGGTTTTTCGGAATTGTTTTCTTTGATTAATTGTTTTTCTGTTTTTTTTTTTTCATTTAATTTTCTTTTGTTTGGTTTTATTTTGTTTTACGTTGACAGCAATTAGAAAATACTATTTTAATCATCTAAGAAAATGCCTTCATTGTTATCTATATTGAAGGATGATAAAATAATTTACTCGGCAATATAAAGTCGAGATTTTTGCTTTTATTATGATTGTAGGTATCATTAGGTTGCGAAAAACACACTTGAATGCAAAAAGAAAAACAAAAAAAACTACAATTGCCAGAGGGCCAATCGTCAAATACACATCTATATGAGGATACACAAAATTTTTGATTTAAAAAACCGATTTGTGTGGGAGAGGGGGGTAAGGAGTGGTTCGATTGGATTTGGATGTATGGACTGGTTATGTAAAATCAGATTTTAAATACATTTAGAATTTTCCCAAAAAGAATACCCAAATAGGCCCTCCCTTTTCATTTTAAATCGAATCTTTACAGGATCAGGCGGGGCAACGGCAGAGGGAGCTGGAGACGAGCCAAGGGGACGGAGGACGGTGGACGGTGGACGGGAGGGGGGGGGGGGGGGCGCATGATTCACTTTCGGTGCCTTTTCATTTTAAATCAAATCTTTACAGGATCAGGCGGGACAGCGACAGAGGGAGCTGGAGACGAGCCAAGGGGACGGAGGACGGTGGTCGGGAGGGGGGTGAGAGGGCGTATGATTCACTTTCGGTGCCCTTTTTACTAAAGTCATTTCACAATCGATGGTAAAGCCCAATATCGAAAAAAATGTGTTTATACTAGTAGAAATGGCACAATTAATTCGAATTTTGTATTTTGTGACCATTTCGTAACATTTCGTAGCAAATTTTCATTTTAAATTGCATTTTAAAAATTTTTGAAATTTTTTCAAAAAAATCTCAAGGAAAAGGAAAACATTTTTTTTCGAAAAAAAGTTCTACAGTTTCAGGAAAAACAAAAACCACGCATCCTTTAGGATCCTTTTATCTACCAAAAGCCGTTTTCCGTGAGTCGATAGGCCAAAAATTACGAGAGAAATCAACGGTTTTCCCAATGTCAAATCCTTAAAAATTGTGTCCTTTTATCTCGGAAACGGCTCAAAGGATTTTCATGAAATTCGAAATCTTATGGTTTTCGGGGACGAGGAATCGATATCCGGTGTCCTTTTTGGGGAAAAAAGGATTTTTCAAGGATCTCGTCCTTGTACCGACCAAACCGCACCGCCCACCAAAAAAAAGGATACCAGATATCAACTCTCCGTCCCCGATAACCTATAAATTCTGAATTTCAGCCCGATCGGAGGACTTGAATTTTTCGTCCTTAAAAAAAGTGCAGGGTTCCCCCTTGCGATTTTTTCGAATTTTTGACACGTCTCCGATTTTGCTGAAACTTGGTGTGGAGGGGTTAAGAATCCGTTGTTCGTTTTTCGATATCACTAATGGTTTGGCGATACAGGGGCCGCAGAAGTTTCACGAAAAATCGTATTTTCACAAAAACCAAACCGAATTGAGCTCCTCTTTTTCCTTTTAAATCGAATCCTTACAAGATCAGGTGGGACATCAGCAGAAGAAGTTGGTGATGAGGGGGGGAAGGGGTTGGAGATATCTCATTAAAAAATGGAATATTCACTTGCTATTTACTAAAAGAACAACTGTACGAAATTTTAAGTCTCTAGCTCAATGCTTTCGAAAGTTATGGTGTTCACGTACAGACTGACAGACTGACAGACGGACAGATAGACGGACTGACAGATAGACGGACAGACAGATAGACAGACGGACTGATAGACGGACGGATAGACAGATATATGGATAGACAGACGGACAAACATTTTTGTAAGACTCAGGAGTACTCGGGAAATATTTTCGAGGCAAAATTAATGGCGTTTTCGACTGACAGTTTCAGAGCAAAGTATTTTCGAGCAGATTTCGAGCAGATATCGAACACCTCTACTTGAGAGTCTAGGATTTCTTAAAAAACAAGGAAAAGCATAAAATAAATTAAAATTAATTTTGGAATTTTCCCCTTCACTTGACATTGCCGAAATACATTTGTGACCAAACGAAATTCTTCTTCACTAGCTGAAGAGAAATACAACAAAAGTAATAGAAAATAATTTTCCATTTTGGATTTAAGACGATTTTATTAACCGTAACCTGAAAAGGGCAATTCAAATCTGTCTACTTTCGGAAGATCATGAAATTGCTCGAAAACTGCTCTTTTAGTGCTCGCACACATTCGTCACTCGAACAACCAACTCTTTTTTGAGCGAAGAAAAAACTCAAATTCTCACAGCGAGCAACTTTAGATCAAAAAGAGCATGCCAGCCGAAAACGTCACAAGAGTTCAAAATTTTTCATAATCACAATACTTCAATATCCTTCGTATAAGGAAATAAAAACACTCCACCAAATGTTTGATCAAATGTTATTTATTATAATATTTCCTCAACAATTCTTAATGTCTTCCCTATACAAGCATAATTTCCGTACATTTTTGTTTTAAAATTGTTTAAAATATCTAAAATCTCCTTTTATTTTAAATATCATTTTGGCACTTTTGTAAATTACACTTTTATCTAACTATGTATGCTTGAATATTTATTGTGTAATTCCTAATTTCTTTTTAAGAGATTCGGGCATTTCTGGTGGTGGTGGTCGTGGCATACGCAAATAAACTTTGACCGCATCATAGATGAACCATTGGGCGGCTGTTAGGGTACCAATCATGACAATCCTGGGCATTAGACCTTGCCACATACCTGCGAGAACGGGAAATGAAAAAAATCCCCAATATTTAGTCGTGAAATTTTGAAAAAAAAAATGATAATTTTTGAAATTTACCTGACCATCCAAGCTTCTTAGCCACATCGAGGGCAGTGGCGCCCTTCTCCTGATTCAATTTCGAGACAACAGTATCGGCTGGATGAGATACAATTGCGCAGAAAACACCGGCGATATACCCAGCCGCAAATGTAACGACGAGCTGTTCACCTTTGGTACATTCGGCACGTGGTTTCGGCACAACAAATCTATTGGCATAAACGCATTTGGTATTAGATAACAAAATGTCAATTTAGTCGGTTTTGCGGGGAAGGGGGATTGGTTCGGGAGGGGGTCAAGGGGAGGCGGCGACAAGTAAAATTGTATCTAAGGATTTTACTGATCGAAAGATAGAAATTATATCCGAAAAGCGAATCGCCCGATTGTGCTTAAATTTCGAATAAAATGCAAAATGGAAGTTCCAGCCCTAAAATTGATTATTCGAAGGGTCTAACTAAGAAAATGGGGAGGGTGTGCAGAGGGGACAAACAATTGTCACAATTATGGCTTTCCTTGTTAGGTACGGAAGTTTTAAGGACTGACTTTCAAAGGCTCTCCCTGGAAAGCTAGTCGACCGACTGCACCGAAAATTGACAAAATCGGTGGGTTTGGTTTCAAGAAAATTAAAAAAAAAACAAATTTTCTAGAGCGGGAAGTGAGGAAGTAGGGGTCCGATTGTGCTGAAATTGTGCTGAAATTACAAAACTCAAATTCGAAAACGGTTGGTCTGATTGTGCTTAAATGGTGGATGAAAAGCTTTTAATCGAAACTACTCGTCCGATTCTGCTTAAATTCGAAAATTGTGCTTAAATTGCGGATTAATCGAAATCACTCATTCGATCATGCTAAAATTTGTTGAGCAGGGGTGAGGGGGGCGTGCTTTCGCATGTAAAGATCTTTCGGATCGAAAGATAGGAATTACAACCCTCAACAAATTCCCAATAAACATTTACGTCAACCGTAACATAGACAATTCACATAAATACCCCCCTGGGTTATTAGACCTCCTCTTGAGGTTTCCGAATGATTTTCTTCTACGTTATCGCATCAATCGCTTTCAGGCGACATTTGTAGGGTTTTTCGATTTATCAACAGCCCAGAATCTTGCGTTGACTGCCTGAAATTCAAGGTCGGGCAGAAGAATGAGAAATGAGAGGATTTATGAAAATTCCTATTACGAATTCTGCTGTTGAAGGGTGTGAAAAACCTTACAAATGTTGGAATTTCTACTTAGGACGCATTAAACTTTATTTTGCACAACAAAAAAAACCAAGAAAAATGTCTCTACTTACTTGTACAGCAATTCCAAAGTCCTTTCGAAGCATGCGAACTTCATCATTGTGTATGGGATTTGTCGCATCCAGAGTGGCACAAGACCCTTATAGAAAGCACTGATGCCCTCCTGTTGTGACATTTTTGGCAAAGCTTCACGCAATGTGTTGGCGAATCCGGGTGTAGTTTGAATTTTCACTTTTGCCGCTTCCATTGGCGACAAGGCGATATCGGCGAAGAATTCAGCGGACGCTGATGCCGCCAAATAGAGTGATGTTCGCCACAGATATGAGTTCTCCTCGCCAATCATATCGGAATAGATGACTTTGAAAACTTCATATAAACCGAATTTGCATAGACCCTGCATTGAGTATCCAAAGAATGTTGGCGCCCAGCCCTTCGACAATCCCTTAACACCCTCCTCGGCCATTGTTACACGGAAGCCATTAAATACGGTTTTGTATTTCGCCTTATCGACCTGTAAACGGCATTTCACTAAATCCAATGGGACGACCATCGTGTGCGTTAAACCGCACGAAATTATGCCACCGAGACCGCACAATGCAAAATAGTGCATCGAACCGAATTCGCATGAATCTGAAAAGGAATTTTCAAAAAAAAAAATTAATTTTCCACAAACATAACGTTTTTCAAATTTGAATTTACCGCCCTGAGCTGTGGCCGCTGCCATAATTTGACGCCTTGGCACTAAACTTCCGGTTAATGTTGGAGCCGGAAGCTCTTTCCTTGTGGTGGTTGGTTCACATTGGGCTGTTGTTATTGGACTTTTGAATATGGAATTTTGGGCAGCTTCAAATAACGAACTAAACACCATTTTGGCCAGTTATCTGGAAATTTTGAATGGTTTTTAGAGATTAAAAAAAACATCTTCAAACGAGGATAGAATGGGAAAGCGTGTAGCCAATAGGGGACTCTAACACGCTTCCAAAAACTCTCACCAGCCGAAAACCACTCGCCCGATTGTATTGAAATTTCAACTTAAACAGCTGAAATTAATCACCAAAAAACGAAAATTTTCAAAATGACGGTATTTTTCTCGAGATTGTTTCAAGATACGAAATTTTACTGAATGACAAAAGTGTAGGCAATTTAAGTTGCTTCATTAAGTTGTAGGGAAATTAAGTCGTGTCATTTCAGGACCGAATTTCATATTACACAACAAACTGGGAGTTTAAAAGTTTCTCTTTTTTTTGGGGAGGGGGAGGGTGGGGACAGGAAATCTCGTTTAAAAATCTTACTGCCTGCAAAATTTCATGCCTCTAGCTCAAGTAGATTTTGAAAAAAAAATCTTGTACACAGACTGACAAACTGGGTTTTCAAGATTTCCAGAACCACCCCCCTCCCCTCCCCGCTTCTCATCGGTTTATCAACAATTTGAAGAAGGAACAACCCACATGAAATGCACAGTTCAAATTCAAACATAACAAAAGCTATAATTGCCAATCTGGCAATTAATGAAAACCCGTATGGTGGTATTCGTATCAAAATTCGAACAGTTGTACCAAAATTCCACTTTGAAGTCAAACTTTCCAATAAATTTATTCCAATCGGATTTTGATGTGTGGGAGTTTTATGTTGAACCATATCCTAAATAACTTTTGTTCTTGCACTTTTTTGATAACATGCACCGTTTTTGAAATATTCGCAAAAATCGTTTTCGTTCGGATGGGGGGTACACCCCCCTAATGGTCCATTTTTGCCCATTAACGAATTTAGCATTCGTATCAAAATTCGAACAGTTGTACCAAAATTCCACTTTGAAGTCAAACTTTCCAATAAATTTATTCCAATCGGATTTTGATGTGTGGGAGTTTTATGTTGAACCATATCCTAAATAACTTTTGTTCTTGCACTTTTTTGATAACATGCACCGTTTTTGAAATATTCGCAAAAATCGTTTTCGTTCGGATGGGGGGTACACCCCCCTAATGGTATATTTTTGCCCATTAACGAATTTAGCCTTGCATTTTACGAAAAATCAATCTGCACAAAATTTCAAGTCTCTAGCTCAATCCGCGCGCCCGCAATCCGCGCCACAGACGGACGGACAGACTGACGAACGGACATGCTAAATTCAACTTTTTTTTATCATTCTAAACACACTGGTGTAATTCATTTTTTTGTGTGATAACGCGATCTTGGCGTTACAAACGGTAAGGCAAATCTAATATACCCTTTGGTTTCACCATACGGGTGTAAAAATCGACATTTCAACGTATTGTCAACATTTGAAGGTGACAGTTACATGATTTGATTATGTCGTGCACATTTTACGTTATTGCATAATTGTCAAAAACTATGATTTTTAATTTTTTGATTGTATTCGAAAGACTTCCTCTCGATTTAGCGCAAAATTTTGAATAATTTTCAAATTTTCTCCATCCTTTGTAACCAATTGTAATTAAATGAGAACGCACTATTATTTGTTATGTAATCGCGTTTTCTTTTTGTTACAAAATTTTCATCTTCGAACAAGTGTGTACACAAAACAATTACACAACACTGAAATAGATTCGATATGATTGGAAAAACTCGAATGAAAATCATATCGAAAATTATTATTATTATTATTTCTGTTTTTTTCTGTTTTTTTTTATAAGAAAACAATCAAAATGTGTAAATAAATAAATCACCCAACCTTTGGAAAGGATTTAGACGTTGATGGAGAACCTCTGGTGGTTAGTTTTGGTTGCACGGTTGGTCGATGAGATTTTTGGCTTTGGCGATTGTTGGCTGATCGGTCGGTCGGTGGGTTTCCTTATGACAAAATGTACAAATTGAATTGTACACACGAACTAAATATAATCGGATTCTTGATTTCTATATTCGTCCCGTACCAACCGTTCGGATTGTCTTTGGGTTGGGGGATCGTCATATGTTAAGCAATGCCAGATTTCCTAAATTTTTAAATTCGTGGCACGTTTCTGCGGAAATTCAGTTAACAAAGATTACCATTCGAAACATTCATGATTTCCATTATTTTCCATCAATTTCCTATCACAAGACTTTAAAATTACCAACAAAAAAGAAGCATTTAATGAATTTTCTTTCGTTGATCATTCCGCAGATCGGATGAGAAAATTAATGGATATCTGGTTGGCAGTGATGTTCCACACGTAAAGTGAGAATTTTAAAAATACTTGAAAAAGAATTCGTTCAAGTTCGGCGGTGGCCCAATTTGAAAATGGGCTGACGTCGAAAAAGTTTCCACACATTTCACGTGTTTTCCTTTGTCGCTTCTGCCCGCTGATAGCAATAATGGCGAGGGTAGGCTGAAAAGTTTCCCGTTTTTGTAAGTAAAACGGTTTGCTTTTTCTAAAATATATTTCCTGTGCTTGAATCAAAACCGAACAGCACTTTAAAAACGTTTGGTTTGCATCTATGAAGGCTACTGGAAAACCCCTAGTTTCGGAGTAAATCGTGAAAAATTAAATTGTGATTCTTAAAAAGCCGCCATTTTGATTACTAGTACTCCAGTACTGGATTAGACTGTAAAATTTCATGGCTCTAGCTCTAGTAGTTTTTTGAAAAATCTTGTACAAAACTGACAGACGGACAGACTGACACCGTGTTTTCACTTGGGATTTTTCATCGCAGAGATTTTATAATTGACCAATCAGAGCTCGAGTTGACGACGATATCGCTGTCAACTCGAGCTCTGATTGGTCCATTATAAAATCTCTGCGATGAAAAATCCCAAGTGAAGACACGGTGTAAAAGACACAACATCAACGAAGTTGCGTATAAGAAAGTCAAAATTCGCAGCACAGAAACTTTCCGAATAACTCTCGTCAATCTAAAAACGTTATTCCTCCTCGAACCCGTGATTACTACAGTGAAATGTGTATCAGTGCGACAAATTCGCCATTGAAGAGGTTTTCTTATTGTCCCTTTTTTCTTAAAATGTATTTTAAGTTCAAGGTGCTTTCAGTTCGCATAACAAGGAAAAAAATAGCTTCAAATTTTCTTATATAAGAATTGACTCTTCTTTGTTATTTAAGCCATAGGCCATTTATGCCATACCTAAAAAGTCCCAATTAGTTATTTTTATACATATTATATTTTTATCCATTATATTTTTATATGTAAAAGTTGATATTTCAAATTGCATTGTCTTAAATAAGTCGACTTCGCTTCCACTTCCCCCTTATCAATAAGTTTACTTAAAAAAATAATAAAAATCGACGATCCAAGTGGACAAGTTTCCAATGAAATTTTTTCGGAGCAGTTTGAATCTCGGAAATATTTTTCCTACTCAGAACAAGCCTCGAAAAACTCGAGAAAAATATTTCCCGGGTGGAAAAGGTCTCGGAAATATATTTCCTTTTCAGAAAATGATTCTGAAAATTCCAGAAAAATATAAAAGACACAAAAGGTCTCGGAAATATATTTCCTTTTCTATCCGTGAAATATTTTCCTCGAATTTTTAAAATATATTTATATTTTTTGACAAATTAGTGAAAACAGGCTGTGACCCTGAAAACCCCTTGGAAAATCCGGAAAAATATACTGATCTAGAAATCACCGAAAAAAAATTCCAGCATAGTAAAATCTTTGACAGAACCCTATAGAAAACCCAATTGGAAATCAGAAAGAAAAATTCTGACTCAGAAACCTTCCATAAAAAATTTGAAAACAAAAATTTCCAGCTCAGAAATTTTTTTTCTCCTTATACAAAACCCCTCGGGGAAATTGAAAAAAAATTCCCTTTGAAAAAAAAATCCTTTGAAATAAATAATTTCCATCATAAAAAAATCGGGGAGAATTCCACTCAGAAAATTCTTGGAATTTTTTTTTCCAAAAAGAAAATTTATATAAATAAAATCCCGGACAGACAGGAAAAAGAAATTCTCGAAACAGAAATTATATTTTCCAAACCCTGAACGCCTCGCAGTGTAATACCATCTAATTTCGTCAGTGTCGCTACAGTCGTCAAGTGGAGAATGTGGTCCTTTTTTAATGGCTTCCGATATCAGAAATTTCGCTATCAGGGAATCGCGCATGATTAATGCCATTAAACCGTGAAAAAGCCTCTTGACGCATCTGAAATTTTTTATTTTAATAATCGATAATTACTTTTTTGGTGTTTGAAATTGAAAATTGTGCTGTGAAAGTGGGATTTTTTAGGGAATTGGAAACAAAAAAGGTAGGAAAAATTTTTCTGAGTAAATTAAATTGCAAAAATATGGGATTCAATATTAAATCCACCCTTAATTGTGTTTTAAATATTTACAAGAGTAAGAGTGCAGGCTATAATTTAATTATTGTTTGAATATTAAAATTTTGTGGGAAAATCTTAGTCCAATGAAGTGAAATTTTTCTTTAAATCGTCAAAAATTCTTCTTTTGGGGGAAAGAGGGAGGCGCTTTCTGGAGTCATTGATTTTTATTGTCCTGTTTTTTTTTTTAATATCCTGTTAGCAGAATTGACTGTGGAAATGTTTTTTGGACATTGGTTTTGAATTCCCTAGAAGCAATTTCTAAGAAGGAAAAATATTTCCGAGACCTTTTCTAAACAGGATTTTTTTTGAATTTTCTTTTAAGTAATGAATAAAATGTTGACAATTTTTTATTTTTTTTCAGATTTAACGTTTTTCCTTTGAGACGTAAATTAGTACGAGAGAAATTCTATACGGAACAGTGACCATAAAGTAAAAATTAGCAGGTGAGTTTTTTTACCTTCTTCCCTTAATTTTAATTTAAAATTTCTATTCCTGTGAAAAATTCGACAGCCTGTCGCTGGGTGGGGGGTGGATGGGTGGTGGGGGACATGCTGTAGGAGCGACAGGTGAGCCGCTCCTACAGCATGTGCCCCGAGCACCTTGTATGGGTGCGTAGGTGCATGCGAGTGGTTGTGCCTCAGCTGGTAACGGCAAGCAGGGTTAGAAGGGTTCGGAAGAGGGACCTTCTGAGCCCGGAATAATTTTCGATTGCATCTCTTGCAGGTATTACGCACAGAAATTTCCATTTTTGATAAGAAAAACTCAAAAATATTTTTCTCGAATTTTTACAAGCTTCTTCAGAGTAGGAAAAATATTTCCGAGACCTTTTGTATCCGGGAAATATTTTTCTCGAATTTTTAGAGGCTTGCTGTGAGTAGGAAAAATATTTCCGGGATCTTTACTATCCGGGAAATATTTTTCTCGACTTTTTAGTCGCCTGTTCTTAGTAGGAAAAATATTTCCGAGAACTTTTCTATCCGGGAGATATTTTTCTCGAATTTTTACTCGCTTTTTCTGAGTAGGAAAAATATTTCCGAGACCTTTTCTATCCGGGAAATATTTTTCTCGAATTTTTACTCGCTTGTTCTGAGTAGAAAAAATATTTCCGAGACCTTTTCTATACAGGAAATATTTTTCTCGAATTTTTAGAGGCTTGCTCTGAATTGGAAAAATATTTCCGAGACCTTTTCCACTCGGGAAAAATTTTTCTCGAGTTTTTCGAGGATTATTCTTAGTGAGAAAAATATTTCCGAGACCTTTTCTATCCGGGAAATATTTTTCTCGAATTTTTAGAATCTTGCTCTGAGTAGGAAAATTGTTTCCGAGGCCTTTTCCACCCGGGAAATATTTTTCGCGAATGATTAGAGGCTTGTTTTTAGTAGGAAAAATATTTCCGAGGCCTTTTTTATCGGGTAAATATTTTTCTTGAATTTTTAGAGGCTTGCTCTTGGTAGGAAAAATACTTTCGAGACCTTTTCTTTACGGGAAATATGTTTCTCGAATTTTTAGAGGCTTGTTCTGAGTAGGAAAAATATTTCCGAGACCTTTTCTATCCGGGAAATATTTTTCTCGAATTTTTAGAGGCTTGTTCTGAGTGGGAAAAATACTTTCGAGGCCTATTCTATCCAGGAGATATTTTTTTCGAATTTCTAGAGGCTTGTTCTTAGTCGGAAAAATACTTTCGAAACCTTTTCTATACGGGAAATATTTTTCTCGAGTTTTAGAGGCTTGTTCTTGGTAGAAAAAATACTTTCGAGACGTTTTCTATACGGG
The DNA here is from genome assembly GCA_964034945.1 of Chrysopilus asiliformis. Classification (NCBI taxonomy): domain Eukaryota; kingdom Metazoa; phylum Arthropoda; class Insecta; order Diptera; family Rhagionidae; genus Chrysopilus; species Chrysopilus asiliformis. The sequence continues at coordinate 3,045,241 of OZ035964.1, forward strand.
AAATATTTTTCTCGAATTTTTAGAGGCTTGTTCTTGGTAAGAAAAATACTTTCGATACCTTAAATTTCCATAAAAAGATATCTATTCCTTTGAAAAATTCGACTCCACAACCTGTCGGTGGGTGGTGGGCGCACATGCTGGATGACCGACAGGTGACCACCAGTTGTGCGGTGGATACCTTGGTGTGTGGGTGCGTGTGTGGCTCAGCGGATGACGTCATGTACATCATTGTTCTGTGTAGGAAAAATATTTCCGAGACCTTTTCATTCGCTAAATATTTTTTTCGGATTTTTAGAGGCTTGTTCTGAGTAGGAAAAATATTTCCGAGACCTGTTCTATACGGGAAATATTTTTTTCGAATTTTTAGAGGCTTCTTCTGAGTGGGAAAAATACTTTCGAGACCTTTTCTATCCGGGAAATATTTTTTTCGAATTTTTAGAGGCTTGTTCTTAGTCGGAAAAATACTTTCGAGACCTTTTCTATCCGGAAAATATTTTTTTCGAATTTTTAGAGGCTTGTTCTTAGTCGGAAAAATACTTTCGAGACCTTTTCTATCCGGGAAATATTTTTCTCGATTTTCTAGTGGCTTGTTCTTAGTCGGAAAAATACTTTCGAGTACTTTTTCATTCGCTAAATATTTTTTCGGATTTTTAGACGCTTGTTCTGAGTGGGAAAAATACTTTCGAACCTTAAATTTCCATAAAAAAATATCTATTCCTTTGAAATATTCGACTCCACAACCTGTCGGTGGGTGGGTGGTGGGCGCACATGCTGGATGAGCGACAGGTGACCACCAGTTGTGCGGTGGAGACCTTGGTGTGTGGGTGCGTGTGTGGCTCAGCGGATGACGTCATGTACATCATTGTTCTGAGTAAGAAAAATACTTTCGAGACCTTTTTCTTTCGCTAAATATTTTTTTCGAATTTTTAGAGGCTTGTTCTGAGTGGGAAAAATACTTTCGAGACCTTTTATATACGGGAAATATTTTTCTCGAATATTTAGAGGCTTGTTCTTAGTAGGAAAAATAGTTCCAAGACCTTTTCTATCAGGGAAATTGTTTCACGAATTTTTAAAGGCTTGTTCTGAATTGGAAAAATATTTCCGAGACCTTGTCTTTTCGGGAAAGATTTTTCTCGAATTTTTAGAATCTTGCTCTGAGTAGGAAAATTGTTTCCGAGACCTTTTCCACCCGGGAAGTATTTTTTTGGAATTTTTGGAGGCTTGTTCTTAGTAAGAAAAGTGTTCTCGAGACTTTCTCCATCCGGAAATCTTGTTTACGGCGAAAATTTGTTTGAAAATGTGGGAAACATTTAATTAGGATTAATTGTTGCCATTTGTGAAAAGGTAGATGGAATAAAATATTTTGTTTACTTTAAAATATTCTAAAAACTAGTAAAAAAGTCTTTTAGATGTTTAAAATGCCATTAGGAGATCGAAAAATACTTTTCAGTTGAAAACTTTCAAATAATAACCAAAATACTGGTTGCGAATCAAAACCGATTTGTAATTTCGCGCCTAAGAAAAAATTCAATCGCCATACTCCGCAGCATGTTCAGCAAAAATGACCCCACCGCCTTCACATAAAGGCGATTTTCGCCACCCATCATTGGAATGGCTGACAGAGAATGCGTCCAGTGAGTCTGAGAACGACGATTCTTCATTCTGCAAATCATTCAGCGACGCCATTGCCTAAAAAAATTATTTTAATCATTAGTGCGGTTTATCGACAAAACTTTTAGTTTTCAATATTTCAAGTAAACGCGAAAAATATCTGCAATCGTTTTTATCTATTCGGAAAGTATCCAAATGCCGAATGGACAACGAAATTCGAGTCGTACGAAATCATTCCAAACTCTGGAAGATTTTTCTACGAAATTTAATGGAGTCGCCGGAAGAATTTGATTACTTTTTTGCGCGAGTGTGTGTGTGAATTACAAAAGTGAACTTTTAGTGTGTGTTCTAAGTCGGAAGGAATTATTTCCCTGGTCCTTGACACTTTGGTGAGTTATGCCATCATCGTTTCTTTATTTTTTGACTAATGGTATGAATTATTTTCGACTTGTGGGACGGAAAGTGATTTTACTTTACCATAAAAGTGATTTTCCTTTGCCATAAAAAGGAAATTTCCTACAACTTGACAAAACTTATTGGAATTTATATAAGAGTTTTTTGTTCTCTGGACTTTTCATTTCTATTCCATTTTCCGGTTGATTTGTCATGCAAATCCAGGATAAATTTTAAGATCGAAATATTTTTTTCTGAAATTTTTTAAGAGTCATTGCTGAGAAGGAAAAATATTTCCGCATCCTTTTCTATGCGGGAAATATTTTTTTTCGATTTTTTAGAGGTTTGTTCTGATTAGGGAAAATATTTCCGAGACCTTTTCTACTCGGGAAATATTTGTCTCGACTTCTAGAGGCTATTTCTTAGTCGGAAAAATACTTTCGAGACTTCTCCTATCCGGGAAATATTTTTTCGAACTTTTAGAGGCTTGTTCTTAGTGGGAAAAATATTTCGGAGACGAGAAATGCTCTACATTTTTGTCTTTTACGGTAAATCGATATATTTTGTCGTTATCGAGATATTTCAAATTTTGTAAAACAAAAATTCAATATTTTTAAATAAACTAGTATTTTATTCGTTGGGTTATTGTGTAAATTGTGCATAAATGCAGATTTTGTGTAAGAAAGTCGTGAGCTTAGATATTTTTAAGCAAAATTATTCGAAAATTCGGTTTTCTAGCAAAACAAAGTGAATGTTTCCCGAAACTTAGGGATTTTTGGTTAGTAATCTGAATATTTCTTTTCTCGAAATCTTTTTTTAACATTCCATTTAAATGTTAAATATTTAAAAAGAGAATTCTGTAAATGGGAAAAAATCAGATTTCATTTTAAATTCAAAGTAAAACACACGGATATCCGATTTCGCGCCAAACGGATCACACAAATGAATTTGGAGAGCGACCGCCGCGCCCACTTAATAGTTTTCGTGTGTGCGGCTTCCATTCCGGTCGGTGTGAGGAGTTCCTTGTGTTTTTTTCATTGAAATTCGTATAAAAAATTGAGAAATTCGGTGGTTTTCTATTAAAATTCGAAAGAACTGTGGCTTTTCTATTCGAAAACAAAAGAAAGCCACTTTTTCGTGTCTTAAGTTAGTTGCGCACAACGCGATTTTTTGGTTAGACTGAGTGAATTTTTTTTCGTTTATGGAACTTCAACACGGAAAAAATCAATTTTTCTCGCTTGTTCTGAGTAGGAAAAATATTTCCGAGACCTTTTCTATCCGGGAAATATTTTTCTCGATATTTTAGTCGCTTGTTCTGGGTAGGAAAAATATTTCCGAGACCTTTTCTATCCGGGAAATATTTTTCTCGAATTTTTACTCGCTTGTTCTGAGTAGGAAAAATATTTCCGAGACCTTTTCTATCCGGGAAATATTTTTCTCGAATCTTTAAAGGCTTGTTCTTAGTAGGAAAAATATTTCCGAGACCTTTTCCACCCGGAAAATATTTTTCTCGAATCTTTAAAGGCTTGTTCTGAATAGGAAAATTGTTTCCGAGGCCTTTTCTATCCGGGAAATATTTTTCTCGAATCTTTAAAGGCTTGTTCTTAGTTGAAAAAATATTTCCGAGACCTTTTCTATCCGGGAAATATTTTTCTCGAATTTTTAAAGGCTTGTTCTTTATAGGAAAAATATTTCCGATACCTCTTCCACCTGGGAAATATTTTTCTTGAATGATTAGAGGCTTGTTCTGAGTAGGAAAAATATTTCCGAGACCTTTTCTATCCGGGAAATATTTTTCTCGATATTTTAGTCGCTTGTTCTGGGTAGGAAAAATATTTCCGAGACCTTTTCTATCCGGGAAATATTTTTCTCGAATTTTTACTCGCTTGTTCTGAGTAGGAAAAATATTTCCGAGACCTTTTCTATCCGGGAAATATTTTTCTCGAATCTTTAAAGGCTTGTTCTTAGTAGGAAAAATATTTCCGAGACCTTTTCCACCCGGAAAATATTTTTCTCGAATCTTTAAAGGCTTGTTCTGAATAGGAAAATTGTTTCCGAGGCCTTTTCTATCCGGGAAATATTTTTCTCGAATCTTTAAAGGCTTGTTCTTTATAGGAAAAATATTTCCGAGACCTCTTCCACCTGGGAAATATTTTTCTTGAATGATGAGAGGCTTGTTCTTAGTAGGAAAAATATTTCCGAGGCCTTTTCTATCCGGGAAATATTTTTCTCGAATCTTTAGAGGCTTTTTCTTAGTAGGAAAAATATTTCCGAGACCTTTTCCACCCGGAAAATATTTTTCTCGAATCTTTAAAGGCTTGTTCTGAATAGGAAAATTATTTCCGAGGCCTTTTCTGTCCGGGAAATATTTTTCTCGAATCTTTAAAGGCTTGTTCTTTATAGGAAAAATATTTCCGAGACCTTTTCTATCCGGGAAATATTTTTCTCGAATTTTAACTCGCTTGTTCCGAGTAGGAAAAATATTTCCGAGACCTTTTCTATCCGGGAAATATTTTTCTCGAATTTTTACTCGCTTGTTCTGAGTAGGAAAAATATTTCCGAGACCTTTTCTATCCGGGAAATATTTTTCTCGAATCTTTAAAGGCTTGTTCTTAGTAGGAAAAATATTTCCGAGACCTTTTCCACCCGGAAAATATTTTTCTCGAATCTTTAAAGGCTTGTTCTGAATAGGAAAATTGTTTCCGAGGCCTTTTCTATCCGGGAAATATTTTTCTCGAATCTTTAAAGGCTTGTTCTTTATAGGAAAAATATTTCCGAGACCTCTTCCACCTGGGAAATATTTTTCTTGAATGATTAGAGGCTTGTTTTTAGTAGGAAAAATATTTCCGAGGCCTTTTCTATCCGGGAAATATTTTTCTCGAATCTTTAAAGGCTTGTTCTTAATAGGAAAAATGTTTCCGAGGCCTTTTCTATCCGGGAAATATTTTTCTCGAATTTTTAAAGGCTTGTTCTTTATAGGAAAAATATTTCCGATACCTCTTCCACCTGGGAAATATTTTTCTTGAATGATTAGAGGCTTGTTCTTAGTAGGAAAAATATTTCCGAGGCCTTTTCTATCCGGGAAATATTTTTCTCGAATCTTTAAAGGCTTGTTCTGAATTGGAAAAATATTTCCGAGACCTTGTCTTTTCGGGAAAGATTTTTCTCGAATTTTTAGAATCTTGCTCTGAGTAGGAAAATTGTTTCCGAGACCTTTTCCACCCGGGAAGTATTTTTTTGGAATTTTTGGAGGCTTGTTCTTAGTAAGAAAAGTGTTCTCGAGACTTTCTCCATCCGGAAATCTTGTTTACGGCGAAAATTTGTTTGAAAATGTGGGAAACATTGCGGCTTCCATTCCGGTCGGTGTGAGGAGTTCCTTGTGTTTTTTTCATTGAAATTCGTATAAAAAATTGGGAAATTCGGTGGTTTTCTATTAAAATTCGAAAGAACTGTGGCTTTTCTATTCGAAAACAAAAGAAAGCCACTTTTTCGTGTCTTAAGTTAGTTGCGCACAACGCGATTTTTTGGTTAGACTGAGTGAATTTTTTTTTCGTTTATGGAACTTCAACACGGAAAAAATCAATTTTTCTCGCTTGTTCTGAGTAGGAAAAATATTTCCGAGACCTTTTCTATCCGGGAAATATTTTTCTCGATATTTTAGTCGCTTGTTCTGGGTAGGAAAAATATTTCCGAGACCTTTTCTATCCGGGAAATATTTTTCTCGAATTTTTACTCGCTTGTTCTGAGTAGGAAAAATATTTCCGAGACCTTTTCTATCCGGGAAATATTTTTCTCGAATCTTTAAAGGCTTGTTCTTAGTAGGAAAAATATTTCCGAGACCTTTTCCACCCGGAAAATATTTTTCTCGAATCTTTAAAGGCTTGTTCTGAATAGGAAAATTGTTTCCGAGGCCTTTTCTATCCGGGAAATATTTTTCTCGAATCTTTAAAGGCTTGTTCTTAGTTGAAAAAATATTTCCGAGACCTTTTCTATCCGGGAAATATTTTTCTCGAATTTTTAAAGGCTTGTTCTTTATAGGAAAAATATTTCCGATACCTCTTCCACCTGGGAAATATTTTTCTTGAATGATTAGAGGCTTGTTCTGAGTAGGAAAAATATTTCCGAGACCTTTTCTATCCGGGAAATATTTTTCTCGATATTTTAGTCGCTTGTTCTGGGTAGGAAAAATATTTCCGAGACCTTTTCTATCCGGGAAATATTTTTCTCGAATTTTTACTCGCTTGTTCTGAGTAGGAAAAATATTTCCGAGGCCTTTTCTATCCGGGAAATATTTTTCTCGAATCTTTAAAGGCTTGTTCTTTATAGGAAAAATATTTCCGAGACCTCTTCCACCTGGGAAATATTTTTCTTGAATGATTAGAGGCTTGTTTTTAGTAGGAAAAATATTTCCGAGGCCTTTTCTATCCGGGAAATATTTTTCTCGAATCTTTAAAGGCTTGTTCTTAATAGGAAAAATGTTTCCGAGGCCTTTTCTATCCGGGAAATATTTTTCTCGAATTTTTAAAGGCTTGTTCTTTATAGGAAAAATATTCCCGATACCTCTTCCACCTGGGAAATATTTTTCTTGAATGATGAGAGGCTTGTTCTTAGTAGGAAAAATATTTCCGAGGCCTTTTCTATCCGGGAAATATTTTTCTCGAATCTTTAGAGGCTTTTTCTTAGTAGGAAAAATATTTCCGAGACCTTTTCCACCCGGAAAATATTTTTCTCGAATCTTTAAAGGCTTGTTCTGAATAGGAAAATTATTTCCGAGGCCTTTTCTGTCCGGGAAATATTTTTCTCGAATCTTTAAAGGCTTGTTCTTTATAGGAAAAATATTTCCGAGACCTTTTCTATCCGGGAAATATTTTTCTCGAATTTTAACTCGCTTGTTCCGAGTAGGAAAAATATTTCCGAGACCTTTTCTATCCGGGAAATATTTTTCTCGAATTTTTACTCGCTTGTTCTGAGTAGGAAAAATATTTCCGAGACCTTTTCTATCCGGGAAATATTTTTCTCGAATCTTTAAAGGCTTGTTCTTAGTAGGAAAAATATTTCCGAGACCTTTTCCACCCGGAAAATATTTTTCTCGAATCTTTAAAGGCTTGTTCTGAATAGGAAAATTGTTTCCGAGGCCTTTTCTATCCGGGAAATATTTTTCTCGAATCTTTAAAGGCTTGTTCTTTATAGGAAAAATATTTCCGAGACCTCTTCCACCTGGGAAATATTTTTCTTGAATGATTAGAGGCTTGTTTTTAGTAGGAAAAATATTTCCGAGGCCTTTTCTATCCGGGAAATATTTTTCTCGAATCTTTAAAGGCTTGTTCTTAATAGGAAAAATGTTTCCGAGGCCTTTTCTATCCGGGAAAGATTTTTCTCGAATTTTTAAAGGCTTGTTCTTTATAGGAAAAATATTTCCGATACCTCTTCCACCTGGGAAATATTTTTCTTGAATGATTAGAGGCTTGTTCTTAGTAGGAAAAATATTTCCGAGGCCTTTTCTATCCGGGAAATATTTTTCTCGAATCTTTAAAGGCTTGTTCTGAATTGGAAAAATATTTCCGAGACCTTGTCTTTTCGGGAAAGATTTTTCTCGAATTTTTAGAATCTTGCTCTGAGTAGGAAAATTGTTTCCGAGACCTTTTCCACCCGGGAAGTATTTTTTTGGAATTTTTGGAGGCTTGTTCTTAGTAAGAAAAGTGTTCTCGAGACTTTCTCCATCCGGAAATCTTGTTTACGGCGAAAATTTGTTTGAAAATGTGGGAAACATTTAATTAGGATTAATTGTTGCCATTTGTGAAAAGGTAGATGGAATAAAATATTTTGTTTACTTTAAAATATTCTAAAAACTAGTAAAAAAGTCTTTTAGATGTTTAAAATGCCATTAGGAGATCGAAAAATACTTTTCAGTTGAAAACTTTCATAATAATAACCAAAATACTGGTTGCGAATCAAAACCGATTTGTAATTTCGCGCCTAAGAAAAAATTCAATCGCCATACTCCGCAGCATGTTCAGCAAAAATGACCCCACCGCCTTCACATAAAGGCGATTTTCGCCACCCATCATTGGAATGGCTGACAGAGAATGCGTCCAGTGAGTCTGAGAACGACGATTCTTCATTCTGCAAATCATTCAGCGACGCCATTGCCTAAAAAAATTATTTTAATCATTAGTGCGGTTTATCGACAAAACTTTTAGTTTTCAATATTTCAAGTAAACGCGAAAAATATCTGCAATCGTTTTTATCTATTCGGAAAGTATCCAAATGCCGAATGGACAACGAAATTCGAGTCGTACGAAATCATTCCAAACTCCGGAAGATTTTTCTACGAAATTTAATGGAGTCGCCGGAAGAATTTGATTACTTTTTTGCGCGAGTGTGTGTGTGAATTACAAAAGTGAACTTTTAGTGTGTGTTCTAAGTCGGAAGGAATTATTTCCCTGGTCCTTGACACTTTGGTGAGTTATGCCATCATCGTTTCTTTATTTTTTGACTAATGGTATGAATTATTTTCGACTTGTGGGACGGAAAGTGATTTTACTTTACCATAAAAGTGATTTTCCTTTGCCATAAAAAGGAAATTTCCTACAACTTGACAAAACTTATTGGAATTTATATAAGAGTTTTTTGTTCTCTGGACTTTTCATTTCTATTCCATTTTCCGGTTGATTTGTCATGCAAATCCAGGATAAATTTTAAGATCGAAATATTTTTTTCTGAAATTTTTTAAGAGTCATTGCTGAGAAGGAAAAATATTTCCGCATCCTTTTCTATGCGGGAAATATTTTTTTTCGATTTTTTAGAGGTTTGTTCTGATTAGGGAAAATATTTCCGAGACCTTTTCTACTCGGGAAATATTTGTCTCGACTTCTAGAGGCTATTTCTTAGTCGGAAAAATACTTTCGAGACTTCTCCTATCCGGGAAATATTTTTTCGAACTTTTAGAGGCTTGTTCTTAGTGGGAAAAATATTTCGGAGACGAGAAATGCTCTACATTTTTGTCTTTTACGGTAAATCGATATATTTTGTCGTTATCGAGATATTTCAAATTTTGTAAAACAAAAATTCAATATTTTTAAATAAACTAGTATTTTATTCGTTGGGTTATTGTGTAAATTGTGCATAAATGCAGATTTTGTGTAAGAAAGTCGTGAGCTTAGATATTTTTAAGCAAAATTATTCGAAAATTCGGTTTTCTAGCAAAACAAAGTGAATGTTTCCCGAAACTTAGGGATTTTTGGTTAGTAATCTGAATATTTCTTTTCTCGAAATCTTTTTTTAACATTCCATTTAATTGTTAAATATTTAAAAAGAGAATTCTGTAAATGGGAAAAAATCAGATTTCATTTTAAATTCAAAGTAAAACACACGGATATCCGATTTCGCGCCAAACGGATCACACAAATGAATTTGGAGAGCGACCGCCGCGCCCACTTAATAGTTTTCGTGTGTGCGGCTTCCATTCCGGTCGGTGTGAGGAGTTCCTTGTGTTTTTTTCATTGAAATTCGTATCAAAAATTGAGAAATTCGGTGGTTTTCTATTAAAATTCGAAAGAACTGTGGCTTTTCTATTCGAAAACAAAAGAAAGCCACTTTTTCGTGTCTTAAGTTAGTTGCGCACAACGCGATTTTTTGGTTAGACTGAGTGAATTTTTTTTCGTTTATGGAACTTCAACACGGAAAAAATCAATTTTTCTCGCTTGTTCTGAGTAGGAAAAATATTTCCGAGACCTTTTCTATCCGGGAAATATTTTTCTCGATATTTTAGTCGCTTGTTCTGGGTAGGAAAAATATTTCCGAGACCTTTTCTATCCGGGAAATATTTTTCTCGAATTTTTACTCGCTTGTTCTGAGTAGGAAAAATATTTCCGAGACCTTTTCTATCCGGGAAATATTTTTCTCGAATCTTTAAAGGCTTGTTCTTAGTAGGAAAAATATTTCCGAGACCTTTTCCACCCGGAAAATATTTTTCTCGAATCTTTAAAGGCTTGTTCTGAATAGGAAAATTGTTTCCGAGGCCTTTTCTATCCGGGAAATATTTTTCTCGAATCTTTAAAGGCTTGTTCTTAGTTGAAAAAATATTTCCGAGACCTTTTCTATCCGGGAAATATTTTTCTCGAATTTTTAAAGGTTTGTTCTTTATAGGAAAAATATTTCCGATACCTCTTCCACCTGGGAAATATTTTTCTTGAATGATTAGAGGCTTGTTCTGAGTAGGAAAAATATTTCCGAGACCTTTTCTATCCGGGAAATATTTTTCTCGATATTTTAGTCGCTTGTTCTGGGTAGGAAAAATATTTCCGAGACCTTTTCTATCCGGGAAATATTTTTCTCGAATTTTTACTCGCTTGTTCTGAGTAGGAAAAATATTTCCGAGACCTTTTCTATCCGGGAAATATTTTTCTCGAATCTTTAAAGGCTTGTTCTTTATAGGAAAAATATTTCCGAGACCTCTTCCACCTGGGAAATATTTTTCTTGAATGATTAGAGGCTTGTTTTTAGTAGGAAAAATATTTCCGAGGCCTTTTCTATCCGGGAAATATTTTTCTCGAATCTTTAAAGGCTTGTTCTTAATAGGAAAAATGTTTCCGAGGCCTTTTCTATCCGGGAAATATTTTTCTCGAATTTTTAAAGGCTTGTTCTTTATAGGAAAAATATTCCCGATACCTCTTCCACCTGGGAAATATTTTTCTTGAATGATGAGAGGCTTGTTCTTAGTAGGAAAAATATTTCCGAGGCCTTTTCTATCCGGGAAATATTTTTCTCGAATCTTTAGAGGCTTTTTCTTAGTAGGAAAAATATTTCCGAGACCTTTTCCACCCGGAAAATATTTTTCTCGAATCTTTAAAGGCTTGTTCTGAATAGGAAAATTATTTCCGAGGCCTTTTCTGTCCGGGAAATATTTTTCTCGAATCTTTAAAGGCTTGTTCTTTATAGGAAAAATATTTCCGAGACCTTTTCTATCCGGGAAATATTTTTCTCGAATTTTAACTCGCTTGTTCCGAGTAGGAAAAATATTTCCGAGACCTTTTCTATCCGGGAAATATTTTTCTCGAATTTTTACTCGCTTGTTCTGAGTAGGAAAAATATTTCCGAGACCTTTTCTATCCGGGAAATATTTTTCTCGAATCTTTAAAGGCTTGTTCTTAGTAGGAAAAATATTTCCGAGACCTTTTCCACCCGGAAAATATTTTTCTCGAATCTTTAAAGGCTTGTTCTGAATAGGAAAATTGTTTCCGAGGCCTTTTCTATCCGGGAAATATTTTTCTCGAATCTTTAAAGGCTTGTTCTTTATAGGAAAAATATTTCCGAGACCTCTTCCACCTGGGAAATATTTTTCTTGAATGATTAGAGGCTTGTTTTTAGTAGGAAAAATATTTCCGAGGCCTTTTCTATCCGGGAAATATTTTTCTCGAATCTTTAAAGGCTTGTTCTTAATAGGAAAAATGTTTCCGAGGCCTTTTCTATCCGGGAAATATTTTTCTCGAATTTTTAAAGGCTTGTTCTTTATAGGAAAAATATTTCCGATACCTCTTCCACCTGGGAAATATTTTTCTTGAATGATTAGAGGCTTGTTCTTAGTAGGAAAAATATTTCCGAGGCCTTTTCTATCCGGGAAATATTTTTCTCGAATCTTTAAAGGCTTGTTCTGAATAGGAAAATTATTTCCGAGGCCTTTTCTATCCGGGAAATATTTTTCTCGAATCTTTAAAGGCTTGTTCTTTATAGGAAAAATATTTCCGAGACCTTTTCTATCCGGGAAATATTTTTCTCGAATTTTAACTCGCTTGTTCCGAGTAGGAAAAATATTTCCGAGACCTTTTCTATCCGGGAAATATTTTTCTCGAATTTTTACTCGCTTGTTCTGAGTAGGAAAAATATTTCCAAGACCTTTTCTATCCGGGAAATATTTTTCTCGAATTGTTAGAGTCTTGTTCTGAGTAGGAAAATTATTTCCGAGACCCTTTCTATCCGGGAAATATTTTTCTCGTATTTTTACCCGCTTGTTCTGAGTAGGAAAAATATTTCCGAGACCTTTTCTATCCGGGAAATATTTTTCTCGAATTTTTACTCGCCTGTTCTTAGTAGGAAAAATATTTCCGAGACCTTTTCCACCTGGGAAATCAAAAATACGTGAGGCATTTTTAAAGAGAGGTGCTAGGCGGAATGATATAGTTCCGGTGCCTTTTTCCCGATTTCAATTGAAAAAGATTTCAATAAACGATTTTAGGTATTTATTCTGGTAGAAATGGCAAAATTTGATGAAATTTTGTGACAATTTTCCAACATTTTGTAGTTAATTTAAAAAAAAAATCATTTTATAAATTTTTGAAATTTACAAAAAAATCTGATGAAAAATTCAAGTCTCGGAATTTTTTTTTAAAGTTCTTCAGTTTCAGGAAAAATAAAAAAAAACACGTCCTTCAGGATCCTTTTATCTACCAAAAACCGTTTTCCGTGAGTCGATAGGCCAAAAATTACGAGAGAAATCAATGGTTTTCCCAATGTCAAATCCTTAAAAATTGTATCCTTTTATCTGGGAAACGGCTCAAAGGATCTACATGAAATTCGGAGTCCTATAGTTTTCGGGGACGAGGAATCGAAATCCGGTGTCCTTTTTGGGGAAAAAAGGATTTTTCAAGGACCTCGTCCTTTTGCCGCCCAAACCATACCCCCAACCTCAAAAAGGACACCGGATATCGATTCTCCGTCCCCGATAACCTCTAAGTTCTGAATTTTAGCCCGATCGGAGGACTTGAATTTTTCGTCCTTAAAAAAAGTGCAGGGGTCCCCCTTGCGATTTTTTCAATTTTTTGACACGTCTTCGATTTCGCTGAAATGTGGCAGAGGGGGTTTTTGCGACCTCTGATTAAGAATCCGTTGTCCGTTTTCCGATATCGCTAATGGTTTGTGGGTGCGGGGGTGGTGCTGTCTCACGAGTTGGATGTACTACAGTAGAACACGCTTAAATGCACATCGAATTTCGCAGAATTTTATGTGCATTTATCCGTGTTTTGCATTTATACGTAGCACGGAAGCACGGATAAATGCACATTAATGTGCAATTATGCGAGTAAAAGATAAACATGCAACTTTAATATTCCTGTAATAAACATTTAAATTCAACAAGGCTACACAAAAACAAAGAACCTAATTAAGAATTCATTTTATCAAAAAAAAATAACAATAATCACTTTTTTTTGTGTAATTACATTTCATTTTTGCACATGTGCATTTAAGCGTGTAAAATTTCATATAATTTATACTTTTCCGGATGTGAAAATGGTTGCATTTAAGCAAGTATTGCAATTAAGCGTGTTTCATTTATCCGTGTATATTTATATTAAAAATGCTTAAAAATCCTCCATGCACAAATTTTGCGTGCAATTACACGAGTTTTGCATTTACACGTGTTGCATTTGTGTATTACGAATTTTGTTTCAGTTATTTTTCCCCTTATTTGTCTCATGTTTAAAAAGTATTTCTAAAAAGCTTAAAATTATCTACAGCCGGCATATATTGCCCTTTACTTGGTAAAGTAGAAAAAAATCCGCTCTTTGAAGTTTTATTCAGTTTTTGTTTTTAAATTATTTCTTCGATTCCTAAAATTAGTTGCAATTCCGATCCTTTTCTAGGCAGAAAAGATCATTCCGATGCATTTTCACCGTATAAACATCTAAAGAATAAAACAAACAATCCATTTTTTCTGAATATTTTTTATTATAGTGTCATTTGTACAAAAACAAATTAATCAGATTAATATTCATATTTACAGCTTTTACACTTGTTAGCAATCAAAAAAATATATTTGTGTCGAATGGAGGATAATTCACTCTCATGTCGTTTGTAAAAAGTTTTCCTTGGAGAAAAAATTAAAGATAAAATAAGAAACAGCTGAAATTGTCTCCTCTTCTCCGTCGCCCCCAGTCTTAGACCTTTTGAATAACCGTTGTTTGTGTCTTGTCAGAGGTTTTCCCTCTAAAAGACGATCGGCGTAAGATTGAATTTTGAATTTGAGGCGGTGATCTGGTATTTCTGATTCGGGTTAGATTCCCGACACAGCGCCTTGATAATTTCCGCTGCAGCACTCACTAATGGTCAAAACTTATGCGGGGTATGGAGTGGGAGATCCTTCCGCTCCAGCAATATCTGAAAAGACTTTTTAATTAAAAGAAGTTAGGAAAATCATAAAAAAATGTGCTAAAAAGGGGAAAAAATCAAGGTGTGTCGAAATTCGGTTATAAGACTTGACAGTGACAAATTAACGGCAAGCTTATCACGGCAAATCGCAGGTTTTTCCTTGTTTAAAGAGTTTGTTGTAAAAAAATCGTCTGAGCCACGGCAGAACCAACCCACTTCAAGGTTATGAAAATTTTCCACCTTTATTTAATTTGGTTTTGTTGGGAAATTCAATGTTTTGTGATGTTTCTGGGGCTTAAATTTCCTTGGCGACATTTTGGGGAGAATTTAAAAACGATAAAACTTTAATATGGGGAAGAATTCTGGTTAATTTTTGCAGATTTTGGAAGAAAATTTATTGTCCAATCTGCAATTGTGAATTTTTAAAATTTCAAAAAAGTTAACTAGTTTTATTTTTTAATGAATTAAAAATTCCACATCGAAGAATGTTGTTAGTCAAAATACCATAGACTAGCACGGAGGCGTGGAATTCGATTCATTCGATGTTGGGGCCAAATGGCGACGCATGGGGCTCAGAAATTCAAGGCGAAAGGATTGATGTGGATTTGGGATACTTTTTTGCCATTTTTGTAACACTATTAATCCACGTGGGCATTTTATTCTTTTTTTCCTCGTTTTTGTTTGCGTTTTAACATAATTGTGAATCAAATGAAGACTAATTTCTTTTTTTTCGGATTTTCAGATTTTTTCAATGTTTCCACGTAAATTGGTTCGAGAGAAATTCCATACGGAACACATAGAGAAAAAAATTGCTGGTGAGTGTTTTTTTTTTTACTTTCTTACATTTATTTGAATTTTTTGAAAATCTTTATGAAAAGCGTAGTGGTTTTACATCTGCCTGTCTGTCCGTTTGTCAGTCTGTCATGTTTCTTTCCGTTTTTTTTTATTAATATACAGCTTCAAAGCCTAATGTTGTTAATTTTATGAGGTTGATTTTAATGTTGTTAATTTTATACAAACAAAAATTCATAAAATTAGTACAAGATTTCAGAAAGTAAGAAAACAAAAATTGGGAACTGCCCATTAAAGTACGTCAAACACTTTTAGAATGGGGATAGCAATCGGTCACACAACTGTGAAAAACCGATTCATTCGGAAAAGGGCAGGTGAGGGAAGTCGAAATAAATAAAACTAACGTGACGTATTTTTCTGGACAGCCACCAAACGCCGTTAGTGAAAAAAAAAACCTACCTACCAAGTGTTTAACAATTTTATCCTCTGTTAGTATTTTTGATCGATTTTTAGTCTTTGCCCTTGCCCTGTGATTGATCGTCGGTTGATGCATTAAATTTTTTTTTTCTAAATAAAGTCAACATAAAAAAGCATTCAAAAATCATAAAACTTATGACAGAAAACGAAACGGAAATAAATTAATAGCAATTTTGTTGGTATTTGCAAATCTCATTGGAAATATCTGATGTGAACAGGACATGTCTTTTTTGCTTAGACAAGAGAGGACAAGGGACAGTGAATTCGAAAAGCGCGAGAAATTCTTGCCCTATTTTTTTACGGCGTTTTTTGCGTTAGAAATTTTTTTTTCGATTTTTTCATGAACTCAAACTTTTTTGTGGATCGATTTTGTCCACACACACAAGCGAATTTTTCCCCACAAAAAGGATTTTCCTACAGGGAAAACGAAAATAGGGCACTATATTTTGTATTTCAGCAAAATAAAACATCAAAACTGAAGTTATTTCATGATTAAAAACCATAATTTCTTGTTCGAATAAATTTCAAATTTCAAATTTGAAAATGCCGCCCGATTTCAACATGCAGATGTCGCTTTAGTTCTCAACTAAACGTCAGTTTTAGTACGAGATCGTTTTCCACCATTGCTCTCGAAAGCCGGCTCCCGTGAAATTAATTTATTTTGCCGGGAAAAGACTTTAAATCGCTCGTAATTTAGTGAATAATAGTAAGTTGAGTGATTTTCGCATCCTAAAGTGGTAAAATATTCGATTTCCAAGCGTTGGATTTATGCGATATTTGTTTAACAATTTTTTCCCTCGAATGTTGGGTTTTTCTCTTCCGTCAAAAGTGGAAATTCTTTGCAATTTCAAGAAAAGTAAATCAATTTTTCACGAACTTTAGTGCCAAACAAAGTGTTGAATATTTTTATGAAAATTGTAAAATTCGTCAAGGAAATATAAATAAAAATGATGGCCTTTCGGTTTATCCGTGTTCGCATTTTCATTGAAATTCCCGTGCTATTATAGCGAATTTAAAACAGTCTCAATATGAAAAGGCATCATTGGAAATTGGGAAATTCTTTTACTACAAGAAAATCACCGTTTTCGGTAAGTTTTTTTTCGTATTTCCTTGATTTAATTTCCTAAAAAAAACTAAAAATTTCTTCGCCACGGTTTCAATGGAGGCAAGACGACCGCTGCGACACCTTGCACGAAAATTACAACATAAATTTCAATTCTCCTGATGGCGCGAAACATTTGAATTCGGAAAAGTTTCGTTGCTGGGAAATTGTCTGATTTTCTTATACAATGTGCACAATTAGAAGGAATTGTGGGAAACATTTTAAGCGTGAGGTGATTTGAGTGTTCTTTCATTTTTTTTAGCAATTTCTTACTACCGCTCTTCTAATTTCTCTACTCTTTAAGGTTGATTCGTGATTGGAAAATGACTTTCAAGTTTTCAAACCATTAGAAAAATTGAAAAAAATGTACAATATTTTTATTTTGGGACTAAAAGGAAATTTCGTTGTCCGACAGAGAAATATTTCTAAACATTTCCCAATAAGTTGCAACTGATGTGAGATTTCTATTTTCATCCCTTTTCAAAGATCCTGACATTATTTTCTATTTTTTTTGGATTGTTCCATAAAAAGATTTCGATTCCTCTGAAAAATTCGACTCCACAACCTGTCGGTGGGTGGGTGGATCGGTGGTGGGCGTACAAGCTGGATGAGCGAAAGGCGACCACCAGTTGTGCGGTGGAGACCTTGGTGTGTGGGTGCGTGTGTGGCGCTAGGAATTTCTACGTTCGGAAGTAGGGCTAAAAGGGTTCGAAAAAGGGAACTTCTGAGTCTGGAATAATCTAAATTATCGCAGTTCTTGCACCCAATCGATTGCTTCTCTTGCAGGTATTTTTTCAAAGTTATTTTATGGACAAAATTTTGCCTTTTTAATTTTAAAAAAGGAATTGAGAATTTGAAAAAAATTTCCGATTCTCCTTCGAGAGTTTTCTGTACGAAATATTTTTTTCCAGGATTTTCCAAAGAGTTCTTTATACAAGAAAATCTTTGTGAATTTTTAAGTCAATTTTGACGTAGTAAGCTTTTTTTCGGAATTTTTAGAGGCCTTTCTTTCCCAAGCGGTAAAAATTATCCCTGACATTTTGGAGGCCTTTTATACACGAAAAACATTTTTTTTGCATGGAATTTTTGAGGTTTTTGAGGCAGAAAATATTTTTCTCGAATTTTTAGAAGTTTTTTTCTGAGTAGGAAAAATATTAAAGTCTTGTTCTTAATAGAAAAAATTCTTTCGATACCTTTTCTATACGGGATGTATTTTTTCCGGATTTTCAGAGGCTTGTTCTTAATACGAAAAATACTTTCAAAACCTTTTCTATACGGGATGTATTTTTTCCGGATTTTCAGAGGCTTGTTCTTAATACGAAAAATACTTTCGAGACCTTTTCTATACGGGATGTATTTTTTCCGGATTTTCAGAGGCTTGTTCTTAATACGAAAAATACTTTCGAGACCTTTTCTATACGGGATGTATTTTTTCCGGATTTTCAGAGGCTTGTTCTTAATACGAAAAATACTTTCGAGACCTTTTCTATACGGGATGTATTTTTTTCGGATTTTCAGAGGCTTGTTCTTAATAGGAAAAATACTTTCGAGACCTTTTCTATACGGGATGTATTTTTTCCGGATTTTCAGAGGCTTGTTCTTAATACGAAAAATACTTTCGAGACCTTTTCTATACGGGATGCATTTTTTCCGGATTATCAGAGGCTTGTTCTTAATACGAAAAATACTTTCGAGACCTTTTCTATACGGGATGTATTTTTTCCGGATTATCAGAGGCTTGTTCTTAATAGGAAAAATACTTTCGAGACCTTTTCTATACGGGATGTATTTTTTCCGAATTTTCAGAGGCTTGTTCTTAATAGGAAAAATACTTTCGAGACCTTTTCTATACGGGATGTATTTTTTCCGGATTTTCAGAAGCTTGTTCTTAATAGGAAAAACACTTTCGAGACCTTTTCTATACGGGATGTATTTTTTCCGGATTTTCAGAGGCTTGTTCTTAATACGAAAAATACTTTCGAGACCTTTTCTATACGGGATGTATTTTTTCCGGATTTTCAGAGGCTTGTTCTTAATACGAAAAATACTTTCGAGACCTTTTCTATACAGGATGTATTTTTTCCGGATTTTCAGAGGCTTGTTCTTAATACGAAAAATACTTTCGAGACCTTTTCTATACGGGATGTATTTTTTCCGGATTTTCAGAGGCTTGTTCTTAAAACGAAAAATACTTTCGAGACCTTTTCTATACGGGATGTATTTTTTCCGGATTTTCAGAGACTTGTTCTTAAAACGAAAAATACTTTCGAGACCTTTTCTATACGGGATGTATTTTTTCCGGATTTTCAGAGGCTTGTTCTTAATAGGAAAAATACTTTCGAGACCTTTTCTATACGGAATGTATTTTTTCCGGATTTTCAGAGGCTTGTTCTTAATACGAAAAATACTTTCGAGACCTTTTCTATACGGGATGTATTTTTTCCGGATTTTCAGAAGCTTGTTCTTAATAGGAAAAATACTTTCGAGACCTTTTCTATACGGGATGTATTTTTTCCGGATTTTCAGAGGCTTGTTCTTAATACGAAAAATACTTTCGAGACTTTTTCTATACGGGATGTATTTTTCTCGAATCTTTAAAGGCTTGTTCTAAATAAGAAAAATATTTCCGAGGCCTTTTCTATCCGGGAAATATTTTTCTCGAATTTTTAGTCGCTTGTTCTGTGTAGGAAAAATGTTTCCGAGGCATTTTCTATCCGGGAAATATTTTTTTCGAATCTTTAAAGGCTTGTTCTTAATAGGAGAAATATATCCGAGACCTTTTCCACCCGGGAAATATTTTTCTCGAATATTTAAAGGCTTGTTTTTAGTAGGAAAAATATTTCCGAGGCCTTTTCTATCCGGGAAATATTTTTCTCGAATTTTTAGTCGCTTGTTCTGTGTAGGAAAAATATTTCCGAGACCTTTTCTATCCGGGAAATATTTTTCTCGAACCTTTAAAGGCTTGTTCTGAGTAGGAAAAATATTTCCGAGACCTTTTCTATTCGGGAAATATTTTCTCGAACTTTTACTCGCTGGTTCTGAGTAGGAAAAATATTTCCGAGATCTTTTCTATCCGGGAAATATTTTTCTCGAATTTTTAGAGTCTTGCTCTGAGTAGGAAAAATATTTCCAAGACCTTTTCCACCCGGGAAATATTTTTCTCGAATGATTAGAGGCTTGTTCGTGGTAGGAAAAATGTTTCCGAGGCCTTTTCTATCCGGGAAATATTTTTCTCGAATATTTAAAGGCTTGTTTTCAGTAAGAAAAATATTTCCGAGGCCTTTTCTATCCGGGAAATATTTTTCTCGAATTTTTAGTCGCTTGTTCTGTGTAGGAAAAATATTTCCGAGACCTTTTCTATCCGGGAAATATTTTATCGAACCTTTAAAGGCTTGTTCTGAGTAGGAAAAATATTTCCGAGGCCTTTTTTATCGGGTAAATATTTTTCTCGAATTTTTAGAGGCTTGTTCTGAGTAGGAAAAATATTTCCGAGACCTTTTCTGTCCGGGAAATATTTTTCTCGAATCTTTAAAGGCTTGTTCTTAGTAGGAAAAATATTTCCGAGACCTTTTCTATCCGGGAAATATTTTTCTCGAATCTATAAAGACTTAATAGGAAAAATACTTCCGAGACCTTTTCCACACGGAAAATATTTTTCTCGAATGATTAGACGCTTGTTTTTAGTAGGAAAAATATTTCCGATGCCTTTTTTATCGGGTAAATATTTTTCTCGAATTTTTAGAGGCTTTTTCTGAGTAGGAAAAATATTTCCGAGACCTTTTCTATCCGGGAAATATTTTTCTCGAATTTTTAGAGCCTTGTTCTTGGTAGAAAAAATACTTTCGGAACCTTTTCTATACGGGAAATATTTTTCTCGAATGATTAGAGTATTGTTCGTAGTATGAAAAATGTTTCCGAGGCCTTTTATATCCGGCAAATATTTTTCTCGAATCTTTAAAGGCTTGTTCTTAATAGGAAAAATATTTCCGAGGCCTTTTCTATGCGGGAAATATTTTTCTCGAATCTTTAAAGGATTGTTTTTAGTAGGAAAAATATTTCCGAGGCCTTTTCCACCCGGGAAATATTTTTCGCGAATGATTAGAGGCTTGTTTTTAGTAGGAAAAATATTTCCGAGGCCTTTTTTATCGGGTAAATATTTTTCTTGAATTTTTAGAGGCTTGCTCTTGGTAGGAAAAATACTTTCGAGACCTTTTCTTTACGGGAAATATGTTTCTCGAATTTTTAGAGGCTTGTTCTGAGTAGGAAAAATATTTCCGAGACCTTTTCTATCCGGGAAATATTTTTCTCGAATTTTTAGAGGCTTGTTCTGAGTGGGAAAAATACTTTCGAGGCCTATTCTATCCAGGAGATATTTTTTTCGAATTTCTAGAGGCTTGTTCTTAGTCGGAAAAATACTTTCGAAACCTTTTCTATACGGGAAATATTTTTCTCGAATTTTTAGAGGCTTGTTCTTGGTAAGAAAAATACTTTCGATACCTTAAATTTCCATAAAAAGATATCTATTCCTTTGAAAAATTCGACTCCACAACCTGTCGGTGGGTGGGTGGGTGGGTGGTGGGCGCACATGCTGGATGACCGACAGGTGACCACCAGTTGTGCGGTGGATACCTTGGTGTGTGGGTGCGTGTGTGGCTCAGCGGATGACGTCATGTACATCATTGTTCTGTGTAGGAAAAATATTTCCGAGACCTTTTCATTCGCTAAATATTTTTTTCGGATTTTTAGAGGCTTGTTCTGAGTAGGAAAAATATTTGCGAGACCTTTTCTATACGGGAAATATTTTTTTCGAATTTTTAGAGGCTTCTTCTGAGTGGGAAAAATACTTTCGAGACCTTTTCTATCCGGGAAATATTTTTTTCGAATTTTTAGAGGCTTGTTCTTAGTCGGAAAAATACTTTCGAGACCTTTTCTATCCGGAAAATATTTTTTTCGAATTTTTAGAGGCTTGTTCTTAGTCGGAAAAATACTTTCGAGACCTTTTCTATCCGGGAAATATTTTTCTCGATTTTCTAGTGGCTTGTTCTTAGTCGGAAAAATACTTTCGAGACCTTTTCTATCCGGGAAATATTTTTTTCGAATTTTTAGAGGCTTGTTCTTAGTCGGAAAAATACTTTCGAGACCTTTTCTATACGGGAAATATTTTTCTCGAATTTTTAGAGGCTTGTTCTGAGTCGGAAAAATACTTTCGAGACCTTTTCTATACGGGAAATATCTTTTTCGAATTTTTAGAGGCTTGTTCTTAGTCGGAAAAATACTTTCGAGACCTTTTCTATACGGGAAATATTTTTTTCGAATTTTTAGAGGCTAGTTCCTAGTCGAAAAAATACTTTCGAGACCTTTTTCATTCGCTAAATATTTTTTCGGATTTTTAGACGCTTGTTCTGAGTGGGAAAAATACTTTCGAACCTTAAATTTCCATAAAAAAATATCTATTCCTTTGAAATATTCGACTCCACAACCTGTCGGTGGGTGGGTGGTGGGCGCACATGCTGGATGAGCGACAGGTGACCACCAGTTGTGCGGTGGAGACCTTGGTGTGTGGGTGCGTGTGTGGCTCAGCGGATGACGTCATGTACATCATTGTTCTGAGTAAGAAAAATACTTTCGAGACCTTTTTCTTTCGCTAAATATTTTTTTCGAATTTTTAGAGGCTTGTTCTGAGTGGGAAAAATACTTTCGAGACCTTTTATATACGGGAAATATTTTTCTCGAATATTTAGAGGCTTGTTCTTAGTAGGAAAAATAGTTCCAAGACCTTTTCTATCAGGGAAATTGTTTCACGAATTTTTAAAGGCTTGTTTTGAATTGGAAAAATATTTCCGAGACCTTGTCTTTTCGGGAAAGATTTTTCTCGAATTTTTAGAATCTTGCTCTGAGTAGAAAAATTGTTTCCGAGACCTTTTCCACCCGGGAAGTATTTTTTTGGAATTTTTGGAGGCTTGTTCTTAGTAAGAAAAGTGTTCTCGAGACTTTCTCCATCCGGAAATCTTGTTTACGGCGAAAATTTGTTTGAAAATGTGGGAAACATTTAATTAGGATTAATTGTTGCCATTTGTGAAAAGGTAGATGGAATAAAATATTTTGTTTACTTTAAAATATTCTAAAAACTAGTAAAAGTCTTTTAGATGTTTAAAATGCCATTAGGAGATCGAAAAATACTTTTCAGTTGAAAACTTTCATAATAATAACCAAAATACTGGTTGCGAATCAAAACCGATTTGTAATTTCGCGCCTAAGAAAAAATTCAATCGCCATACTCCGCAGCATGTTCAGCAAAAATGACCCCACCGCCTTCACATAAAGGCGATTTTCGCCACCCATCATTGGAATGGCTGACAGAGAATGCGTCCAGTGAGTCTGAGAACGACGATTCTTCATTCTGCAAATCATTCAGCGACGCCATTGCCTAAAAAAATTATTTTAATCATTAGTGCGGTTTATCGACAAAACTTTTAGTTTTCAATATTTCAAGTAAACGCGAAAAATATCTGCAATCGTTTTTATCTATTCGGAAAGTATCCAAATGCCGAATTGACAACGAAATTCGAGTCGTACGAAATCATTCCAAACTCCAGAAGATTTTTCTACGAAATTTAATGGAGTCGCCGGAAGAATTTGATTACTTTTTTGCGCGAGTGTGTGTGTGAATTACAAAAGTGAACTTTTAGTGTGTGTTCTAAGTCGGAAGGAATTATTTCCCTGGTCCTTGACACTTTGGTGAGTTATGCCATCATCGTTTCTTTATTTTTTGACTAATGGTATGAATTATTTTCGACTTGTGGGACGGAAAGTGATTTTACTTTACCATAAAAGTGATTTTCCTTTG